>CM033722.1:33275741-33604870 GCA_019671005.1 Hibiscus mutabilis
AAACTTTTAAAGTTGAGTGACCAAAATAGAAGAAAGAAGATAGTTAAATGATAATCTGTATAATTTATCCTATATAATATTATATACTGAAATCGTGTTTTTTTGTGCAATGTATGATATGACGCGATTTAAATATAAGAGGAAAACTTCAATACACAGGCTATGTAAACTTTAGTTTACACAAGTTTTTTAGTTTTAGGGGTTATGAGTTTATTTTAGGGTTAGAGTTTTGGGGTTAAGCCTGTAGTGTTTAGGATTTAAGGTTAGTATTTAAAATTTAAGGTTTAGGGTTTAGAGTTTGTAGTTTAACTTTTTATGGTTTAGGTTTAGTAATTTAAGATTTTGATTTATATTATAAATACGCAGACTTATGTAAAATAAATTTTATACAATCTATGTGTGAAAATGAAACCCTAAATATAAACCCTTAAATTTTAACGATTAAGGTTCAATTTTGGACACCTTCAAATGTCGGCCAAAAAATAAGATATAATGAGTTTTTTTGTCTTTAAATTGTTTTAAAAAAATATTTAACTTTACTTATTTTTTTGTCTCTTTTAATCTTCAATTTTTTTATATTTATCAATTAAAATTAATTGACAGAGGTGTCGTATATTTTGCGGGAGGTCTGTTGTGCGGCAGCTTAAAATGCGGCTACTACACGGCGGCACCTGTTTTCCTAGTTACAGGTTACCAACCAATTCAAATAGGTATTGGTTAACATTTTCAGTTTTCTAATGAAGTGTTTTACTCCTAACTGGTTTTTTATAACATTTTAGCTGTCGAGTTAAATGTTTCCTTTTTAACTTAGAAAGTGAAATATGTTCGTAATATTTTAGGTTCCTTAACCAATGAAACTAGTTTTTGGTAACATTTTAGGCGGCGGATGAAATGTTTCACTCAACTTAAAAAGTTCAACATGTCAGTAATAATTTAGGTTCCCTAACACCAAACTGAATGTAGATAATATTTTAGGTGCCGACCCTGAAACTGTATTTCATTAACATTTTAGAGTCAAACTGAATGTAGGTGTCATTTTAGGTGCCGACCCCGAAATTGAATTTCATTAACATTTTAGAGTCAAACTGAATGTAGGTAACATTTTAGGTGTCGACCCCAAAACTGAATTTCATTAACATTTTAGAGTCAAACTGAATGTAGGTAATATTTTAGGTGCCGACCCCAAAACTGAATTTCATTAACATTTTAGTGTCCGGACCCCAAACTTATTTCTGGTAACCTTTTGGATTCAGAACGTAAAACTGATTTTCGGTAACATTATAGGTCAAAAACCCTAAAATCGTTGTCTATAACATTTCAAGTGCCGAATCCCAAACTAAATTTTGGTAACATTTCGCGTGTCCAATTTGAAACTAGTTTTGGGTAACATTTTAGGTGTCGAACCCCAAGCTGATTATCGGTAACATTTTAGGTGCCGAAGCCCAAATTGAATATCAATAATTTTTCCCTAAATGAATACCTGTAACATTTGATGTGCGGAACCCGAAACTAATTATCTATAACATTTTAGGTGCCAAACCCAAAACTAGTTATCGTTAACATTTTAGGTGTCGAACCCCAAACTGATTATCGGTAACATTATAGGTGCAGCCCTAATATTAACCTTACCCTTACAAATCTTCTATAAATACTTATACACTTGGTATATTTTGTAGAAGAATTTCTTATTTAAAATTATGGCCAAATTTTTTGCAACCGTTTTATTTTTTGGAACATACCTCAACACTTCATTCAATAGTAACATCAAGAAGGATGATTTGTTTGAGTTGATTTCCACGAAGGTTAGCAAATCTACAATGAAGAAATTGTCTTCATTGGAAGCCAAAATCCCCATTGATGAGCCCGACCTTGAAGCTCATTACATGCTAAAGATATGTAATGCAAGCGACCTTCAGAAGATGTTTAGGAGATACAATCGTGTAAAGGGTACCAACATCGAGTTGTTTGTAAATTTTGATGAAGGTGTTAGTTCATTACGAATCCCATGAGGTTCTCCCCTTTCGCAGACGAAGATGTTGTTTCTGTATGTAATTCAAGGAGACGACATAAGAAAGAACAAATAATCGAGGAATTGAACGTCACATCTGATGTATCAACAAACTATGGCAGAACAAAAATAAACTCTTCTTCTATTCATTTTAACTGAGCAATGAACCATGTATCAAATTTCAGATCGGACTTCTTAATCTAATTTTTGCTTGTGTTGGTGATCATATTTCTCAGCACACATCGGTTCCTCAAACGAACAAATGTAGCAAATACAATTGGATTTTGACGTCAACTTAATCAGAGTTGACTATATCGTTAAACACGTTCGGCATTATTTTACCATCGATAAATATCGATACTATACTTCGCATTTCGATATTCTTCAATAGGAACATAAAATCTTACAGGATATGGTAATTTAAGGTGGTCGTTCTCGTTATAAGTATCGAATCTCTTATATACATTTTGTTACTCCCAATTATATATGAACACGTAACTATACATGAATGTGAACATTATACATGACAAGCTTCGAAATTGTACAAGAATGGGTACATTTTATATGTTTTAGTATCCAAACTCTAAGTTCTGGTACAACTAAGATTCTTGACAAGAGAAGACATGTCAGGCACGTACAGTAGAGAATCCTAATAATGAGATGACATGTCAGCGACGTGCATAAGAGATTCTTATCATGAGTCGTGACTCGTGCTGGAGTATAGTTACATTGATGATAAGGAAGCATGTAACACCCCGATTTTGGGCCTAGCAGTTTTGGGGCTGGTTAGACGGTCTAGTGGACCGGGTTAGAGATTTGAGTCAAATTCGGGATCCAATATTTTTTATGAAAGATAAAAATATGGAAAAATGTTTAAAAATCATATTTTATTATATTAAAAATATTGGTGAAAGCAATTTCGGAAAATGAGCTTTGGAAGGGTGGCATTTTGGCTAGTGACCAAATTGTAATTTTTGAAACTGTTTTAAAAGGTGGCTGACTTGTAAAGAGTCAAAACTTTGAATCTTTAAGGAGCTATTTAAAATTTGGTCTAATCTGATTATTCCCTTAATTAAGATTATTTTAAAATGGTTTTAATTAAAATAATTAAAAGGGATTTAGTTAAAAATGTAGTTATCTTTCTAAAATACATTTTGACGTAACTTTTCTTTTCTCACATTTTCTCTCAAAACACTCTCAGCCAATCACTATTTTTCCATCAGAGATTTAAGGTAATGATCTTAATTTATTTACTCATTGATTTGCTAAATGATTTCTCAAATTGTTTTCCACAAATCTTATTGAATTTCTTTGTTTTTCAAGAGGAAAAACAATCCAATTAAGGGGAAGCTCATTCATTGGAGGTAAGTTTCATTCTTCTCCTCTAATGAAAGGTTCTTTACTGAAATTCCCAAGTTCTTGGATTTTTGCATATGATTTTCAATAGGTTTTGAGTAATTAATTATGGATTTTAGCTTAATAGAGGTTTTATTGAAGGATCTTGTGATTTTCGATTTGGATCTATTTTATAGCATTGTGGATTGACTTTAATCTTATTTTGGATGTATTATAATGTCGATAAGTTGTTTTTAATAATGGAATCCCAAAATTGGTTGAATCTCTAATTGTTAGGTTGTTAGTTGAGGGTTTTTGGGGTGTTCAAGGTGTTTAATCATTGCTGGAAGTAAAAGGATGTTGGAATGAGTTTTTAGATATTAATTGATGAAGTTTGATGTTTTGAATCGTTATAATATGGATGGGTTAAGATTGAGTAGTGTTGAAGGTTGATTTCGGTAAGTTTCGGATGAGTTTTGAGTGGGCATCTTGAGAGCTACGGGATTATGGGTTGAAACAGAGTGTTGGATGCATTTTAATGCATGTTTCCTCTGGTTTTGTGTGGCCGAAATAGGGGATAATCAACGCGTAGCATTTTGAGGTGGTTATAGGCTTGTCGGGAGCTTGTTTCGCGGTAGCAAGCAAGGCGAAGTGAAATCGGTGAGTGGAAACGGTCTTAAAAGTTTTTCAAAGGTTTGAAAGTGGTTTTGGGAGTTTAGGATAAGCTTGAAACACTTACCTAAGCTCGAAAGTAAGTTTCCCTCTTTTGCTCTCCAATATCAGTTCAGATATGAGCATGTGTGATTCATGTTTTAGTCGTAAACATGATTTGTTTTACTTACTGTTAATACATGATTTTAAGGTACATATGCAGTGGCTTAAAGGTATATTTAATGCTAGTGAGCATTGGTTTTTATTTCGATCGGGAATGTGATATTGCTATGGCAATGTGATTTGCATATGTGGGGATTTTGTGTAATGCATTGTAAAACAATGAGTAAATGGTTTTGTAAATGATATATAGGCTATGTGACAAGGTGAGAAAACATTCTGATATAGTTGGCATGCCATAGGATAAAGTGCACTATAATATGGTTAAAATCGATCATGGGTTAATAGTCTTTGAGGTATAGCGGTCGGCTACCCGGACTATGTTGTTATCACTTGGGTTGAGTAGTCGGTTCCCCTTGTTGATGTAAAACTTGCGGTCGTCTAGGTTGTAAATTAATGCGGTCCGCATGGGGTAGTCTTGATGATGGTCGATCATTAAGGGAGATCCATGTATCCAATATGTAAGGTTAACGGTCAGTTAACTAAAGATTAGCCTAACTAAAGATTAGCGGTCGGCTAATCAAGGATAGTGGTAGACTATCTGGGGTCACTATAATTGCCAATATATGAGAATTTTAATGTTGAATTTGTATATAATGCTTAGGATTTAAGCATGGTTATCAATGTAATAGTTTGGAATTTAAGCATGGTTTTGTGTTGATGCTTTGGGTTTAAGCATGTGGAACATTTATAAATATATTTTAGCATATGGTTGATATGCATGTTTTGTTTTGAAACTATTGAAACTTGCTTAGGTCGTAAGCATGGCTTGAAAACAAGAGTTGGATTCAAGGGTTTTAAATGCATCATTTTTTAAGAGCATCCTCACTAAGCAAGTGTGCTTACGCTCTCTTTTCTCTAATGATGCAGAGCATTACAGTTTTGAGGCAGCAAAGGCAAGGATTAAGTGATCCAAAGACAAGACTATTTGAGTATGAACTCGGTTTTTAGTTTCCGGTTAATAAGGCAATGTGTTTGCCATGGATTTTTAGGATTTGTAATTCAGTTTTCCCTGGTGTTGAGCGTGTGTAATGTTGTGATTTTGGTGTTTGATTGTTGACGTTTCGTTTATCATGCACTGTTACCTATGGTTGATGTTATATGTTACCCAAATATGCATCTAGATGGTTTTGCTTAGATGACATGTTTTGTTGAGTTAATCCTATTGAGTATGGCATTAATGTGTTGTTGGTATGGTGTTCTTGATGATAATTGCTTTGTTGGGCATTTTGGTATGTTGGTGGTGAGTTATAGGGAGCATGCCTCTAGACCAATCTTTTGGGTGGCATAATCTTGTGTGGTACTTAAACCTTGGTTCAATTGTTGTTAAATATGATGTTGGATGCTTCAATGTTTTTATGCAAGTTGCTAGGGCCTAAATGCATCTAGTTTTATGTGAAAAACCAGCTAAGAATGTCATTATAGGTCCAGGCGTATTGAAACAGGTGTCCTCGTATCGATACAGCTAGGCCATTTCAGGCATAGTGTATCAGTACGCGGGAGGGTGTTTCGATACGGTCTTGCCTTTTTAGGCTTGATGTTTCGGTACTCGAGCAAGTGTTTCGATATTGTCATAGGCATTTTTGCTAGGCGTACCAATACGCGAACAAGCATTTCGGTACGGATTTTAGCTACTAGAATATGAGTTTTTGAGAACATAACGGCGTATCGAAACACGAGTACGTGTGCAGGTACGGGTGCCGTTAAGTTGGTTAATTTGGAATCTTGGAAGTTTCTGATTCTTTCATTTTGGTCCTTGAAGTCTTGGGAATACAATTGTATGGATTGGGATGGTTAAATTGATCTGGAATTTATCATGTGGGCATGTAATTGGACTAATTGTGGATTGGTAACCTTAAATTCAATTTTGGTTTTATAATTTAAAGTATTTATGTTTTAGTCCTCAATTAAGATTATGATGCAGTTGATTGTTCTTTTGTGGCTCGTTTCATTGGAGTACCTGACCGTTGCGAGTATGAACATATAGGAGCTTTAATTTGCATTTAAATAAGATAAAAAGAAAAAAATGGACCGACTTTTTGTAACCTTTCTCCGATTTGCTTCAGCAAACCTAATGTAGCACTCTCAGTTCGGTCGGGCGTCTAGGCTGGGTCGAGGGGGTTACATTTGTTGGTATCAGAACCATGTTACCAAAGGTTGGGATGTTGTTGTTTGGTTGTATATCATTGTTGGTTAAGCACGGTGATTGTGTTTATGTACGGTGATTGATTTACATCATGTTAGGGTTTGAACTAGGAACACATTGCCTATTACCGAGGTTTAAAATGTTTTATAAGATGGTCTTGGATCCTTTGCCTTGTGTTAGCCTAACTTTAATGTGTTTTGTTACTTTTGTTAGCAAGGCTCGACGTGAGACACGTTCTATGGCTGGTAATGCCAGGATCGGGCAGAATAACGTCGAGGAAAAGAATCCCACTAATGTTTTACCTCCTCCTCTGTTGGTTCCGCCAGTTAATGTTAGGGCTGGTAGTCTGCCCCAGGCTCATCAAGTTCTAGTTTTTGGTGATCTAACTCCGTTAGTTCAGGCGATAATGGGAGCTTTTCAAGCAGCGATGGCTGGAGTGCATGCGCAGGCGCCAACACCTGTTATGGCGGTTAACCCAATGTTACCTTGGGAGCGTCTCCGCAGTTTGGGATGTGTTGAGTTTAGGGGTCTAAGCCCTGAGGTAGCTGAGGGTTGGCTGGAGAGTACGGTCCGTATTCTAGATCAGATGGGCTGTAATGATGAGCGTAAGTTGGGTTGTACAATGTCGTTGTTACATGGTGATGCTTATCATTGGTGGGTGACCACAATTGCTAGTGTTCCGGAGGAGGATGTAACTTAGGAGTTCTTTCGAAGAGCTTTCAAGAAGAAGTATCTTGGTCCTCAGTATATGGATGTGAGGAAACAAGAGTTTATGGCCTTGGTTCAGGGCGGCATTTATGTGGCGAAATATGAGGTGAAATTCGTCCGTTTGAGTCAGTATGCTTCGGAGATGGTTCCAGATGATCTTGAGAGGTGCAGCAGGTTTCGCTGTGGGTTAGTGAAGGATATCAAAACATATCTGTTGGCGGCGAACTATACAGATTTTGATGTGCTTGTAAACCGTGCTAAGGATAATGAGCAGTCCTTAAGGGTGTTGGGACAAGGTTCGAGCGTGGTCTCGAATAAGTGAGGAGCTGACTCTGGGTATTTTAGGAGGTAGAATAAGACGTTTTGAGATAAGAGGTACAAGTCGGATCACAAGCGTGGTGGTGGCCATGGTAATCAAGGTGTTTGTTTCGTAGCTGAGTGTGAGCGTTGCGGTAGACGCCACACGGGTGAGTGTTGGGGAAATACCATGATTTGCTGGATATGTGGATTTCCTAGTCACATGAAGCGTGACTGTCCTCGTGCAGTGGGTGATGCACCGGTTCGGGCTGTTGTACCTGCTAGGGGCTGAGGCCGTGGCAGGGGTAACTTTTAGAGGCGTGAGGATGGTCAGAGAGGTGTGGCTCATGCTGTTGCTGTAAAACCGGAGAATGGAGGACCAATACAGATCTATGCTCATCATGAGGGGCGCAACGACACGGATGTGATCGCAAGTACTTTCACCTTGCAATCTTTGTTGTTGTTTTCTTTGATTGATTCGGGGTCTACTCATTCGTACATCCTAAGTGAGCCTGCATCATTGTTAAATGTTCCTGTTGAGATCTTAGATATTGGCATGTTGGCAACTAGTTCTTTTGGGGAGACGGTTACAACTAGAAGGTTGTATAGGTGTTGTCCTTTGGCAGTGCAAGGTTATGAGTTTGGCGCGGATTTGATAGAGTTGCCATTCCATGGTTTTGACATTATCTTGGGTATGGATTGGTTAAGTGAGCACAAGGCAGTGGTGGATTGCGAATCCAAAAGGATTTCCCTGAGGTTGGCCGATCATTATGAAGTCGTGGTGGTGGGTGGGAATGTAAAATTCTTGTCCAATGTTGCTTCGGCTACCCGAGCGGAGAAGATGATGTTTGAAGGTTGCCAAGCTTATTTGGCTATTGTTATGAACTGAAAGCCAAGTGTGTTAGGGTGCAGGACATTCGAGCTATTTGTGATTATTCGAAAGTTTTTCCTGAAGGGTTGCTTGGTTTACATCCAGATAGGGAGGTGGAGTTTCGCATTGAAACTTATGAAGGTACAACCCCGGTGTCTATTGCTCCTTATCGGAAGGTACAGAAGGAGTTAAAAGAGTTGAAATCGTAGCTTCAGAAGTTGTTGGATCATGGGTTCATTCGACCAAGTGTTTCTCCTTCAGGTGCTCCGGTTCTCTTTGTAAAAAAGAAGGATGGATCGATGCGTATGTGCATTGATTATCGTCAGTTGAATAAGTTGTTAGTGAAAAACAAGTATCTGTTGCCACGAATTGATGACTTGTTCGATCAGTTTTGCTGGGCAACAGTTTTTTTAAATATAGATTTAAGGTCGGGGTATTATCAGTTGAAAGTTAAGGATGTAGATGTTCATAAGACGGCATTTTGTATGAGGTACGAGCATTACAAGTTTTTGGTGATGCCATTTGGTTTGACAAATGCTTTGGCGACTTTCATGGACATGATGAATAGAGTGTTTCATGAGTACCTTGATCGGTTTGTAGTGGTTTTTATCAATGATATACTCTTGTACTCTCGTATTGAGGAGGAGCATGATCAGCGTTTGTAGATTGTGTTACAGCTCTTAAAGGATAATCAGTTCTATGGAAAGTTGAGCAAGTGCAAGTTTTGGCTCAAGGAGGTGATGTTTCTCGGACATGTGGTATCCGTGGAGGGAATTCGTGTGGATCCATAGAAAATTGAGGCTATTCTCAATTGGAAACAACCTAAGACCTTGTCGGAAGTGCTTAGTTTCCTTGGGTTGCCAGGCTATTATCACTGCTTTGTTGAAGGGTTTTCTAGTATTGCGACTTCGTTGACAAAGTTGCTGCAAAAAAGTGTTCATTTCGTTTGGACAGAGAAGCAACAACAGTGTTTTGCGAAGTCGAAGGAGGTTTTAATGCATGCTCATGGGTTGATTCAACCGGAATCTGGAAGGAGTTTGTGGTTTATAGTGATGCATCACATGTGGGTTTGGGTTGTATGCTGAACCAAGATGGAAAGTTTGTGGCTTATGCGTCGAGGCAGTTGAAGGTTTATGAGCGTAATTATCCAACTGATGATTTGGAGCTTGTGGCGATGGTGTTTGCCTTGAAGATTTGGCGACACTATCTGTATAGAGAGAAGTGTGTGGTCTTTACGGATCATAAGAGTTTGAAGCATTTAATGTCTCAAAAGGATTTAAACCTTAGGCAACGAAGGAGGTTGGAGCTGATTAAGGATTATGACTTGACAATTGAGTATCATCCCGAAAAAGCCAATGTTGTTGCAGATGCGTTGAGTCGTAGGGTGGCAGTTGAACTTAGGGCAATGTTTGCAACCTTGAGTGTGATGCAGGAAGGTGGGTTGTTGGCTAAATTGCAAGTTAAGCCTACGCTATCACAGTTGATTAAGGCTAAGCAACAATATGATGATTCTTTGGTTCCTCATGTTAAGGACATATAAGATGGTAATCCGACGAATTTTCATTTTGATGATGATGGAGTTTTGTGCTTCAAGGGTCGAATAGTGGTGCCAGAAGTCCCGGAGCTCAGGCATACTATTTTGGGGGAAGCATATTCTAGTCCTTTTGCTATGCATCCTGGTAGTACCAAGATGTATCGTGATTTGAAGGAAATGTACTATTGGGTTGGTTTGAAGAAGGATGTGGCGAAGTTTGTATCCAAGTGTATGGTGTGTCAGCGAGTTAAAGCTAAACATCAGTTTCCATCCAGATTGTTGCAACCGTTGAGAATTCCGAAGTGGAAATAGGAAAGAATCACCGTGGATTTTGTGTCAGGGTTGCCGTTGACACCGGCTAAAAGTGATTCCATTTGGGTGGTTGTCGATCGGTTTACAAAGTGTGCACATTTTCTGCCAGTGCATACGACGTACACCTTGGACAAGCTAGCGGATTTGTTTATCTCTGAGATTGTGCGTTTGCATGGGGTACCAAAGTCGATTGTTTCGGATAGAGATCCGAGGTTCATGTCAAGGTTTTGGAAATGTTTACATCAGGCTTTGGGTTCGAGGTTGAGTTTCAGCACCGCGTATCATCCTCAAATGGATGGGCAGTCTGGGCATGTTATCCAGGTCTTGGAGGATATGCTAAGGTGTCGTATTATTGAGTTTCAAGGAACTTGGGAGAATCATTTGCCATTGGTGGAGTTTGCTTATAATGACAGCTATCAAGCGAGTATACAGATGGCACCATTTGAGGCATTTATGGCCGGAGATGTCGAACGCCCTTGTGTTGGGCAGAGGTAGGGGAAAAGCATATTTCCTTGCCTCATGTGTTGAAAGACACAAATGAGAAAGTTAAGCTTTGTGTGTGAACGCTTGAAAGTGGCAGCGGATCAACATAAATCTTACACGGATTTAAAGCGTAGGGAAGTTGAATATGCAGTGGGCGATCGTGTGTTCTTGAAGTTGTCACCGTGGAAAAAGGTGATGCCGTTCAGACGTAAGGGTAAGCTTAGTCCGAGGTTTATTGGACCATATGAGATTGTGTAGTGAGTTGGTCATGTGGCTTATCGGCTGAGGTTGCCTCCCGAGCTTGAGAAAATACATGATGTGTTCCATGTATCCATGTTACGAAGGTATCGGTCGGATCCTTCGTATGTTATGCCAGTGGAGCATATTGAGTTGAGACCAGATTTATATTTTGATGAGGAGCCGGTGGAAATCCTTGATTCCAACAGCAAGGTTCTACGGGGTAAAATGATAGAATTGGTTAAAGTCTTGTGGCGACATCGAGGTGTCGAGGAAGCCACTTGGGAAAGCAAGGCGGATATATTGGAGCAATTTCCGCATCTTTTTCCTCCAGGTAAATTTCGAGGGCAAATTTCTTAAAAGGGGGAGAGTTGTAATGCCCCAGTTTTAGGCCTAACGATTTTGGGGCTGGTTAGACGATCAAGTGGACCAGGTTAGAGATTCGAGTCAGATTCAGGAGTGAATATTTTTCCAAAAGATAAAAATAAGGAAAAATGTTTAAAAATCATATTTTATTATATTAAAAATATTGGTGAAAGCAATTTTGGAAAACGAGCTTTGGAAGGGTGACATTTTGGCTAGTGACCAAAATGTAATTTTTGAAAACTGTTTTAAAAGGGGGTTGTTTTGCAAAGAGTCAAAACATAGAATCTTTAAGGATCTATTTTACCATTTGGTCTAATCTGAGTATTCCCTTAATTAGGATTATTTTAAAATGGTTTTAATTAAAAGAATTAAAAAGGCTTTAGTTAAAAAGATAGTTATATTTCTAAAACACATTTTGACGTAACTTTTATTTTCTCACATTTTCTCTCAAAACACTCTCAGGAAAACACTCTTTTTCCATCAGAGATTTTAGGTAATGATCTTAATTTCTTTACTCATTGATTTGCTAAATGATTTCTCAAATTGTTTTCCACAAATCTTATTGAATTTATTTGCTTTTCAAGAGGAAAAACCATCCAATTAAGGGGAAACTCATTCATTGGCGGTAAGTTTCATTCTTCGCCTCTAATGAAAGGTTCTTTACTGAAATTCCCAAGTTCTTGGCTTTTTACATATGATTTTAATAGGTTTTGAGTAATTAATTATGGATTTTATCTTAATAGAGGTTTTATTGAAGGATCTTGTGATTTTCGATTTGGATCTGTTTTCTAGCATTGTGGATTGACTTTAATCTTATTTTGGATGTATTATAATGTGGATAAGTTGTTTTTAATAATGGAATCCCAAAATTGGTTGAATCTCTAATTGTTAGGTTGTTAGTTGAAGGTGTTTGGAGTGTTCAAGGTGTTTAATCATTGATTGAAGTAAAATGACGTTGAAATGAGTTTTTAGATATTAATTGATGAAGTTTGATGTTTCGAATCGTTAAAATGTGGCTGGGTTAAGATTAAGTAGTGTTTGAGGTTGATTTCGGTAAGTTTCAGATGGGTTTTGAGTGGGCATCTTGAGAGCTATGGGATTATGCGTTGAAATAGAGTATTTGATGCATTTTAATGCATGTTTCCTCTGGTTTTGTGTGGCCGAAATAGAGGATAAGGTTTTGTGTGACCGAAATAGGGGATAATCAATGCGTAGCATCTTGAGGTGGTTCTAGGCTTGCCAAGAGCTTGTTTCGCGGTAGCAAGCAAGGCGAAGTGAAATCGATGAGTAGAAACGGTCTTAAAAGTCTTTCAAAGGTTTGGAAGTGGTTTTGGGAGTTTAGGATAAGTTTGAAACACTTACCTAAGCTCGAAAGTAAGTTCCCCTCTTTTACTCTTCAATATCTGTTCGGATATGAGCATGTGTGATTCATGTTTTAGTCGTAAACATGGTTTGTTTTACTTACTATTAATACATGATTTTAAGGTATATATGTAGTGGCTTAAAGGTATATTTAATGCTAGTGAGCATTGTTTTTTATTCCGGTCGGGAATGTGATATTGTTATGGCAATGTGATTTGCATATGTGGGGATTTTGTGTAATGCATTGTAAAACAGTGAGTAAATGGTTTTGTAAATGATATATTGGCTATGTGACAAGGTGAGAAAACATTCAGATATAGTTGGCATGCCATAGGATAAAGTGCACTATAATATGGTTAAAAATCGATCGTGGGTTAAGAGTCTTTGAGGTATAGCGGTCGGCTACCTGGACTATGTTGTTATCTCTTGGGTTGAGCGGTCGGTTCCCCTTGTTGATGTAAAACTTGCGGCCGACATGGGGTAGTCTTGATGATGTCGGTCATTAAGGGAGATCTGTGTATCCGATATGTAAGGTTAACGGTTGGCTAATCAAGGATAGTGGTCGACTATCTAGGGTCACTATAATTGCCAATATATGTGAATTTTAATGTTGAATTAGTATATAATGCTTGGGATTTAAGCATGGTTATGTATGCAATGCTTTGGGATTTAAGCATGGTTTGTGTTGATGCTTTGGGTTTAAGTATGTGGAACATTTATATATATGGTTTATATGCATGTTTTGTTTTGAAACTATTGGAACTTGCTTAGGTCGTAAGCATGGCTTGAAAATAAGAGTTGGATTGAATGGTTTTAAATGCATCATCTTTTAAAAGCATCATCACTAAGAAAGTGTGCTTACACTCTCTTTTCTCTAATGATGCAGAGCATTAAAGCTTGTAGGTAGCAAAGGCAAGGATTAAGTGATCCAAAGGCAAGACTATTTGAGTATGAACTGGGTTTTTAGTTTCCGGTTAATAAGGCAATGTGTTCGCCATGGATTTTTGTGATTTGTAATTCAATTTTCCCTAGTTTTGAGCATGTGTAATGCTGTGATTTTTGTGTTTGATTGTTGACGTTTAGTTTATCATGCACCGTTACCTATGGTTGATGTTATATGGTTACCTAGGTATGCATCTAGATGGTTTTGCTTGGATAACATGTTTTGCTGAGTTAATCCTGTTGAGTATGGCATTATTGTGTTGTTGGTATGGTGTTCTTGATGATAATTGCTTAGTTGGGCATTTTGGTATGTTGGTGGAGAGTTATAGGTAGCATTCCTCTAGACCAATCTTTTGGGTGGCATAATCTTGTGTAGTAGTTAAACCTTGGTTCAATTGTTGTTAAATATGATGTTGGATGCTTATATGTTTGTATGCAAGTTGCTAGGACCTAAATGTATCTAGTTTTGTGTGAAAAACCAGCTAAGAATGTCATTACAAGTCTAGGCGTATCGAAACAGGTGTTCTTGTATCGGTATGGCTAGGCCATTTCAGGCATAGCGTTTCAGTACGTGGGAGGGTGTTTCGATACGATCCTGCCATTTTAGGCTTGATGTTTAGGTACTCGAGCAAGTGTTTTGATACGCTCATAGGCATTTTTGCTAGGCGTATCGATACGCGAACAAGAGTTTCGATACGGATTTTAGCTACTGGAATCTGAGTTTTTGAGAATGTAAAGGCGTATCGAAACACGAGTATGTGTACCGGTACAAGTGCTATTAAGTTGGTTAATTTGGAATCTTGGAAGTTTTTAATTCTTTCATTTTGGTCCTTGAAGTCTTGGGAATGCAATTGTATGGATTGGGATTATTAAATTGATTTGGAATTTATCATGTGGGCATGTAATTGGACTAATTATGGATTGGTAAACTTAAATTAAATTTTGGTTTTGTAATTTAAAGTATTTACATTTTAGTCCTCAATTAAGATTATGATGTAGTTGATTGTTCTTTTGTGGCTCATTTCATTGGTGTACCTAACCGTTGCGAGTATGAACATATAGGTGCTTTAATTTGCATTTAGATAAGATAAAAAGAAAAAAAATGGACCAACTTTTCGTAACCTTTCTTCGGTTTGCTTCGACAAACCCAATGTAGCACTCTCGGTTCGGTCGGGCGTCTAGGACGGGTCGATTTGGTTACAAAGCAGTTGTTAGTGTCCAAACGTATTCTAGCATTGTTCTATAATGTCAGTTGTTAGTTTCACTACTTGTAATAAGAAAGAAGCATGAACGTCAAGTGAAAAAGTTATATATTTGAAGTTAATAACCGAAAATGTCATAAAGCAAAAGTTTAAATGTTTTTAAAGTATTGGATCTTAGATACCAGTTCTGATACGTTACAGCAAGCACTGCAACATAAGATATTTAATCAGTATCGAAACGTACAGATGAAATTCTAAAACTTTTGAAAAAAGTTTAATTAGTTTATGTAGAATGGAAAATTTTTTTTACTCCAACAACATCCATTCTCGAAATGTTGTATAAAAGTTCCAATAAATGTTGCAACTACCATCCTAAGGCAGGTGATAGCAACTCCAATACACATCTATTTCCTCTTAATCCTCATCCCTTTGAACAAGTTGTTTATTTTGAAGGTCATAAACTTGTTTTCCAGTAGCATCGGTCATAAGAAGGTAAGCAAGTTCATAATAATCATTTTTTTTACATTTATGCAACTTAATTCCATACAATGTTTCAGTTATTTCATATTCATTTACTTAGGTTCGAAGTATACTCATCATGGAAGTTTTGAGTATAGTAGGTGATAAGAAAATACAAGAAGATCGTGTGGAGAGTTCGAATAACATCGTTGGCATAACATTTGTGTCACTTGAAGAAGCATGGGAATTTTATAAGGAATATTGTTGCGTGTTTTGAGTGCTACGTAGATGTGCAAGCGAACACGTCACAAGTAATAAAGTGATGAATATAGAGTATCGTCTACACAGGGATTGGTTTGGGCCACTTTGCTTAAGTCACTACAAGTGTTTAAATAATTAAATAATAGTGATGAATTAAAGTAAAATAAGCTAAGACTAAGAGAATTAAAATAAAGGAAAGAGGAAATCGAATTGAGAGAGCATGTTGGCTTATTAGGATTGAGAGTATGCCAGATGAGTTGCTTTGGCAAGTTGATGTCAAAGGCAACTGAAATGCTGAGGCAAGTAGATTGTCGTGGCAAAGTAATTGCCTAGGCAAGTAGCTTGCTGGAAGTAGGATTCTCCGTGACAAGTGAAATGCAATAACAAGTGGTTGAGTCGGAGTAGGAAGCTTCTTGGAAAGTGGTTGCCATGGCAAGTTAATTGTTGCGGCAAGTACGATGTCGTTGCAAGTCAATTGTGTCTCCAATGCTCGGCAGAGTGTTCTTTAATTCCTTCACGTTATTTCTCACTTGAAGGGCTGACTCTTGTGCAAACTTTGATGATACGCCTGTCACACGTTACTTTACAAGATTGGACACCGTCGTTCTTTGAACTCTTGTTAGCCGCATGAAATTCACTCATAACTCCAAGCTCCTTCACTGTGTCACTTTTCAGAACTTGGTTCAAGAGGGAATTAATTTCCTTCAGCTCTCGCAATGTTAGAAAACCTGGATTCAATTCAGTCCGTTGATCTCCATCAACTATCGTGATGTTTGGAAATCAACTCGGTTGAGGAACCTCCAATGGCTGTCACTTCATTAGAGTAAATCCTTCTTACGAATCTCCATTGATCTCACTCTCCCTTTGTTGTCACTGATTAAGGATTTGAGTTTCAATGAATGATTCTCCCCTCAAGTGTTTATCTTTAAATTACTCGATTTGCAAGAATAAGAATTGAATCAACATTGTGCATTAAACATAAACCAAAATAAAATCCTCCATACAAAACTCTCAAAACCTAATAACCCAAACCATATAAGTTTAGTTCATGGTTGGGTAAAAAGAAAAAAAACAAAAGAAATAACCCAGACATGGTGGGATTACAAAATAAAAAATAAATGGAGAAGAAAACTCCTTTGTGCGTGAATCCATTTGGCTCGATCTTTCTCCAAATTCGACTCCCCTTTGTGTTATTGATGCGATCTCTTAAATAGATGAAGAGGAAGACTTTGAATGCGTGTAAAATCTGTGGGGAATTGATCTCTAACCAACTCAGCATTTGAATTCAAATCGGGAGAATTATCCTGTGTGATAATGATAAAAATAAGAGATAATTCTTGGGAAAAGAAAGAAAAATTTTATTTAATTGTAATGCCCCGGTTTTGGGCCTAGCGGTTTAAGGGCTAGTTAGATGGTCTAGTGAACCAGGTGAGAGATTTGAGTCGAGTTCGAGAATAAATATTTTTGAGTAAGATAAAAATATGGAAAATGGTTAAAATCACGTTTAAATATATGGAAAATATTGTGAAATCAATTTTGGAAAATGGGATTTGGAAGGGTGACATTTTGGTTGGTGACTAAAATGGAATTTTTGAAAACTATTTTTAAAGGTGACTAAATTATAAAGGATCAAATTCTTAGAATCCTTAAGGAGCTATTTTACCAAGTTGTTGTTGCTGGTTTCTCCCTCAATTAAGACTTTTTAACATGTGTTTTATAAAGTAATTAAAAGGGTTTTGATAATAAAAGTTAGTTATTGGTTTTAAAGAAATTTGACGTAAACATTTCTCTCAACTTTTCTCTCCACTTCTTTTCTACCAAACACTCTTGTTTTCATCAAAATCTAGAGGTGAGAGATTTTTTACTTGGATTCTTGATTTGTAATTGCTTCTTTACCTTTGATTTACAAAACCTCATTGAAATTTTGTGTTTTTCTAGCTTTAATCAATCAATTGAGGGAGAAATCATAGAATGAGGTATGGTTCGTTCTTCTCCTCTATTGATGTTTCTTTATTGATATTCCCAAGTATTTGATCATTGATTTATGATTTATAATCTGATTTTATGTTTTCACAATGATTAATTGATTTAATTGGGTTTAATTGGTAAAATTATGGAAGATTCATATTGAATATGTTTTCCAGTGTTGAAGATTGTTTTTAAGCATATTTTGGATGATTTATAATGTTGATAAGTTGTTTTTAACATTGGAATCCCGAAACTCCTTGAATCCTTGATTATTAGGCTGTTAGATTTGTATTTTTGTGGTGTTGTGGTAGCTGTGTAGTTGCTGGAAGTTTATGGATGAAATAATCATATTTTTAGATGTTATTAGATGTTGATTGAAGTGCTAGATTGATAGATAGTGGATAGGTTGTGTTTGGAAAGAGTTAGATTATGTTTTCGGTTGTTGTGGTTGGTAATTGTGAAAGGATTGCGAGGTTTTGCAAGGAATTATTGTTGCGGTGTTTTGAATGCATTGAGATGCATTAATCCTCTGTTGTAATGTGGTTAAAATAGGGGAGGTCGATCTGGAAGTGATCGGTGAAGCTTTGGAGGCTTCGGACGCTTGATTTTGCGTCAGCGGATTGAGGTTTCATGTATCGGTGAGTGAGAACATGGATGTCAGCTTTGAAATGATTTAAAGGTGGTTTACGGGAGTTTAAGCTGAGCTTGAAACACTGGTTTAAACTCGGAAGTAAGTATGATGTGGTTTTCTCTCTCGGTCGTGCTTTTATGAAAAGTTTTATGCACTTGTTTTGATTTACGTTTTACCTACTGTTTAAGCATGTTTTAAAGTATGTGAGATACTATTTTTGATCATGGAATGATGATGGATGCACGTGGTAAGTGATCCATGTAAGTATATGGTTTATACTTTAGTTTAAGTATGTGTTGTTGCTTGGAAAATGGTTTGGTTTAATGCTTGTAAAAACAGTGAGATAAATGGTGAATTATATTGGCAAGTGATGTAGTTTTAAAAAAAATGTTATCAGATATAGTTGGCCGACCATAGGATTGATAGTTCACTATAATAAGTCGCCTTGGATGTTGAGGGGTTTTGATTTGGTGTACCGAAAACTCTATCCAAGTACCCTAACAGTCGAGGGGTTAGATGGTACCATAAACTCCCGTTAGTGGATTAAGCATCTAACCGAGAAATAGGGTTGGTATCCCTGTGGGTTGTAAGTGTACCCGGTTGTAATGTACCGCGATTGTGATTGTATCGTTATTCTGATTGAGATGGTTTGAAGTGTTGTGAGGACACTTGTTGAATCTGTGTATCCGATGAACTATTTTGATAAAGGAACTTGGTTATGATCACTTGTAAGCCAATATAATTGTCGATGCATCATTGAAAGGTTTATGTTGTATAATGTGAGTTATACATGTTTACACTTTAAGCTTTGCATATGGTTGTTGTGCATGGGAAGGCTTAAATTGAGGCTTAGCAATGGGGTTTGCTGTTGGTTAATGATACATGTTGTATATGGTTTAATATGTTGTTTTTAAAGATGTTAAGTGCATGGTTTTCAAGGCATGATAATATTTTAAAAGGTGTTTAAAAGATGATTGAAATGAGATTTCAATGTATTGTTGAGAAATGGTTTTAATGAATTGATGGTGTGTTGTTTTTGAGCGCTCCTCACTAAGCCTAGTGTGCTTATGCTCTCTTTGTCCATTAATGTAGAGAATTAAAGGCTCGGAAGGCAGCGGGAAGCAAGGGATCACAAAAAGACTTGGTATCAAAAGTATGTTTTTGGATTAGACTATAAGTAATAAGGACAATGGGATTTCCGTTGTTGTTTTGGGAGGTGTTTTGCTAAACTCCTTGTTTGAGCAAGTTTGAGTTGCTGCTCTGGGTTTGTAAATGGCCATTTTGAATTGTTTGTGGTGATGGTTTGAGGTTTCATGTTTTGCTTGCTTTGGTTCTTAGGGAGCATGCCTCCAAATTTACATTTGAAGCATGTTTCTATGAATTAATGTTGAAACTAGGTTGTTTTGATGTGATTTGACCCTTGAATATGTTAAATGAGTGTTAGAAGCATGTTAGGGTGTTTTGGTATGTTTGAAAGCATGTTAAACCAGCAAAAGTGGACATTTCAGGTCCAGGTGTACCGGTACGGGTGTTCCTATTTTGGTACGAGTAAGCCATTTCAAGCTTAACATATCAGTACGTGGGCAAGCATTTTGGCACGTGCTTAGGAAAATTTGACTTGCGTTTCGGTACGCGATGAGCTGTTTCGGTACAGCATAGTGTTTTTATGAAGGGCGTTTCGATATGCGGGGGCATATCGGAACGAGTTTTGGCTATTGGAATTTTGGTGTATGAATTAGTGAAGACGTATCGATACACTCCCTTGCCTGTACCGATACGGTGGCAGTTAAATTAGTTATTTGGAATATTCTAAAGTTCTATTTTCTTATGTTTTAGTCCCTAAATGTTGTGGATGAAATTGAATGAGTATAGATGAGATGATGAGCTGATTTTCAACATGTATGCATGTAATTGAACTAATTAAAGGTTGGTAACGTTAAAAAGGGCCGGTTCCTTGTAATTATCTAAAATTGCAATTTGGCTCCTAAATTGCAATTGTGTCCAATTGGATGTCAATTCGATGCCCGATTGAGTTAAGTTTTCACCTGTGATCAGTATGTACATGTAGGATAATAGTTGTGCATCTAGACAAGATAAAAGGAAAAAAATTGACATGTTTTGTGTTTCATCTTCACGTTTACTTCGGTAAATCCAATGTAGCTCGCTCGGTTCGGTTTTGCGACTAGGCCGGGTCGAGGGGGTTACATTAATTGTAAAATAGAATAATTATCCCCTTTTATCTCTCTTTATCTTCTATATTTATCTGCAGTAAACTCCCATTTAAATCTGAGTCTTTATCCATTGCATTTGAATTTGAATTAGGCGGTTAGAAATCCTAATCGCTTTGATCAATTCAACGCCATGGCAGACTTCAGCGATTGGCTTGCCAATTCGTCCTGCACACGAACAAGCAAAAGAGTAGCATTTTTTTCTACAAAAAGTAATAAAATGCATGGCCAAGCACATTGAACTAGGAAACTACGAACTGATGCATGAATGACTATAAATACAACTAAAATGAGCTTAAGTCTAACAATAATGTGAGTAAAAGGGGTAGGAAAAATAGTACTTTTACACACTTATCAAATACGTGTAGCGATCTCTTTTTACTTACGAGTGTTTTCGCTAAAAATATTTTCAATGTGTTTGGGTTCTCTCGGGCATTAAAATGTTTATTCCGTGGGGTTTTAGAAAAATCAGGTTTTATTTATTAAAAAAATGGAGTCGCCACCGACCACTTAGGTAGGTCGGACACCATAAAACCAGAGATTTGAAAACTGTTGGGTTCGAGAGTCGGTTACGGATGGGGAAGGATTAGCACCCCCACACCGCCCAAAAATTGGTACTTTAATAATTACTGTTTCATTAATATTAAACCTTCCGGATTAAAGTGACGATTAAATTAATATTTGGTTATAAGTGCGAGTATATTTTAAGGGCCCCGTTATTCGAGAATAAACCAATAGACCACCATCACTGCGCTTGATACTGGCAACGTTTATGCTCGAATAAAAGGGCACCGCATTGACAAATATTATTCCATTATGCAATCTTAGAGAAATAATTTAAAAACATACATTCACATTGACGGGACATTAATACGACATCTAAACATAAATAAAACATTAGACCAAAGCAATAAACATAGACATGATAATATTAGAAATGAGAACATCAAAATCAAACTAAAACTTATACATGATAACTTTACATAAAACCAAAACAAACATGTAATATAGGGGTTAATTACCTATCATGCTTCATGATCAAACTAACACATAAATAACATATTTATACATAAAAAACATGGCATAGACACAACATGATATTAAAATTAATGTACAAAACCACAACACTGATATGCAATTTATAACACAAAATAGACATAAAAAAGATATTAACATGACAAAAATTAACATGTAACATATTATACAAAACAAACATGAAAATATGCTAACATGTGGACAAGATATGTAAAATAAGCTAAAAACATATAAAATAAACATGTATATAATACGAACGAAACAAATTAAAACACAACAGCAGGGTATCACAAATAAATACACAAGTAAAACATAAAATATAAAAACATAATAGCATTAGATAGCAATGTAACCAAACTAGAAAGCACATTTATTTGAATTTCACAAAGGGGGCTGACATGAGATAAAACAAAACAGAATGCTCATAAATTAAGTAAAAAAGACATTTAAGGACCAAATCGGTAACCAGACAAAAACAACAGGGACTGAACGTGTAATAAAACTAAGGGGCAGATTCAAACTGAAAATAACCTAAACATGAGATGACTAAGGGTGTACTTTTACCATATGAAAATCTAATTAGATCTGATTTCAGGGCTAAATCGAAAGAAAGCAAAAAGAGGGAGGGACTATTTGTGTAAATAGACCAAAGGGCAGGCTCGGTTTAAAAATGTTGAAAGGACAGGAGGATTTATGACGTTATTAATCTGAAATGAAATTATTTTCATTCTATTTAACCCTTATCAGCCCCCTCTTCATCTTTTTTCCACTTTTTTAACCCTTAGGATTAAGCTCCCATTTCTCTCTGATATTTCAGAAAACTCAACCCAAAACTTCCCTTCGACCACCGTGGCTACCTAGAAAACCACCATCGGCCGCCACAAATCACTCTATTTTAAAAAAAACAACTGTCCTCCCTTCAACATAGGCGAAAAAAACCAAATACCCCAAAAACAAAATTTCATACATAAACCGAGACCAAGATATCCCCTTCGCTCGGCTCACCACATGGGAGCTTATCGACGGCAGAGGGGAGATCGGACCGGCGATTAAGGTAAACTACTCTCCTCACCCTCTCTTTTTTCTTACTTGGTGTTATCCTTTTTACGAATGGACATGCACAGAAAGAGAAGAAAATACCTTTTCTTTGGAAACCTTTTTTTGTTGTTTTTTTATTTCCGATCTGGTATGAGTACAAAAAGATAGATCTTCATACATATATGCTCCTTTTGTTTGGTAGAAATAGAAATTAAGTACATATTATTTTTTTTGTGATTTGGTGACTAACAAATGTTCTTGACGTTTTTCTAATATCCCTAGCTTGGTGGTTGAGGAACCGACATGGTGGAGGTGACTCGTACGGTCAGATGGAACCTTGGTCGTTGGATCAGATCTGATCCAATGGCCGTGATGGCTCGATGCACGGACGGCCCAGATGAAATCTTAGACAGGTAGGAATGCACTAGATCATGACATGTGGCGTCTTGCTATCCAAAGAGTCTAGTGCGTGGGATGCACGTGCGCGTGGGAGGCTGAACGGTCCAAGCGTGTACCACATGCGGCAGCTGGATGGCCTTATTCTTTCAATCGGGTCGTTGGATCAAAATTTGATCCAACAGCCCAGGATCGGCTGCGAACAGAATCAAAAGCTATTAGGGTTTAGTTCAATCAAATGGGTTAGGGTTTCTGATATGTATTAGGGTTTTGTGCCAAACAGGCGTTGTAATAATATTAGTATTTTTAGGTCTGTAATACATATTGGACTGGACAATTAATATTTATTTGGGTCTTATATATATTTTTGGATTTAATTTTAACTTAGCCTAATAATAATAACAATAATAATAATAATAATAATAACAACAATACATGCACATATAATATACACACGTACAAGCATACATGAAAATATATATAACATATTCTTAATTAATATAATATAAAACATATATGCATATACAATCATACAGATAATTATCATAAATGTTCACACATTACACATACACAATGCACACATAAAATGTAAATATATGACACACATTCCATAGTAATTACCAATATGTACACATACGTAATATTTAGTATACATGTATTAACACATTAATCATACATATATATATTACATATAATAATCACACGTACACAATATAATATATGTACACAGGCGATAACAGTAAATATTAATGATTACATAATATTTGCAAATTAACACAAAATTTACACACCGGATAAAAATGAGTGATTATAGTTGCCCCTCTTTACGTGCCCCGCAACTTGTCATATGTCCACCATCAGGGTCGCGTAATACTGGTCTATGTCTTGAATCATCTGGGAGGCATCACGAAGTCTTCACCGCCAATAATTGTCTCCACCCACTGCAGCTTCTTCGAATACCGTAATTCTCCCCCTGTAATCCTGAACAGTTGCCTCAAGTGACTTGATCCGGGCCCGTAACATACCAATTTCACGCTCTTTTTCTTGTAGTTTGATGAATCCATTCCTCTCACGATAAGTCTGAAAGAAGTGCTCCAACTCTGTCAATCTCCCTTCTAACTCGGCGTTCTGATCTTAGCTCTGATTCAGGCTTTGAACGGTGTTGTTGTTCAAGTTTTGCATCTCTAGTAGTCTATTCATGCTCCTCATGGATTTCCTCTTCCAGTGTTCTCTCTTTCATAGATGATTGCCTGCTTGCCTTTGTCAATCTCTTACCTAGCTCTTTCTTTCTCTAGGTTAATGGTGTCCCTAAAAGACCGTCATTCACTCTCGATGGCTAACTTGCAACTTTCTACCTCTTTTTCGATTGCTCGCTTACCTTTCTCTCGTTCTTATTCAACTAAACGCATGACGTTCATCCCTTCCTTCTCCACGGCTAGGAATTGGCTTCGGCCGACATTATGCACCTTCGCTTGAAGTTGGAGAGTATCTTTCTGATAAAGGGCATTCTTCTCACTTAGATCTGCATTGAGCTTCTTTAGTTTCCTAATGGTCCCATCTCGTTCGTTGACCTCTAAACTTGCCTTGAAGAGCTCATCCATATGTTGTGTCTGTAAAGCCTTCATCTTCTTCTTAACTTCCTCGAGTTCATTTCGCAAAATGTCGGCCTTGGACGGTACTATCCTTATATGTTCCTCAAGCGACATGGTAGGTCCTTGGTCGGGCTCTAGAATCTTGTCGTTAACCCTTAGACGCCTCTAAAGATCGTAATCTAGGATGATCATGGGCTCGGTATCTCCTTCTACCCTAATCCAATAACAGTAATCCCAAGCTCTCATGATGGTCTGAACCTTCGTCCTGAACTCGCCCTTGAAAGTAAACTCACTTCGACTTAAACCGGCAGTGACAGGAATGAACTATCGCAATCTAAATTGTCGGGACACCAACAGCGGAGCACAAGCAATTCCACCGTATAGCCCTAACATCATTAGCCAGTCGTGTCACTTCAGCTATATAAGAAGTAACTAACCCTGCCGAGCCAAGGAACTCAACATACTATGTCTTCGTCTCGAATGTTCTTAAAGATCCGGGTCCATTTCCCCTCTTCAAGTCTTCTCGCAACTCCTTCACTAAGTACTCTCGCAAAGGCGAAAAGTCTCGGAACAATATTCCCGGTAAAACCCCCGTTGGTGTCTTCTACATGTGGCTCTGGATCCAAACCGGTAGTAATTGCGCACACCCTCTGAAATGTCCTACTTCATGCTTTCGGCTCGCATTCAATGAAATAAAGGTTTTAGTCAAGATGGTCGGTACTGGATTCGCCTTCCGCTTCATACGCTCAAATAGATCTAGGATGGCTACATCAATGTTTCCAAAAACCCTTGGAAAGATGACCAAACCATATATTCCCAAGGCGAATAGGTCCATCTTCTTTACCTCATCTGGGTGTGCTGGTATGATGTCTCAGATACTCTCCCAAGCAAAGGCTAGGCTGTCTCCTTGGACTTGGATCAGACCATTAACCCAATCATCACTTATCCCAACAAAGGTTTTGAGCTTCGAAGAGTAATTCTGGTTCCTCAGCGGCTTCGCATAGATCCAATCTTTCTGGACATTCTTCTGATTAAGTAGGGCTGTGTATTCTTCTATCATAGGCATCATATCTTGACTGTTGAAAGTGAAGCAGCAAAAAGCAGGATTCCAGAACTAGAAGATGGCTCGGAGTAGAGGCTGGTTAACCCGGACATATATCAACTGTGCTATGTTGCCGTAACTATCACATAATAAATCTTATAGTCTTCGATCCCATCCTTCCCAAATTCTTGTAAGATCCCAAAGTTCATTCTGTTGAAGGCTCACGTAGGTATACCCTAACACTATGCGCTCGCTCGGCAAACTGTTACCTTGGGTCCTCTGATTGACTTCTGACCAGTGTCTGATGTCTGAGTTGAGTTCGTCCTTCTTAAGATACGTTTTTTCCATGATGAAAGATTTTTTGATCAGGCAAACCACTTGATCCAGTACCTTTATATAATTCAAATGCAATGAATATATGCAAAAAAGCAAAACAAAAAAGAAAACGAGTCAGTACCGGATAAAAATAATAAATACATAAACAAAAAGGGCAAATTAAATAAGGTAAACACAAAAACAACCCTATTTAAAAAACACCTAGGTTATCCGCATGGCTTTAAAGGGTGGGTCTTTTATGTTCTCTACATGCAGTGTTGGTGCTAGGAGGTACCCGAACTGTCCTTGTTGTCCCCTGCTAAGAGTAGCAAGGCCCCCGATCATCACCCATTATAGGCTTCTTTCAACCGAGTTCATTTCAGGGGGACCCATTCGCTTATGCCCCTACGAAGGAATGATATATTGCGAAAGCATAAGGTACTCGAGCCCCGAAGGTACTTTTCTAGGCCCATACGGAGGAACGATATCATCACGAAAGAACTAGCGTTCCTCCCCCACTTAAAAAGGAGGGGTTTATATGCCAAGTTTTGAATGCGTTAAAATAAACGCACAATTATAACCGAATGTTAATTTAATAGTCACTTTAACCCGAAACTTCCGATATTAGTAATGCGGTAATTATTTGAAAAATCTTGACTCTCTTTTTGTTTTTGAAAAATGAAAAACGTGTCCCCAGCAGAGTCTCCATCTGTAGCGATCTCTTTTTTCTTACGAGTGTTTTCGCTAAAAACTTTTTCAATGTGTATGGGGTCTCTCGGGTATTATAATGTTTATTCCGTGGGGTTTTAGAAAAACCGAGTTTTATTTAATAAAAAAATGGAGTCGCCACCGGCCACTTAGGTAGGTCGGACACCATAAAACCAGAGATTTGAAAACTGTTGGGTTCGGGAGTCGGTTGCGGATGGGGAAGGATTAACACCCCACACCGCCCAAAAGTTGGTCTTTAATAATTACCGTTTCATTAATATTAAACTTTCTAAATTAAAGTGACGATTAAATTAATATTTGGTTACAAGTGCGAGTATATTTTAAGGGCCCCGTTATTCGAGAATAAACCGATAGACCACCATCACTGCGCTTGATACTGGCCACGTTTATGCTCGAATAAAAGGGCACCACATTGACAAATATTATTCCATTATGCAATCTTACAGAAATAATTTTAAAACATACATTCACATTGACAGGACATTAATACGACATCTAAACATAAATAAAACATTAGACCAAAGAAATAAAAATAGACATGATAATATTAGAAACGAGAACATCAAAATCAAACTAAAACTTATACATGATAACTTTACATAAAACCAAAACAAACATGTAATAAAGGGGTTAATTACCTACCATGCTTCAAGATCAAACTAACACATAAATAACATATTTATACATAAAAAACATGGCATAGACACAACATGATATTAAAATTAATGTACAAAACCACAACACTGATATGCAATTTATAACACAAAATAGACATAAAAAAGATATTAACATGACAAAAATTAACATGCAACATATTATACAAAACAAACATGAAAATATGCTAACATGTGGACATGATATGTAAAATAAGCTAAAAGCATATAAAATAAACATGTATATAATATGAACGAAACAAATTAAAACACAATAGCAGGGCATCACAAATAAATACACAAGTAAAATATAAAATATAAAAACATAATAGCATTAGATAGCAATGTAACCATACTAGAAAACACATTTATTTGAATTTCACAAAGGGGGCTGACATGAGATAAAACAAAACAGAATGCTCAGAAATTAAATAAAAAAGACATTTAAGGACCAAATTGAGAACCGGACGAAAACAACAGGGACTGAACGTGTAATAAAACTAAGGGCAGATTCAAACTGAAAATAACCTAAACACGGGATGACTAAGGATGTAATTTTACCATATGAAAATATAATTAGATCTGATTTCGGGGCTAAATCAAAAGAAAGCGAAAAAAGTGAGGGACTTTTTGTGTAAATAGACCAAGGGGCAGGCTCGGTTTAAAAATGTTGAAAGGACGGGAGGATTTATGACGTTATCAATCCGAAATGAAATTATTTTCCTTCTATTTAACCCCTATCAGCCCCCCATCTTCTTCTCTTTTCCATTTTTTTAACCCTTAGGATTAAGCTCCCATTTCTCTATGATACTTTAGAAAACTCAACCCCAAAACTTCCCTTCGACCACCGTGGTTACCCAGAAAACCACCACCGGCCGCCGTGAATCACTCCATTTTTTCTTAAAAAAACAATTGTCCTCCCTTCAATATAGGCGAAAAAAACTGAATACCCAAAAAACCAAATTTTCATACATAAACCGAAACCAAGATATCCCCTTCGCTCGGCTCACCACATGGGAGCTTATCACCGGTAGAGGGAGATCGGACCGACGATCAGGGTAAACTACTCTCCTTGCCCTCTCTTTTTTCTTATTTGGTGTTATTTTTTTCGAATGGACATGCACAGAAAGAGAAGAAAATACCTTTTCTCTAGAAACCTTTTTTTGTTGCTGTCTTTTTTATTTTCAATATGGTATGAGTACAAAAAGATAGATCTCCATACATATATGCTCTTTTTGTTTGGTAGAAATAGAAATTAAGTACATATTATTTTTTTGTGATTTGGTGACTGACAAATTTTCTTGACGTTTTTCTGATATCCCTGGCGTGGTGGTTGAGGAACCAGCATAGTGGAGGCATGGTGGAGGTGATTCATTCGGTCAGATGGAACCTTGGCCGTTGGATCAGATCTAATCCAACGACTGAGATGGCTCGATGCACGGACGGCATAGATGAAATATTGGACAGGTGGGACTGTACCAGATCATGACACGTGGAGTCTTGGTATCTGAAGAGTCTAGTGCGTGGGATGCACGCTCACGAGGGAGGCTGAACGGTCCGAGCGTGTGCGACACACGATAGCTGGATGGCCTTCTTGTTTCAATCGTGGCCGTTGGATCAAAATTTGATCCAATAGCCCAGGATCAACTGCGAACAGAATCAAAAGCTATTAGGGCTTAGTTTAATCAGATGGGTTAGGGTTTCTGATATGCATTAGGGTTTTGGGCCAAACAGGCCTCGTAATAGTATTAGTATTTTTGGGTCTGTAATACATATTGGACTGGACAATTAATATTTATTTGGGTCTTATATATTTTTTGGATTTAATTTTAACTTAGCCCAATAATAATAATAATAATAATAATAACAATACATGCACATATAATATACACACGTACAAGCATACATGCAAATATATATAACATATTCTTAATTAATATAATATACAAACATACACATAATTATCATAAATGTTAACACATTACACATACACAATGCACACATAAAATGTAAATATATGACACACATTCTATAGTAATTACCAATATGTACACATACATAATATATAGTATACATGCATTCACACATTAATCATACATATATATATATATATTACATATACTAATCACACGTACACAATATAATAAATGTACACAGGCGATAACAGTAAATATTAATCATTACATAATATTTGCAAATTAACACAAAATTTACACACTGGATAAAAATGAGTGATTATAATACGTAAATCAAATGGATTTAGTGCACATCGTGGAACTAGTCGTGTTGATACAAATGGAAATATATACCAGAAAGAGTTTTGTTGTTCAAAAAAAGGGCAAAGAAAATCAAAAGCAGATGAGGCGAAGTGTTCAAGTGCTCCACTTCCACTGACAAAGACTGGTTGCAAGGCTAGAATAGTGGTCCATTCAAAAGATCAGGATAGTTGGGTTATAACATTGTCGGATAATGAACATAACCATAAACTTTGTTCACCATCCATAACACCCTTCCTTCGTTCGCATCAATTTGTGACAGACCGATATTGCAAAGGCTTTAGCATTGCATAATGTTAATGTCAGAATATCATAAATTATAAAATTCTTCATATAATAGTCTGGTGGTTATCAAAATGTTGGTTTTACTAAAAAAGATCTATAAAATGCTCTACACAACATAAAAGCCAATGAAGTTATTGATGAGGATGTCAATGCAGTAGTAGGTTACTTTAAAGCTATCAAAGAGACAGATCTCGAGTTTTTCATGACATTATCAACCTACGATTAGGATCGTTTACGTAATCTATTTTGGGCTGATTTAACTTTTAGAGCTAAATATGTCATATTCGATGATGTTATTGCATTTGACACCATCTACAAGGGTAATGCATACGATCAACCTCTTATGCCCATTGTTGGTGTAAATCACCACCATCAAACAATTGCATTTGTTGTTGTTGTCCTTGCAGACGAGACCGTAGATACATTTGAGTGGGTCTTAAAAGCTTTTGCAGAAGCTATGCTGAAGAAGTCTCCACTTTCAGGGGTTACAGATTGAGATAGAGCAATGCAGAAGGCGATCAATAATGTTTTTCCTGATGCTAAACATTGAATATGTTCTTGGCATCTAGCTCGCAATACACAAGCAAATATTGAGGATTCAAATTTTACAAAGGAATTTAGCACATGCATGCATTCTTGGTGGACACCCAAGGAATTTGATGAACAATGAGAGAGAACTATTGAGAAGTTTAATGTGGAAAACCATCCTTGGGTGTTGGAGAAGAGCATGACCCCGCACTTATGGGCACAAGCATATATTACAGGTATTTTTTTTTGCAAACGTGCAGTCAACCCAAAGGTGTGAATTAATGAATGCATCATTGGCTATTTTCTTAAGTGCAAGAAGACTTATTTGGAGTTTATTCGTGCAATTAAAGATGCCATAGTTCAAATGCGCTTGAACGAGTTGAAAGCGGATTTGCTTGTACACGGATCAAGCCGGTGCAATTGGAAAAATTGAAAGAACTAGAAGGCCATGTAGCAGAAATGTATACAAGAAAATCATATAGGACTTTCCAAGAGGAACTTATGTATGAGACATTGTATAGTGTATCACGGCATGATGGCGGTAGCAACGGTCTTTGCAGTATTTATCTGAGGAAATATAAAAACAAGGGCAAGGATTATGAAGTACAGTTTGATGTTATCACAGAAACCTTAACATGTTGTCATAAATTTGAGACAGTTGGGTTTCCATGTAGACATCAACTACACGTGCTTAAGATACTGGTTAGCACACGTATCCCAAATTCGTTAATTCTAAATCAATAGACAAAGAATGCGAAGGTTGCTGACCCATCATTTGTGGACTTCAATGTTCCTCATGAAGCGAAACACATGGCTAGGTTCTCTTTGCTCTGATCGAGGTCAAATAAACTTTTTCGTGTTGTATCAAAAATGGAAGAGAGCTTCTAACGAGCAAAAGATGAGCTACATAAACTTACGATCGAACTCAAGGCAAGTTGTATGTTAAATGATTCTCATGATCAAACCACACCACTAAAAAGAGTTCGGGACCCGTCAAGAAAGAAAGGAAAAAGCCCAGATACAGGGTCCAAAAAAGTTCCAAGCAGGAGTAGGTGCCATTATTCAAATCACAATTCAGAAGTGCACAATAAAGTTACGTGTCCTTATTTGATGCTAGGATTGGCAACGCCATCATTCGCATGTCATGTGATTTTTATGCTCCGGACCTGGAATTTTCAAAAAGTGCAGTGGACAGCATGCGGCCCATTGGAGAAAACGTTAGTCCCTATTTATTAAATTACATGTTTGTGTATATTTGAAGGTCAATTATAACGTGTAAAATGATTTTTTGCCCTTATTAGGAGCATGAGGAAGTATGGATGAGTGATTGTGGAGCTTTATAAAATCCTACTCAAACTGCGGAAGAAGACTATCATCTTTTTGAGTATGTGAAAGGTATGTAGTTATATGTCAAATTATAATTATGTACGTATTTTTGTGTACGCATATAATGTTTATTCGAGGAAGTGTTTGCATTTACTAGGATAATAATTAAATCGGAACTCGAATTATGAATCTCGATACTAGTAAATTTGTAGCAGAACTTATCCCAATCGCAACTTATATTAGTTAATGAAACTGTGACAATCGTTTTGGAACATTCAGATATATCATTTCGAGACCGAGGGTAGTTGGTTCAAAACTCATAAAAATAAACCTATAATGTTACTGCTTGTTCGCACATTTTACATTGGTCATTAAATGTCCTAGTATCGAACCTTTACTTTGGAGTTTCATACCCTAATTCGTATTTTGACTTATAAGTATTTTGATATGCTCATCTTGTCTTGGTACAATCCGGATCTTTGGTTATAAATGTATTGATTAGAGGAATATGTGAGTATTATATATCATGAAATTGAGCTAAAACTTTAGAAAGGAAGTCGTGTCTTATATACATAGTCGACTTGTGACTAGGTCCTTAACTTATGGATAGATAATATCTTGTGATGATTTGTTTACTAATCGGTAATTGGTTTGATTTGGTTCTTTAAAGAATAAACCATACCAAGTAATTAAAAAATTTATAACTATATGAATGAAACCAACTGTGTGCAGAAAGTGTGTTTTTGTTAATGCAATGAGTATTGAACTCTGCATATACACTTTCAAGATTGTCACGTGAAACCTAAAATATTACATGTTTTAGTAACGATTTCAAATTATGTTTTGCTTGGCTTGTTTCGAAACCCATTATCATCGGTTCGAAACAATTTAAAACTTTTGGTTCCCGCCCAAAACTGTCTTTTCGTTTCTAATATAATTGAGTGGACATAAATGTAAGGTGGCATACGTAAAATAGTAAATGACTTTGTAACATGCAAGGCTGAGCATTAAGAGTTATAGTTTTTGAACTTTAAAAGAAAAATGTTAATTTACAAATTTTTTGCTTGAAGATTCAAATCATTATACTTACCATATTACAAATATACTCCTCAAATTATAATGAACAATTTAAATAATGAAATGACTGATAGATTTGCATAAAGTTAAGGAGAAAAATGATAAATATGAGATGATGATCGTATGAGGAAACACCAAGTTATGAGGATTTCTACAAAATAAACTCTAAAGTTTTCCTTGTAATATGCTATGCATCTACTTTATTTTCTTAACAATTTTTTATAGAAATATTACAGAGCCATGATTTTGTTCTTTTATTTAAATATTAATTGAAGATGAAACTCCTAATCCCTAAATTTCAGCCGTAAACTAGTGACATCAACCAATAGTCTATAACCCTATAACCCCTAAAAGTATATCATGACGTAACGCATGAACGTATCATTATAATAGACTATAGAGCATAGAGACACATACTATAGACTATATTAATAATAATATCATAACGTTTGGTATATTATATAAAGATTGTAGAATATAGACAATATATTACTTGAAATTCATCTCATACACTAAACTAAACACTAAATCTTAAACCATATAAATTAATATCGTAAACCACTAACCCTAAACTATACCATAAAAGCATAAACCCTAACCCATTAATCCATAAAGCATAAACCATTTAATCTTAAAGCCATAAAATTAATCTTATTAACCAATAACCATAAAGTACAAATAAACCCTAAAACACAACCATTAAAACCTAAATCCTAAACCATTAACCTTAAATCCATTAAAATTAATCTCATAAACCACTAACTGTGAATTACAACATAGTAGACATTAGTAGTTATTCTTACCAATTTTAGTTTTTCTTCCGTGGGGTTTAGGGTAAAAATAAAATCTTAGGAACTGGTATGAACACAAAAATAACCATATTGAAACTATTAGGGTAAAAATTAAATCTGAGAAACTAAATAATATTTTAAGAAAGCTAAGGTTTGTGAGATTGAACAAGCAAAATGTGTGCTGAAGGATTATTTGGTGTTTAAGTAGAGTATAATAATACAACGAGTATCAAACGTTTGCATATACAATCTCGAATGTTTATGGACAAACCTAAAATAATACATGTTTTACTGCTGATTTCAGTTTAAGTTTTGCTATACACGTATGCAAACTCGTATTCCTAGGTTCGAAACTATTTAAAATTTGAGGTTCCCACTCGAAACTGTCTTTCACCAATCGTAACTGAAAGAACACGCAAAAAATTAATTATTTAATATAATAGGGTGTTTAAAAAAATTTCAATGGATTTCACATTTACAGACGCATGTTCCCAATATAAAAGAGTCTTTTCACTATCAGTTTTGACCCTCTGTAACTCGTTCCGATACGTCATCAGCTGATTAGACTTTCCAATTGTTGTATTGGACAACACAGTTTGCAGAAAATTGAACTTTGTAAGCAATTTTGAAACAAAACCTACGAATTTAAAATGTGAACTATACTTTAATGATTTCATGTTTATTTATCATGAACACTATTTCGAAACAATTTAAAGAGTAGCACCATATCCCCATGAACATATTTTTTCTTTTATAAATAAATCCTAAACGTCGGGTTCGATGTTTTGTTTTCTATTATAAATAGGCTATAGTTTCATACCCTCGTCACTCATCATCTATTTTTTCCTTCCTAGTTTACATTTCTGTAGACAGAAATATATGTGTTGTTTATGGTTTTTACTGGTGGTGGTGCTTACTATACAGAGACTTCATTTTATAGATCCTGGACGAGTTCTTATTGTTTTTATGTTTTTCTTGTCGGCAAACAATGGTATTTGGAAGGCTATGATTAGCCATTTGTAGGGATGAACACCAATATACATAGTAGTTGAAAAACCTTTGCCTCAAGATTTTTTCAAATACTATTGTTGGTCGTTGTTTGTAACTACATCAGGAGCCAGCCAATGCAAACTGGAGTCTGGAAGATTGCAAAATCATGCGACCAAGGTTGATGATACCAGATGGTCTCCAAGTTCTGAATTTGCTAGAATTAATCAGTTCTAGTTTTATATGGTGAATAAGTTTAAATTTACTTTTGTGGGTGAGAACTTGACAAATCTGATTTCATTTGCCTTTGGCTACTACCATCATCAATGTTAGTATTGGGATATTCAATCTCTGAAGCAAATCTATAAAAAAAACTTAGAATTTGATTATTCCCTTTGTATTGGAAAACCACAAAAGAACCAACTTCTACTAAGTAATGCTCTGCAATTTCTCCCCAACCCTTTTGCAACCATAGCCTGTTACTACTACATTGGAGTGAGTAATGATCATTCCCTTTGTATTGGAAAAATTGTATTTTCAGATTTACTATTAACTTGCAAAAAATGAAATGAACTAATCGCAGAAAGTGTCTTTGCAGTAATACGACGAGTTTCGCAATATTTGAACACGGTTTCGAACTGTCCACTTAAACCCTAAAGTGTAACGTGTACTCCTAATGATTTTAGTTTAAGTTTTCCTTTAATTAGAGAATCTGATCATCCAAATTGCAGATTCAACTTTTCATTTTGCACTTCAGGTTCATTAATTATATAATTAATTATATAAAATGATATTATGCAACGTTAAACCTAAAATGTAACATGTATTCATAATGTTTATGTTTCACGTTGACCAAAATGGTCCGGGTATGAATCAAGTAATTAACGGGTTAATTTAGGTTTGGGTTAATTCAGGTTTGGGTAATATCGGTTTCGGTTGAACTTGAAGTCGTGTCGTGCCGCGGAAGGCACTATAAGGTTTTTATTTAATTCAATCGAGTCCCAATTTAGGTTATAAGTAAAATTAGAGCTTTATGTTTAAAAATTCTTATATGGACTTATAATTTATATTGTTTGAACTAAATTACACAAATTATAGGGTTTGGCCAAAATTACAAAAGCTTGAAATAAATATGGGTAAATTTTGGATAAAATAATAAATTTATGGACTAAAATAAACAAAAATTATACAATCTTTACTTTATTAGACAAAATTATATAAATGAAAAATGCAAGTGGTTCAATTTCAACCCTAAACTCATAAACCCTACTACTGCCATTAACATATCGGGTATAATCCTAAACCCTAAACCATACAAATTCATATCTTAAACAACTAACTATAAACTACACCAGAAAGCCTATCAAGATAATTTTAAGCCCTAAATCATAGACAATAAACCCTAAAGCAATAAAAAGTTATCTCATAAATAAATAACTATAAAACTATACCATAAACACTAAACCAAAAAATATTAAAGCCATTAAAAATTATCTCTTAAACCAAAAAGCATAAATTAGAATGTAGTAGTTACTCTTACCTTAGGAAGCAAATAATATGTTAAGAATGCTAATGTTTGTGTGAGAATGAACAAGTAAAACGTGTGCTGAAGAAATATTTGGGGTTTAAATCTACCAGAACAAGTTGGTTGTGTAACACCCCAAAATTTCATTAAACAGTATTAAGGTCATTTGGTACTAAGTTAGTAGCTTAAAAGCTAACTTAGTGACTAAAATGACAAAAATGGAAAAGTTAGAATTTCTTTAATTAGGAGCTTTAGAAAAGGAATTTCTAAGGTTTAAAGGTATCATAAGATAGAGGATAAGTAGATTAGGGTACATGCAAAATTTGGTTGAATTCTGATAAAAATTGGAATGGGAATTGAAGGTTACAGTTTTTTGACCAAAATGACAATTTTCAAAAGTTGATTGCTAAATCATAAAGAAAGGAAAAGTTTAAATCCTTAATAAAGAATTTCCTAATAACAAAATTTTATTTTGTAGATGGATAAATTTGGTCAGTGAGTAAAATCTAATATAGGTCCCGGGAATGAAAATGCAGTATATGGTATCGAATTTGGATAGAATAAAATTATTAAGTTTGCTCAGACCAGGGAAACACTAGGATGAATGACCTTCGAGAATGTCCCATAAAAGTGTTTCTGATCGATATTTTGGACTCATTAAAAGTAGAGAATATTCATATGGATTTCCGATAAAGGATTTCTAAGAGAAATTTTACTCGATGAGGATTTTCGATAATTATCAGAATAATAGACTGAGTTAGGAAAATTCAGTCTAAGTCCTTAGGAAAGGAAGCTTTTATGATCTAATAGTATCAATTTTCTAAATATGGAAACATAAAAATTTTGGAATAAATCCGATAGCTCGGTAAAGGTAAAATCACAGCAGAAATGTTTTGTGAATATCGGGAAATCGGATCGAATTAAAATTTTAGAGGTTGTTCCATAAGCCATGGAAAATTATAAAATAATATTTATGGAATTTAGAGATATGAGGTTTTTTGATTAGATTCGGTAGTTCGATCAATGGAAAATCGTATTAGGTGATTATTAGGTAATTGTATCGAATAAAAATCATAAAATAAAATTTTATGATTTCTTTGGGAATGGACAGTTATGAAGGAACCAAATTGGTTCAAATGTAATGTAATGACAATTTTAAAGAAGATTTGTAAATAAGAGTTTGGTTAAGGAACAAATTAGTAAAATGGATTAAAATGAATTTAAAATTATTTTTAATTATACAAGTGGCAATATTAGATTCAAACAAGTATATTAGTTTACAAAATGAACAAAAATTTGTTCATCTATTTCTACATATGCCGGGGGAGAAGAAGAAGGGAGAAAAAATACATCAAATTTCAAGCTTGATTTGGAAGGGTTACAAGTAAAATCAAGGTTAGTTTATGAAAGAAAAATTAATCCTTGTTCAATTTTATTTCATTTGGTAGTAATTTTACATGGTACTATGAAGAAGTGTTCATGGTTTGACGAGAGAGAAAATTTAGGGTTTATGGATTCGTTTGAATTAAGACTTGATTTATTTGAATCAAGTATAGAAATGATATTTACAAGCTTTGATTTGAATTAATTCCATGTCTATATGCAAAACCCCTAAATTTTGAAAATTAGGGTTTATGTTAGGGTATGGAATTTTAGAACATGATTAAAGGATAAATGGTTCTATGTGTTGTTTTAAGGTGATTGGAATGAAAATCCCTAATTAGAATTGTAATAGGGACCAAAATGTCAACTTTGTAAAGTTTAAGGGTTTGATTGTTGAGTTTATATTTGATGAATGCTATGCTGGAAAACTAATTTAAGTGATTGGAATTGAAGAAGTTTAGGGATTGAAGTGTGATATTGAAAATTTATGAGTACCTAAGTTAGATTATTGATTTAAGTGCTTGAATTGAATAAAGGAAGGGAATAGTAGCTTAATTACTTGAATGACTTATTCTGCAAGTATGAAAGTTTAGGGACCAATCTGGCAATGTAGTTTTTGATGAAAGATGTAAGGAGAACTTATGAATACAAGATTCATTTAGTCATTTGAAGTAAAATATTAAATTGACAAGTAAAGAAATAAGGAGAAGTTATGGTGAATTTAGAAACTAATTATAGGAAGTTAGGTTGAATTTAAATTATGGCAGTAAGTTTAGAAATTCACCATAAATTCTATAAAAATGGTTAGATGGTTAATTTTATACCGATATAAAGGTATGTTAGTCTAGTTTTGTTTCCAACAAACGAAAACTGATTTCGAGTTCCGTGTTAAAAGATATGAATTTTTATTCGAATAAAGGTCAGAAAAATTACAGAGCAGTTTTCTGCGTGGATAGTCTGTGGTGTGAATTCAGTGATTTTTCATACTTTTTATAGATTTTATTAATTTATGTGACTTATACCGTTAGAAGCGTTATTGAATCTAGTTTCTCCAGTATAAAGGAAATTAAGATCCAGTATGTATTCTGCCCTATACAAGTAAATCTTTGAAGGTAACGCAAGCCGTTAGAAAATAGAATTTGAAACATTCTGTATTTAAAGGTTAGTTATCAAGCTCGGAAGAATTATTGGAAGTTCAAATTAATCATTAAGGACCATAATGAGTTTTCGAAAAGTACAAGGAAGAAAGGAAAATAATTGAAAATTTTATTTTCGAATGATTATGTTAAAAAGAAAGTTTAAGGTATTGTTAGATTTGAGTCTAACAAATATTTTGTTGTATTTATATGATTAATGAAGTCAGTCCGAATCAGAGAAGGTTCGAGGTACTATGAAAGAAAGGATCGAACTAGGACTTAGTGAAGCATCATGTTAAATGGCCAAGGTGAGTGCATTTTTACCTATTTTCATTATGTGATATGAGGAATACTTGCGATAAGTCGACCTTGATATTAATGAAAATGTATATTGATCAAAGTTATGCAAATGGTATGACATATTAAATGTATATGTGATACATTGATATGGCACAAAAAGATATATCTAAGATAAATCAGATTCTAGATATTGGGTATGAATTGCCTAATATCGACTATATGATCTATATTGATGCTTTGAACATGAAATATTGAAATGCCCAAGTAATATGATATGAGAACCTATGGTATAGTTGGATATCCATAGAGTCATTAGCAGCTGCATCACACAAGATGATATGATTTCATGTTTTGTGACTACTACGGTGTCACACCCACCTTGGGGACCCAAGCCCTTGGTGCTGCACCCTGGGGATCCAAGCCCATGGTGCCAAGTTCACTAAAGAGGTGCTTTTATGAGGAGCAAAGAGCGTTCTTGAGTACGTAACATACACCTTGGGGACCTTAGCCCTTGGTGTGCACCCTGGGGATCCAAGCCCATAGTGCTAATGGCACTAACGCGGTGCCTAAATGAGGAGCAATGAGCGTCCTCGAGTATGTACTCATTTACAAGTTCAAGTTAGACACTCAGTTGTCTTATACATGTGACTTGAGTACCTTGATCTCATATTATTTACTTTGGGCTATCTTTAAAAGAAGGTTATACTGTAAATGATTACATGATGATTGATAAATACCGATAACATGATATTTATACTTGTTTTATGATATGATATAAACTGTATTGGAATCACTTGTCATTTTGCAGGAAATATATTGCACTGTTATATGACCGAGAATTGACTTTGATAAGTTTATTTTATATGATTCTTTACATTGAAACGATTTACTTTAAATTATAGTTGCCTCACTAAGTCGTTACTTAGCATGTACTGTTTCACACGTAGGATATCGAAAACTTACCGAAAGAGGAATCAAGCATGTTAATCATGCTGCAATCTGCCAAACATTAGTAAGACATTCTAATTTTATGATATTATCTAGTGGGCATGTAATAATTTATTCGTTAGTTGTTTTAAAGATAAAATTTTAATTGTTGTTTATCGCGTAACAATTTTAAATCCAAGAAAGGGATTAGGCAGTGTACCTAGTTTTCACCCTGAGTTACATACTTATTTAAATAAATGACTTATAAATTTTACAAACCAGTTCAGGGTCGAAACTAGGTGTGCCTGCCTAACATTTTTTAAAACTAGAAACCGAGAAAGGGCCAACCACTAGACTAGTTAAGCAAGAATAGTATAAAAAATTTTACAAGTCAGGAAAATATTTAAATAATACTGTGACATCTTCAATGTGTATTTAATCATCGAATATACATTGAGGGTGTTACATTTAATGGTATCAGAGCTACAGGTTTAGACGGTTCTGGATGCTAAACCAAGTTTGTTATAAGTTTGCCAGTAAATACATGCCCCTAGAATGTCATATTACTGATGTGTTGATTGTATGACTTGAAGCTGCTCCTCACTAGTATAAGATATAATAAGATTATAGTAAGAAAAGTAAGACGTTACTGAATTTCTTCAATCGATGAATCTCATAGGTCAAGAAAGGACTCACAATGAGTATACTAAAGTAAAATAGGTATTGTAATCAACTTCAGTTCAAGTTAAGTTATCTGCATTGGAAGGAATTGATACAGTAATTATAAGATGTTAGTCCTGAACACCTGTATTTGTATTTGTATTTATAATAGTATAAGATACAAAGAAACTTAGATAGTAAGGACTCATACACATTTTAAGGTAAAAGATAGTCGTAGGACGGTGAAATTATGGCTAATTGATACTGAGATTGCCTTTGATAAAATAAGATATGCGAATAAAAAAATTATAAGAAGAAGTATCTTTATTCTGGAAATATGTATATATTAGATTAATAGACTTGAAATGCTAGAGATCTACATAAGTAACCTAACAGTTTACTTAAGATAAAAGCTCAGAGTATGATGAAAAAGGTTCAGTAGTATCTAATTGCAAGATATCTATACTGCTAATACTTATGAGTAAGGACTGAATAAGAAGAACAGTGATACTATTGAGACAGTTGATAAGGGAGCTGAAAAGACAATGGATTTTGGCAAGAAGATGGATTGCTAGTAAATTAAAGCTAAAAGAATTCAATTTGGATGATTATGGATAGTCAAAGTGGATTGTTCAACCATGAAGGACATATTAGAACGTGTATTATTGAAATTTAAGGAATTTAGAAGAGATACTTATCAATAGCTAAATTGACATATGATATTAAGATTAGTCAAGTATCAAGAAGATACATCTCAAGTAAGTAATTCAAGTAGGAAAGGTGAATTAAACCTCCTCTAATGAATAGTAAGATGGGTTTATAAAAACCAAAATTTAAGAAATCAGAAGATTCTATTAGTATCAGTTCTCTCAAGGAAGGAAAGACAATAGAAAGATTGGAACAAATCTTGACATGAGTAGTACTTGTAATAGTGGATCAAGCATGAGTTGAAAATTCGAGGACGAATTTTCTTAAAGGAGGGGAGAATTCTAACACCCCAAAATTTCTTTAAATAGTATTAAGGTCATTTGGTACTAAGTTAGTAGCTTAAAAGCTAACTTAGTGACTAAAATGACAAAAATGGAAAAGTTAGAATTTCTTTAATTAGGAGCTTTAGAAAAGGAATTTCTAAGGTTTAAAGGTATCATAAGATAGAGGATAAGTAGATTAGGGTACATGAAAATTTTGGTTGAAATCTGATAAAAATTGAAATGAGAATTGAAGGTTAAAGTTTAGTGACGAAAATGACAATTTTCAAAAGTTGGTTGCTAAATCATAAAGAAAGGAAAAGTTTAAATCCTTAATAAAGAATTTGCCCAATAACTAAATTTTATTCTGTAGATGGATAAATTTGGTCAGTGAGTAAAATCTAATATAGGTCCCGGGAATGAAAATACAGTATAAGGTATCGAATTTGGATAGAATAAAATTATTAAGTGTGCTCAGACCAGGGAAACACTAGGATGATTGACCTTCGAGAATGTCCCATAAAAGTGTTTATGATCGATATTTTAGACTCATTAAGAGTAGAGAATATTCATATGGATTTTCGATAAAGGATTTCTAAAAGAAATTTTACTCGATGAGGATTTTCGATAATTATCAGAATAATAGACTGAGTTAGGAAAATTCAGTCTAAGTCCTTAGGAAAGAAAGTTTTTATGAGATAATAGTATCAATTTTCTGAATATGGAAATATAAAATTTTGGAATAAATCCGATAGCTCGATAAAGATAAAGGTAAAATCACAATAGAAATGTTTTGTGAATATCCCAAAATCGGATCAATTGAAATTTTAGAGGTTGTTCCATAAGCCATGGAAATCATAAAATAATATTTATGGAATTTAGAGATATGAGATTTTTGGAATAGATTCGATAGTTCGATTAATGGAAAATCGTATTAGGTGATTATCGGTAATTGTATCGAATAACAATCATAAAATAAAATTTTATGATTTCTTTGGGAATGGTCAGTTATGAAGGGGCCAAATTGGTTCAAATGTAATGGAATGTCAATTTTAAAGAAGATTTGTAAATATGAGTTTGGTTGAGGAACAAATTAGTAAAATAGATTAAAATGAATTTAAAATTCATTTTAATTATACAAGTGGCAATATCAGATTAAAAAGTATATTAGTTTACAAAATGAACAAAAATTTGTTCATCTATTCCTACATATGCCATGGGGAGAAGTAGAAGGGAGAAAAAATGCATCAAATTTCAAGCTTGATTTGGAAGGGTTACAAGTAAAATCAAGGTTAGTTCATGAAAGGAAAAACTATTCCTTGTTCAATTTTCTTTCATTTGGTAGTAATTTTACATGGTACTATGAAGAAGTGTTCATGGTTTGATGAGAGAGAAAATTAGGGTTTATGGATTTGTTTGAATTAAGACTTGATTTAGTTGAATCAAGTATAGAAATGATATTTACAAGCTTTGATTTGAATTAATTCCATGTCTATATGCAAAACCCTAAAATTTGAAAATTAGGGTTTATGTTAGGGTATGGAATTTTAGAACATGATTAAAGGATAAATGGTTCTATGTGTTGTTTTAAGGTGAATGGAATGAAAATCCCTAATTAGAATTGTAATAGGGACCAAAATGTCAACTTTGTAAAGTTTAAGGATTTGATTGTTGAGTTTGTATTTGATGAATGCTATGTTGGAAAATTAATTTAAGTGATTGGAATTGAAGAAGTTTAGGGATTGAAGTGTGATATTGAAAATTTATGAGTACCTAAGTTAGATTATTGATTTAAGTGCTTGAATTGAATAAAGGAAGGGAATAGTAGCTTAATTACTTGAATGACTAATTCGTAAGTATGAAAGTTTAGGGACCAATCCGGTAATGTAGTTTTTGATGAAAGATGTAAGAACTTATGAATACAAGATTCATTTAGTAATTTGAAGTAAAATAATTAAATTGACAAGTAAAGAAATAAGGAGAAGTTATGGTGAATTTAGAAACTAATTATAGGAAGTTTGGTTGAATTTAAATTATGGCAATAAGTTTAGAAATTCACCATAAATTCTATAAAAATGGTTAGATGGTTAATTTTATACCGATATAAAGGTATGTTAGTCTAGTTTTGTTTCAACAAACGAAAACTGATTTGAGTTCCGTGTTAAAAGATATGAATTTTTATTCGAATGAAGGTCAGAAAAATTAGAGCAGTTTTCTGCGTGGATAGTCTGTGACGTGAATTCAGTGATTTTTAATAATTTTTGTAGATTTTATTAATTTATGTGACTTATACCGTTAGAACCTTTATTGAATCTAGTTTCTCCAGTATAAAGGAAATTAAGATCCAATATGTATTCGGCCCTATACAAGTAAATCTTTGAAGGTAGCGCAAGCAAAAATGTTTGAAAATAGAATTTAAAAAGGTTAGTTTCAAGGTATTGTTCAAATTAATTTGATTAACAAATATTTTATTACAAGGAAGAAAGGAAAATAATTGATTTTATTTTCGATATGAAAAAGAAGTTTAAGGTATTGTTAGATTTGAGTCTAACAAATATTTTGTTGTATTTATATGATTAATGAAGTCGGTCCGAATCGAGAAGGTTCGAGGTACTATGAAAGAAAGGATCGAACTAGGACTTAGTGAAGCATCATGTTAAATGGCCAAGGTGAGTGCATTTTTACCTATTTTCATTATGTGATATGAGGAAAACTTGCGATAAGTCGACCTTGATATTAATGAAAATGTATATTGATCAAAGTTATGCAAATGGTATGAAATATTAAATGTATATGTGATACATTGATATGGCACAAAAAGATATATCTAAGATAAATCAGATTCTAGATATTGGGTATGAATTGCCTAATATCGACTATATGATCTATATTGATGCTTTGAACATGAAATATTGAAATGCCCAAGTAATATGATATGAGAACCTATGGTATAGTTGGATATCCATAGAGTCATTAGCACCTGCATCACACAAGATGATATGATTTCATGTTTTGTGACTACTACGGTGTCACACCCACCTTGGGGACCCAAGCCCTTGGTGTTGCACCACAGGATCCAAGCCCATGGTGCCAAGTTCACTAAAGAGGTGCTTTTATGAGGATCAAAGAGCGTTCTTGAGTACGTAACATACACCTTGGGGACCTTAGCCCTTGGTGTGCACCACAGGGGATCCAAGCCCATAGTGCTAATGGCACTAACGCGGTGCCTAAATGAGGAGCAATGAGCATCCTCGAGTATGTACTCATTTACAAGTTCAAGTTAGACACTCGGTTGTCTTATACATGTGACTCAAGTACCTTGATCTCATATTATTTACTTTGGGCTATCTTTAAAAGAAGGTTATCTTGTAAATGATTACATGATGATTGATAAATACGATAACATGATATTTATACTTGTTTTATGATATGATATAAATTGTATTGGAATCACTTGTCATTTTGCAGAAATATATTGCATTGTTATATGGTCGAGAATTGACTTTGATAAGTTTATTTTATATGATTCTTTACATTGAAATGATTTACTTTAAATTATAGTTGCCTCACTAAGTCGTTACTTAGCATGTACTGTTTCACACGTAGGATATCGAAAACTTACCGAAAGAGGAATCAAGCATGTTAATCATGCTGCAATCTGCCAAACATTAGTAAGACATTCTAATTTTATGATATTATCTAGTGGGCATGTAATAATTTATTCGTTAGTTGTTTTAAAGATAAAATTTTAATTGTTGTTTATCGCGTAACAATTTTAAATCCAAGAAAGGGATTAGGCAAAGTACCTAGTTTTTCACCATGAGTTACATACTTATTTAAATAAATGACTTATAAATTTTACAAACCAGTTCAGGTCGAAACTAGGTGTGCCCTAATTTTTTTTAAACTAGAAACCGAGAAAGGGCCAACCACTAGACTAGTTAAGCAAGAATAGTATAAAAAATTTTACAAGTCAGGAAAATATTTAAATAATACTGTGACATCTTCAATGTGTATTTAATCATCGAATATACATTGAGGGTGTTACATTTAATGGTATCAGAGCTACAGGTTTAGACGGTTCTGGATGCTAAACCAAGTTTGTTATAAGTTTGCCAGTAAATACATGCCCCTAGAATGTCATATTACTGATGTGTTGATTGTATGACTTGAAGCTGCTCCTCACTAGTATAAGATATAATAAGATTATAGTAAGAAAAGTAAGACGTTACTGAATTTCTTCAATCGATGAATCTCATAGGTCAAGAAAGGACTCACAATGAGTATACTAAAGTAAAATAGGTATTGTAATCAACTTGATTCAAGTTAAGTTATCTGCATTGGAAGGAATTGATACAAATAATTATAAGATGTTAGTCCCGAACACTGTATTTGTATTTGTATTTATAATAGTATAAGATACAAAGAAACTTAGATAGTAAGGACTCATACACATTTTAAGGTAAAAGATAGTCGTAGGGACGGTGAAATTATGGCTAATTGATACTGAGATTGCCTTTGATAAAATAAGATATGCGAATAAAAAATTATAAGAAGAAGTATCTTTATTAAAAATATGTATATATTAGATTAATAGACTTGAAATGCTAGAGATCTACATAAGTAACCTAACAGTTTACTTAAGATAAAAGCTCAGTATGATGAAAAAGGTTCAGTAGTATCTAATTGCAAGATATCTATACTTTGCTAATACTTATGAGTAAGGACTGAATAAGAAGAACAAAGATACTATTGAGACAGTTGATAAGGGAGCTGAAAAGACAATGGATTTTGGCAAGAAGATGGATTGCTAGTAAATTAAAGCTAAAAGAATTCAATTTGGATGATTATGGATAGTCAAAGTGGATTGTTCAACCATGAAGGACATATTAGAACGTGTATTATTGAAATTTAAGGAATTTAGAAGAGATACTTATCAATAGCTAAATTGACATATGATATTAAGATTAGTCAAGTATCAAGAAGATACATCTCAAGTAAGTAATTCAAGTAGGAAAGGTGAATTAAACCTCCTCTAATGAATAGTAAGATGGGTTTATAAAAACCAAAATTTAAGAAATCAGAAGATTCTATTAGTATCAGTTCTCTCAAGGAAGGAAAGACAATAGAAAGATTGGAACAAATCTGACATGAGTAGTACTTGTAATAGTGGATCAAGCATGAGTTGAAAATTCGAGGACGAATTTTCTTAAAGGAGGGGAGAATTCTAACACCCCAAAATTTCTTTAAATAGTATTAAGGTCATTTGGTACTAAGTTAGTAGCTTAAAAGCTAACTTAGTGACTAAAATGACAAAAATGGAAAAGTTAGAATTTCTTTAATTAGGAGCTTTAGAAAAGGAATTTCTAAGGTTTAAAGGTATCATAAGATAGAGGATAAGTAGATTAGGGTACATGAAAATTTTGGTTGAAATCTGATAAAAATTGAAATGAGAATTGAAGGTTAAAGTTTAGTGACGAAAATGACAATTTTCAAAAGTTGGTTGCTAAATCATAAAGAAAGGAAAAGTTTAAATCCTTAATAAAGAATTTGCCCAATAACTAAATTTTATTCTGTAGATGGATAAATTTGGTCAGTGAGTAAAATCTAATATAGGTCCCGGGAATGAAAATACAGTATAAGGTATCGAATTTGGATAGAATAAAATTATTAAGTGTGCTCAGACCAGGGAAACACTAGGATGATTGACCTTCGGGAATGTCCCATAAAAGTGTTTATGATCGATATTTTAGACTCATTAAGAGTAGAGAATATTCATATGGATTTTCGATAAAGGATTTCTAAAAGAAATTTTACTCGATGAGGATTTTCGATAATTATCAGAATAATAGACTGAGTTAGGAAAATTCAGTCTAAGTCCTTAGGAAAGAAAGTTTTTATGAGATAATAGTATCAATTTTCTGAATATGGAAATATAAAATTTTCGGAATAAATCTGATAGCCCGATAAAGGTAAAATCACAATAGAAATGTTTTGTGAATATCCCGAAATCGAATCGAATTGAAATTTTAGAGGTTGTTCCATAAGCCATGGAAATCATGAAATAATATTTATGGAATTTAGAGATATGAGATTTTTGGAATAGATTCGATAGTTCGATTAATGGAAAATCGTATTAGGTGATTATCGAGTAATTGTATCGAATAACAATCATAAAATAAAATTTTATGATTTCTTTGGGAATGGTCGGTTATGAAGGGGCCAAATTGGTTCAAATGTAATGGAATGTCAATTTTAAAGAAGATTTGTAAATATGAGTTTGGTTGAGGAACAAATTAGTAAGATAGATTAAAATGAATTTAAAATTCATTTTAATTATACAAGTGGCAATATCAGATTAAAAAGGTATATTAGTTTACAAAATGAACAAAAATTTGTTCATCTATTCCTACATATGCCATGGGGGAGAAGTAGAAGGGAGAAAAAATGCATCAAATTTCAAGCTTGATTTGGAAGGGTTACAAGTAAAATCAAGGTTAGTTCATGAAGGAAAAACTATTCCTTGTTCAATTTTCTTTCATTTGGTAGTAATTTTACATGGTACTATGAAGAAGTGTTCATGGTTTGATGAGAGAGAAAATTAGGGTTTATGGATTTGTTTGAATTAAGACTTGATTTAGTTGAATCAAGTATAGAAATGATATTTACAAGCTTTGATTTGAATTAATTCCATGTCTATATGCAAAACCCCTAAAATTTGAAAATTAGGGTTTATGTTAGGGTATGGAATTTTAGAACATGATTGAAGGATAAATGGTTCTATGTGTTGTTTTAAGGTGAATGGAATGAAAATCCCTAATTAGAATTGTAATAGGGACCAAAATGTCAACTTTGTAAAGTTTAAGGATTTGATTGTTGAGTTTGTATTTGATGAATGCTATGTTGGAAAATTAATTTAAGTGATTGGAATTGAAGAAGTTTAGGGGTTGAAGTGTGATATTGAAAATTTATGAGTACTTAAGTTAGATTATTGATTTAAGTACTTGAATTGAATAAAGGAAGGGAATAGTAGCTTAATTACCTGAAGGACTAATTCGGGTAAGTATGAAAGTTTAGGGACCAATCCGGTAATGTAGTTTTTGATGAAAGATGTAAGAACTTACGAATACAAGCTTCATTTAGTAATTTGAAGTAAAATAATAGGACTAAATTGACAAGTAAAGAAATAAGGAGAAGTTATGGTAAATTTAGAAACTAATTCTGGGAAGTTTGGTTGAATTTAAATTATGGCAATAAGTTTAGGAATTCACCATAAATTCTATAAAAATGGTTAGATGGTGAATTTTATACCGATATAAAGGTATGTCAGTCTAGTTTCATTTCCAATAAACGAAAACTGATTCTGAGTTCCGTGTTAAAAGATATGAAATTTTATTCGAATGAAGGTCAGAAAAATTACAGAGCAGTTTTCTGCCTGGATAGTCTGTGACGTGAATTCAGTGATTTTTAATAATTTTTGTAGATTTTATTAATTTATGTGGCCTATACCGTTAGAACCTTTATCGAATCTAGTTTCTCCAGTATAAAGGAAATTAAGATCCAATATGTATTCGGCCCTATACAGGTAAATCTTTGAAGGTAGCGCAAGTTGTTAGAAAATAGAATTATTGCAAGTTTAAGGTATTGTTAGATTTGAGTCTAACAAATATTTTATTGTATTTATATGATTAATGACGCCGAGTCCGAATCAGAGAAGGTTCGGGGTACTATGAAAGAAAGGATCGAATTGGGACTTAGTGAGGCATCATGTTAAGTGGCCAAGGTGAGTGCATTTTTACCTATTTTAATTATGTGATATGAGGAAAACTTGCGATAAGTCGACCTTGATATTAATGAAAAAGTATATTGATCAAAGTTATGCAAATGGCATGAAATATTAGATGTATATGTGATACATTGATATGGCACAAAGATATATCTATGATAAATCAGATTTTAGATATTGGGTATGAACTGCCTAATATCGACTATATGATCTATATTGATGCTTTGAACATGGAATATTGAAATGCCCAAGTAATATGATATGAGAGTCCATGGTATAGTTGGATATCCATAGAGTCCTTAGCACCTGCACCATACAATATGGTATGATTTCATGTTTTGTGACTACTACGGTGTCACACCCACCTTAGGGACCCAAGCCCATAGTGTTGCACCCTGGGGATCCAAGCCCATGGTGCTAAGTGCACTAAAGCGGTGCTTTTATGAGGATCAAAGAGCGTCATCGAGTACGTAACATATACCTTGGGGACCTAAGCCCTTGGTGTGCACCCTGGGGATCCAAGCCCATAGTGCTAATGGCACTAACGTGGTGCCTAAATGAGGAGCAAAGAGCATCCTCGAGTATGTACTCATTTACAAGTTCAAGTTAGACACTCAGTTGTCTTATACATGTGACTCAAGTACCTTGATCTCATATTTTTTACTTTGGGCTATCTTTAAAAGAAGGTTATCTGTAAATGATTACATGATGACTGATAAATATCGATAACATGATATTTATACTTGTTTTATGATATGATATAAATTGTATTGGAATAACTTGTCATTTTGCAGGAAATATATTGCATTGTTATATGGTCGAGAATTAACTTTGATAAGTTTATTTTATATGATTCTTTACATTGAAATGAATTACTTTAAATTATAGTTGCCTCACTAAGTAGTTACTTAGTGTGTGCTGTTTCTCACGTAGGATGTCGAAAACTTACCGGAAGAGGAATCAAGCATGTTATTCAAGCTACAATCTACCAAACATCAGTAAGATATTCTAATTTTATGATATTCTCTAGTGGGCATCTAATAATTTATTCGTTAGTTGTTTTAAAGATAAAATTTTAATTGTTGTTTATCGCGTAACAATTTTAAATCCAAGAAAGGGATTAGGCAGTGTACCTATTTTTCACCATGAGTTACATAATTATTTAAATAACTGACTTATGAATTTTACAAACCAGTTCAGGGTAGAAACTAGGTGTGCCTGCCTAACATTGTTTTAAACTAGAAACCGGGAAAGGGCCAACCACTAGACTAATTAAGCAAGAATAGTATAAAAAAATTTACAAGTTAGGAAATTAGTTAAATAATACTGTGACATCTTCAATGTGTATTTAATCATTGAATATACGTTGAGAGTGTTACAGGTTGGCTTGGTTTCGAAATTTTAACCGCAACTAATATTTCAAGCATAGTTGGAATTTTTAGTTGGTAGGCTTGGTTTCGGAATTTTCTAAACAGTTTCAGAACTAATTTTTTTGGAGTTATCCGCAAATTGTTCTGCCCAATGCAAATATTGAAAGGACTTATCTGCAGATTATGTATCATAATAGGTGACAGAGATTCGAAAAAAGACTGAAAAGACTCATATGTATGAGAAAAGTTTTTTTGTTGAAAGACTCATGCGTATGGGAATAGACTCTTGCATATTGGGCACTTAATTTTTTTACGCATACTATAGTTCATATTGTTTTTGTATTTATGGCACATTTAATATTAAAACGAAAAAGACAGTTTGGAACAGGAACCGCAAATTCTAACTAGTTTCGAACCTATGAACATGGGTTTCAATACGAATAAAGCGAAAAGTTAACTGAAATAGTTAGTAAAACATATAGTATATTATGTTGTACAAGAAAAGTTCAAAACACTATATACAAACGTCTGATACTCGTATTATTATACTCTATTTTAACCACAAATATTCCTTCAACACACATTAAACTTGTTCATTCTCATAAACATGAGCATTCTTAATGTATTGTTTAGGTCTTAGGATTTAATTTGTGCCCTACAAATTTGTAATCTTGATATTTTTGTTCACTTTAGTTCCTAAGATTTATTTTTTACACAGAAGTAAAACCAAAATCGGTAAGAGTAACTACTACCATGTAATTTAGGGTTATTGGTTTATGAATTTCATTTTCATGGATTTAATTTTTTTTGTTAAGGATGCACTTTTACTAATTTAGGGTTTATGGGTTAGTTTAGGGTTATTAGTTTACGAGATGAATGTTTATGACATTAAGGTTTATTGTTTATGATTTAGGATTTACTATACATAGTTGTTAGGGTCATGGTGTACTTTAGGTTAATTACTTTAAGACATGCACTTGTATGGCATTAAGGTTTATGGTTTATGATTTAAGACTTGGTATACATAATTGTTAGGGTTATGGTGTACTTTAGGGTTATTAGTTTACGAGATGAATATTTATGGCATTAAGGTTTATGGTTTATGATTTAGTACTTGGTATACATAGTTGTTAGGGTTATGGTGTACTTTATGGTTATTAGTTTACGACATGAATTTGTATGGCATTACAGTTTAGGGTTTATGATTTAGGACTTGGTATATATAGTTGTTAGGGTTTCTAAACTCTAACACAAAATATTAATTTCAAAATAATTTGCTAGAAGATTCATGTCATTGTACTTACCACATTACGAATGTACTCCTAGATATCATCACGTAACACATGACTTCTTGACATATCAGTATATTACACATAATTTTTTATAATTGTAAAAGGTTGAAATTTGAAGATTTCAATCCCCTCTTTACAAACATTTAACAAAGTAAGCATAATCTTTATGCATAATATTTACTTATTTATTCTTTATATTAAACTAGAAATGAAGATTTATATCTTTGGTCTTTCTCAGCACGTGAAACACACGTTGAGTATCGAACTTTTGCATATTCAATTTTGAAATTTTCATGCACAACCGAAAAGATTTCAATATATCCTAACAATTTCATTTTAAGATTTGATTTCCAAGTTTCGAAACGGATGCTGCAAATTCATAGTATCAGAATTTGACCAGACGCATCCATGTATTAAAAGTTGATGTAATGCCCCGGTTTTGGGCCTAGCGATTTTAAGGTTTATTGGACGGTCTAGTGGGCCGGGCTAGGGATTCGAGTCGGATTCGAGAGTAAATATTTTTTGGTAAGATAAAAATATGGAAAACTGGTTAAAAATCATCTTTTAATATATGATTAATATTGGTAAAATCAATTTTAGGAAGTGTGACATTTTGGCTAGTGACCAAAATGCGATTATTGAAAACTATTTTTAAAGGTGACAAAAATAAAAATGAAAATGATCAAATTCTTAGAATCCTTAAGGAGCTATATTACCATGATTTGGCTGATGATTTCTCCCTTCAATTAAATCATTTTAACATGTGTTTTAAAGGATAATAAAAAGAGATTTCTCCACTTTTCGTCAAAAATCAGAGGTGGGAGATCCTTTTTATTTAGATTCTTGATTTACAATTGATTATTTAAATTTGATTTACAAAACCTCATTGGAATCTTGTGTTTTTTTAGCTTTAAACAAGCCAATTAAGGGATAAACCACACAATAGGGGTAAGGTCCGTGATCTCCTCTATTGAATGGTTCTTTATTGATATTCCCAAGTGTTTGATCCTTGATTTATAGTTTATAATCTAATTTTGTGTTTTTATATTGATTTAATTGGATTAAGTTGATGAAAAATTGAAAGATCGGTATTGGATCTATTTTTCTAGCGTTGAGGTTGATTTTAATCATATTTTGGATGTATTATAATGTTGACAAGTTGATTTTAACAATGGAATCCCAAAACTCTTGAATCCCTAGTTATTAGGTTGTTAGATTTGTGTTTTTGTGGAGTTGTGGTGGTTGTTTAATTGATAGAAGTATTTGGATGAGTTAATCCTATTTTTAAGTGTTAATTTATGATAATGAAGGAGTTTAATTGTTAGATTATGGCTGGTTGTGTTTGGAAAGGATTAGATGATGTTTTCGGTTGTTGTGGTTGGGTAATTGAGAAAGGAATGTGAGAATCCATGAAGGATTGATGTTGCAGTGTTTTGAATGCATTGAGATGCATTAATCCTCTGTTGTAATGTGGTTAAAATAGGAGAGATGGATCCATAAGTGATCGGTGAAGCTTTAGAGGCTTCGGATGCTTGTTTTTGTGCCGGCGAATTGAGGTTTCGCGTATCGGTGAGTGAGAATATGGATTCCAGCTATGGAATGTTTTAAAGGTGGTTTATGGGAGTTTAAACTTAGCTTGATACGCTGGTTTAAACTCGGAAGTAAGTAAATGTGGTTTTCTCTCCCGATTGTGCTAGTATGAAATGGTTTTATGCATTTGTTTTGAATTACATGTTACCTATTGTTTAAGCATGTTTTAAAGTATGTGATATATTGTTTTTAAGCATGAGATGCTGAAGGATGCACATGGTAAGTGATCCTTGTAAGTATATGGTTTATACTTGTGGTTTAAAGCATGGTTGTTGCTTTGGAAAATTGGTTTGGTTAATGCTTGTTAAAAACAGTGAGGTAAATGGTAATTGGTTAATTATATTTGCAAGTGATGTGGTTTTAAAATTTTTATTGGATATAGTTGGTCGGCCATAGGATTGAGTGCACTATAATAAGTCGCATTGGATATTGAGGGGTTTAGATCCGTGTATCGAAAACTCCATCCACGTACCCTAATGGTAGAGGGGTTATACAGTACCGTAAACTCCCGTTAGTGGATTAAGCATCTAACTAAGGTAAGGGGTTGGTGTCCCTATGGGTTAAAAGTGTACCCGATTGTTAGGTACCGCGATTGTGATTGTATCGCTATTTCCGGTTGAGATGGCTTGAAGTGTTGGGAGAACACTTGTTGAATCTGTGTATCCGATGAATTATTTTGGTAAAGGAACTTGGTTAATGATCACTTGTGAGCCAATATAACTGTTGATGTATTATTGAAAGGTTTATGTTGTATAATGTGATTTATACATGTTTAGTCTTTAAGCTTTGCATATGGTTGTTATGCATGGGAAGACTTAAATTGAGGTTGAGCAATGGGATTTGTTGTTGATTAATGATACATGTTGCATATGGTTTAATATGTTGGTTTTAAAAGATGTTAAGTGCATGGTTTTAAAGTCATGATAATGTTAAGTAATGTTTTAAAAGATGATTGAAATTTGATTTCAATGAAATGTTGAGAAATGGTTTTAATGCATTGATGGTGTGTTGTTTTGAGCACTCATCACTAAGCCTAGTGTGCTTACGCTCTCTTTGTCCATCAATGCAGAGTATTAAAGTCTCGGAAGGCAGCGGGAAGCAAGGAATCGGTACAAGACTTGGTAACCAAAGTATGTTTTGATTTAGACTATAAGTAATAAGGGCAATGAGGGTTTTTGTTGTTGTTTGGGAGATGTTTTGTTAAACTCCCTGGTTGAGCAAGTTTATTTTGTTGCTCTTGAGCTGTAAATGGCCTTTATGGTTTGATTTTGGAGATGGTTTAGAGTTTCATGTTTTACTTGATTGGTGTTCTAGGTTGCATGCCTATAGATTTACATTTGATGCAAGATGCCATGAAATGATGTTGAATTTGTGATGTTATGTTGAGGTTTGATTCTAGATTATGTTGGTTGTGTGTTAGGAGCATGCTAGGATGTTTTGGTATGGTTGAAAGCATGTTAAGCCAGCTAAAAGTGACATTACAGGCCCAGGCGTACCGATACGCGGGGGACCGTATCGGTACGGCTAGGCAAATTTAGGCCCTGGGTTTCGGTACGAGATAGGGCATACCGGTACGGTTGTATGCCACTGGAATCTTGATTTTTTAGTTAAAACCTGCGTACCGAAATACTTATACACCGTATTGGTACGGGTATTAAATGTTTTAAAATGAAACCTATCTTCCAACTAGGCGTACCGGTACGGTACATGGAGTACCGAAACAGGGCTCAGCATAGTTGATCACCGTATCGATACGGTTGGCTGTTAATTCTGTTAATGTCATGGGAGTGAAGTTTTGTTTTCTTAAGTTTTGGTCCCTGATTGTTGTGGATGCAATTGAATGAGTATGAATGACCTTCTTGAGCTAATTTTTGACATGTAAGCATGAAACCTGTTAAATTAACTATAAGTAATAAGGGCAATGGGGGTTTCCGTTGTTGTTTAGGAGATGTTTTGTTAAACTCCCTGGTTGAGCAAGTTTGTTTTGTTGTTCTTGAGCTGTAAGTGGCCTTTATGGTTTGATTTTGGAGATGGTTTGGAGTTTCATGTTTTACTGGATTGTTGTTCTAGGTTGCATGCCTATAGATTTACATTTGATGCAAGATGCCATGAAATGATGTTGTATCTGTGATGTTATGTTGAGGTTTGATTCTAGATTATGTTGGTTGTGTGTTAGGAGCATGCTAGGATGTTTTGGTATGGTTGAACGTGTAACACCCCCTTCCCGTGACCGTACACTGGACACGAGTCGAAAATGTCACAGCTTTTTAAAACAAATCTTTTAACCAAAATCTGGGGTGATTTTAAATTTTTTGGAAAAACTTCCCAATGCTCACCCATCTTAATATTTCTATAACCCAAGCACACTTAACTTTAATTAATACCGATATAAATTTTTATTCGAGTTCCGATTATAAAACTTTTTACATAATGTATACAGACATACTAAAACAATTTATTTTATAAAAGGATTTCTAATAAAATTATTCGATATCTAATTCGTATAAAATATATCAAATCAGACTATTTAACACCAAACTGTAGATATAATAATCAATTTAAAATAGTTTAAGTAACTATTATAGGCCCCGATAATTACTTTAACAAAATAGACAGATTTATTAAATACATGACATTATTAAACATACAAAAGAAGGATATCATGATTACTGAAATACCTGTCGATTTTCTTCTATACAGAATGATGATGGAGCAAAGGCTGTCATCTACTAATCCCGATCACCTACATGTATAACATAAATACACGCTGAGTATATCTCAGTGAGGCATATAAATATGTAACATGTAAAATACGATATAAAATTATTTGTAGTATGAAATAGCTGTATTAGGCATGATATTTGGTAAAGCATGATATTCTATATACAAAATATAATACTCATGTAATAAACTTGTACTGTAATAAATCTGTGTTGTACTAAATCTTTACTGAAAAATCATATAGCAAGGTTGCTCTATAAATCATATAGTCTATAATGCAGAACTAATCATGTAAGAAATTCGTAATGTAATAATTCTGTATTGTAAAGTCATGTAACTGTACAATACAGTTCTTGCAAAATGGCAAGCGAGTTCCAATTGTAGTTTATATCATATCATCAAACCTTTATTTTATTAATCAAATATACGTTAAGCTTTTTAACTTAACTGCTTGCATAAATGCATTTCATGTATTATAGCCCAAAGTACAAAATCATGTGATGCTATGGTACGCGAGTCATCGCGACACCATAGTGTCTACGACGTCGTAGCATCTGCATTGCCGAAGCGAATGAGATGAGTACGTACTCGAGGACGCTCTTTGCTCCTCATAATCGCACAGTTTGTGCTAACAACATTGAAGTGTCTGAACAACGTCGTAGCGTCTAAGTCAACACCGAAGTATCTAAACATCACCGAAGTGACTGAAACGCACCGTAGTGCTAGGATGCAACTGCTAAGACTCTATAGATATCCAATTATACCTATGGTATACGAGTCATCAGAACGACACCACAGTGTCTGCAACGTCGTAGCTTCTGATGGCGAGTACGTACTCGAGGACGCCCTTTGCTCCTCATTATCGCACCTTTTGTGCTAGTTGACACTGAAGTGTCTAAACAACATCGTAGTGTCTGCAACGTTGTAGCATCTGATATCAACACCGAAGTTTCTAAATAGCACCGAAGTGTCTGGAACGCACCGTAGTGCTGGAATGCAGCTGCTATGACTCTATGGATATCCAATTATACCAAAGACTCTCACACTAGTACTTGGGCATAACAATATAATATTTTCACATTCAATATCCAATCCATCAATACTATCATCCATAATTCGATAATGGGCAGTTCATACCCAAAATCTAAAATTTGATTTACTTAGATAAATCATTATGCCATATCAATGTATCACATATACCATTTAATATTTCATGCCATTTACATAACTTTGATCAACATACATTTTCATTAATATCAAGGCCAACTTCTCGCAAGTCTCCCTCACATCATATATATATATAATAAGTAAAAATGCACTCACTCATATCACATATATATAAATAAGTAAAATGCACTCACCTTGGCCTTGTAATGAAGTCGACTTTATCACTTGATCTCACTCCCGACCTTTTCTTTTCCGTTTTTGTTAGTACAGTCCCAATTCGTATCGAAAGCTACATTATAAAATAACATATACCATTTCAAGTATATGTTAGAACATATTCACTCTAAATATAATAGTGGAAAGTAAATAAAATGACTATCCATTATATAATTGATCCGATAAAGTTTCTTATATTTGAATCACATTTTCTCACATTTTACCTTAAGCATTCAACCTTTACTAAAATAATTATTTTAGTCCCTAAGGACATTTTCAAGCTTCAAATAGTTAATTTAAGCTTGATCCTTACATTTTTCATCCTTTACACTTTATGACCTAAACTTTGAAAAGTTCCATTTTTGGTCCCTAAACCTCAAGCCGATTTGTCTTCTTGGTCCCCCAAAGAAATATTTTTGATCCAATTAATCAATTTCCTATTTTCCACAATTTTTTTCCTTTACTTTTGCTTAATAGCCGAATTGGTCCCTTGTATTCTACAAATTGCCGTTTTGGTCCCTAAGTGAATACAAGCTTCTATTCACTTCAAAACAAACATCTAAATCACTTAAATAAATTTTTCCAACATAGTACTCTTCAAATACCTAATTGTCACATTTCAACCCTTTGTTCTCTAATTTTTCAAAATACTCACCAATTTACAATTCAAGGATTCTAGCTTTAAAACTTTGCAGTTAGGCCCCCAATCATCACTTAACATAAAAATCAGAATTTGTCCTCTTCTTATACACCACTGCCGAATTGGTTATCCACTTTTGACAAGTTGTCAAAATGGTCACTAGCTCGAATAATCACCGGTTTAGCATTCTAACTTCATTTTCATGCCTCAAACATCACTAACAGAAAAAATACATTTCAAAATCCAAATATCATAATTGAACCCCTAACTTTAACACTTTGCTGAATTAGTCCTTTAGGGTTTAAATTTAGGGTTTTGATTTCAAACAACAAATCAAGCTTGCTAGATTACTAACTCATCATCACAAACCCTAATTCAAGGTTTGATCTCTAAACCCTAATATTCTTCAAGGCTACTAAATTGTTTAGGGTTTAAATCCTAATTCAAAAACATGAATCCAACATCATTCTTGCTTGATTTCAACATAAAATCAAACATGGATTCATAAAATCATAAAACCCCCAAATTTGAACATAAACCCTATTTTTTTCTCATATCAAATATCATCAATAAAGCATGAAATCCATGAATAATTTACATCAATATATGGAAATTGAAGAGAAGAACAACTTTGTAGTTCGGAAGATTACCTAAAAACTGAGTTTCGAGGCTTAAATCAAGCATGTAAGATTTCCTCTTCTTTCTCCTCTTTCTCCACGGCTTGGGAATGAATTTTTGGATGATAACTCTTCATATATCATATATTTATGCCACTTGTATAAATAAAAATGAAATTTTAATTCATTTTATTCCAATTTACCAAATTGTCCCCCAACTGAATTCATATTTACTAGTTTACCATTTTGTCAAATTCTAACTAAACTTATTTGGATTCAAACCAACCACTATTCATACATTAAAGAAATCTCAAAATTCCTTCCATGTCCCTTTTGGGTGAAAAGACCAAAATACCCTTTACCAATCAACTTTATTACAAAATTGCCATTCTAGGCAATTTCAGTCAAATAAATTTAATCCAGACATTTAACTCTCCAAATATCCATAAAATAATATGTTATAACTCTTCCAAAGTCTATGGAATCATCTCCGAAATTTTAGCTTGATCGATTTACCGATAAATGTCGAGAATTTTATTGGTTACTAAATAAATTCCTTAATCAAAATAAATCATAGGATTCATCCTGAATCGAACTAAAATATTTCCAACACTTGGAAATGACTTTTATAACCTTTCTCTATCATATGGTAAAATTTCATAATTTTCAGTTCGATCCGGGTATCCATATTCCACTTAAACATTGACTGTGATTTCCCAATAATTGAAATATCGGATCAAATCAGTAATTCCACATTTGGTCCACACAAATAGGTGCTCTATCTATTTATGAAATGAAAAACCTAACTTTTGGGAAATTACAACTTTGGTCCTTCACTTTTCATATTTCGACTTGTACCATACAAGTTTTGAAAACTTATCATTTTGGTCACTAAACTTTAACCTTGAATTCCCATTCCAATTTTCCTTGGATTTTAACCAAACTTTGCGAGTATCATGTTTTACTCGTTCTCTATCGCATGACGCCTTAAAACCTCAGAAGTTTCTTTTTAACAATCCATAATTGAGAAAATCCTAACTTTTGTATTTTTGTCATTTTAGTCACAAGTATGTTTTTAAGCAATTACCTTAGCACTAAATGACCCTTAAACAGTACTGTAAATTTTGGGGTATTACAAAAAGCATGTTAAACCAGCTAAAAGTGACACTACAGACCCAGTCGTACCGATACTACAAAAAGCAATTACCTTAGGCTCTGGGTTTCGGTACGGGATAGGGCATACCGGTACGGTTCTACGCCATTGGAATCTTGATTTTTGAGTTAAAACCCACGTACCGAAACACTTATAAGCCGTATCGGTACAGGTATTAAATGTTTTAAAATGAAACCTATTTTCTAGCTAGGCGTACCGGTACGGTACATAGAGTACCGAAACAGGGCTGAGCATAGTTGATCGCCGTATCGATACGGTTGCCCATGTATCGATTTGGTTGGCTATTAATTATGTTAATGTCATGGAAGTGAAGTTTTGTTTTCTTACGTTTTGGTCCCTGAATGTTGTGGATGCAATTGAATGAATATGAATGACCTTCTTGAGCTGATTTTTGACATGTAAGCATGAAACCTGTTAAATTAAAGGTTGGCAACATAAAAATGAGATAAGTCCCTGTAGTTTTTCGAAATTGCAATGTGGTCCCTAAATTGTAAATGTTGTCGATTCGATGCTCGATTGAGTTAGGTTTCACCTGTGATCGGTATGTACATGTAGGATAATAATTGTGCATCTAGACAAGATAAAATAAAAAAATGGATGTGTTTCGGGTTTCATCTTCACAGTTTACTTCTGTAAACCTAATTTAGCTCGCTCGGTTCAGTCTTGCGACTAGACCGGGTCGAGGGGGTTACAGTTGAAAATAAGATTCATATTTGCCAATACATAAACATTTCAACCCATAATCTTTCTTTCATACTTTGCAAAGTGCTGGGGATTCCTCTTGTAAATTATAGCAACACCCTCACAATCTGAGTGAGGATCGTCTGGGTTTGGAGCGTACAGCAAACCTAACATATCCTCATCCACAACTCTCACACAAGGGCTCCAACTTTCATGGAGGATGGCCAGCCTAATGGCGCTAGACTCAGTAATATTGGGGTGGAATAGATCACCATCAAATATTAGCAATCTACAAAAGCATAAAACCGTTATTCATTAAATGTTGCAGTGTAAAAAAGTCACCCAAGATAAAACAACAATCTTGGCAGGTTAATTACCCTAGGAGGAGAGGATGGATAGTCAAGTGGGAAGATAATGTAAATATCAAATTCATGCCTTTTGTATGGGCTGGAAGCAGGTGCAGCCATTCGAAGTCAATATTGATATTGAGATCCATCAACTTCTGCTATGACTAAAGAAGAATAACATTAATTACAAACTGTATTGAAATGAAACCATAAAATTAAAGAACAACGTAACATTGGGATATTTGCCAGAAAGAAGATAAGGTGAGACTTTAGAAGCCTGCAAGGCATCCGTACAACATTTTCGTCGAATAATAGAAAGCACCCGTACGAACATGTTTATGCGTGATTTCAGTTTAATATGGGATAGAAGATGCATAACACAAAGTGGAGGTATTATACTTATAGGGAAAATGTGGTTGTTCATATTAAACCCTAGCGGTTGAAAAGATTACCAACCAATAAGTTGTTGTTTCGTGTGGAAGTAAAAAACCTATAATGTAACAGGATGTTCTAACATTTTGAGTTGCTCTTTAATAATAGCTGTACCGAATCTTTACTAAGTAATTTCGAATTGAAACCAATTACATTTAAGACTTTGTCGGGTTAGAAGGATTTCAAATTTCAAAATACGCATGTTCCCAATAAGCAAGAGTCTTTTAGGTGTTAGTAGAAAAACTGTGTAAACCGTACGAAACCCATTTTATGTTATTAAAGAACTATCAAAATTTACTCATAATGTACCACTTATTTTCCTAATTTTAGTTTGAATTTAATTCTACTAGTATCGAACATCTATTAAAGAGCTCTAAAACTGATGTTCTGAACACATTTACTGACAGTTCAAATGGTGCATGTTCCCAATATATATGTGTCTTTTCTTTGTCAGTCACGAATCTCTGTAACTAGTTCTGATACATCAGCATTGATAGGTATTTTCAATTGTTGCATTGTGCACAACAGTGTTCAGATAAGTATGAAGTGGAAGTTCTGAAACTGGATTAAAATTCTAAATCCCACTCTACCAACCAAAAAATTAAAACTAAACTTTTAAGATTTTCGGTATGATCCCATTTTTTAAAATCATTTTTCTGATATAGATATATAAATAGTATTATAAATGTCGGGAATCTTTTTTCTATTATAAATAGGAGTACCCAAGGTCACTAGTTTCTACCCTTCAGTAGGCGACTGGTGTATTCAATCCTTTGTATTTTTCTTCTCTACACCATAAATTATCAGGAGTACTATTGGCGATGACTACTACACAGAGGCTTAACATTATAAATCTGGGAGGACTGTTGTTTTTAAGTTAATCCTGTCGACAAACAATGGTATTTTGGTCATGCACATCAACAGGCAAAGTATTTTCAAAGCCTTTCAAGAAAGGTTATCCAAAATACTACTGCTTTTGGTGTTGGTTCTACTTGGGAAGGCGACAAATGCAGAGCGGATTATTTAAGCTGTTGTTGTGTGCTGCAACCTGGTCGTTTTCCCTATAAATGTCGATTTTCGAATGTTTGCATACAGTTTCGCATTTATTTCTTCACACATAAAATGTAACATGTATTCCTAACGATTCTAGTTTAAATTTTCATTTACATGTAGCGAAACCTGCATCAGTACAACAAAGTAAACGTTTAGATTTTTGGTAAATGTTTTTATTTTTATTATACATGTATTACCTTTTAGTTTTTTAGCGGTAAAATACTAAATGTATAATATGTTTGTTGGATAAATGGACAAAAGTAATAAAAATTAAAAATCTAAACATATTATACACTTAGTATTTTACCGTTCAAAAATTAAATAATCCTATTATTTTTTAAATGAAAAATCTCTTATAAATCAAATAATTAAATTAATAATATTATCTCTTAACGCATTCACTCTGAAGTAACATGCAATCTCATTCTATAATCCATGGACACAACATAAATATAATATTTGTAAAAAAATATAGTTATAACAAAGTAAACAAAAAAAAAGGATCACAATACATAATCGGATCATAATCCAATAAAATATAGGATACAAAAAAAAAGGATCACAATACACAATATTTTACCGTTCAAAAATTAAATAATCCATGGAAATGCTTCCATGCTGCACATTGTACAATATTTCTCTATCGACAGCAAGCATCAAAATAGTATTGGTGTTGTAAAATGCCATAGACGTGGCATAGCCGATTTCATCAATGCAACCAACAATATCAAAACTATATTTTTTGTTCCATAACTTTTGTGTGTAGTTTCCCATCGTCAAAATCTCCAACCGAGCCATATCTCAACTCATTGACATTAGTGCCAGTTTCCCATCATGCTTGTCGATATTGACCGACCTAAAAATTCCAGAATTGCATGACTCAAGCACCGTTAACGATTCTCAAATCTCAATTTTAGGGTCAAAGACAAGTATTTTATACTTGTTATCCTTTCGCTTCATCCAATGCAACCAACCACACAGAGATATTGTGCACGAATTCTGCTAGAAATACTCGTCGACTGATAACTTCAAATCACCCGCGCTATGCCAAGTCCAATCATTTGAATCAAAGAATTTGCAACAGATAGCTTTAACACCTATAACGTAATCATAATTGCACTGATTGGAAACCCAAACAATTTTGTACTCCAAGTTCATTGATCTAAGAACAATCATCTCAACCTTTATTGGCGGATATTCAAGTTGTTGAGGTTTAGGGTGTGGACTGGAAAGAAATTAAAATTGCTTTGTCGTGAGTTTACAAATGTAATAGTGTTTTGCTAGACCATCTTTGCAAAACACTAAACATGTATCCACAACATCTAAGATGTTGACGTCCCAATGAGGCAAAAAATAGAACATTAGTTTCCCATCATCACAACCTGATTGGTCTTCGCTTACAAAACTATAAGAACGATATTTATCATAGTTTCTTGAAATTAAGTAGCCGCATATTGAGTTTGTTCTTCCAGTATAAGATTCCACAAAGTTGTATTCATATGTTAGAGCATTACACCATTTTGATAGCAATCAACATTTCTTTGTTGTCTTTAAATCAGTTCTTGAAAATATTTCAGTCAACTCGTCAATGGTGAGACCTGAAGTTGCCATGGATTCCTTGCAAAAAATAGAATAGGAAAAGTTTAGAAGAAAACTACCTGCTCAACCTCTTCAAAATTTTTGAGATATTCCTCGTTGTTGAGACTGTCCCTTTTTTTAAATGAAAATAGTTTACGGTTTATTTAAAATCAAAATATTAAACGTCGTATAAATGTCATTTAAGTCGTAGAAGGTCGCTTGTCAGCAAGTATCAAACGTTTGCATATACTGTCTCGAACGTTATCATGTGAAATGTAAAATGTAACATGCTTGCTTACCGCTTTCAGTTTAAGTTTTGCTTTAATAGTATCAAAACCGGAAGACAAAGGTTCCTAACTAAACTCAAATTGTAGTTCTTGCCCGAAATTGTCTTTTCAGTTATATTACGTTCATTAATTACGTAATCAATCAATTATAGCGCATAAAGTGTCCTGTCAGTACAACGCTGTGTTTCGCACGTTTGCGAACGAAGTTTTAAACTTTTCACGATAAACCTAAATTATTACATTTTTTCTAACTATTTCATTTTTAATTATGCGTCATAAGATTCGAAACCATTTTCCATAGGTTCAAACCTATTTAAAATTTTTGGAGACTGCCACAAAGTGTCTTCTCAATTCTAATAATTAAGTTGTGGCATTTAATGTTACCCAATAAGGCATCACCAACTACTATGGAACGCGCCAAAAAAATTAAATTGGCGGGTTCAATGGATTTATAATTTCAAAAGATGCATATTCCCAATAATATCATCTTTTCACGTTCAGTATCGCATCTGTTATAAATATGAGCCCTTCGGGTCCTTAGTCTCATAACCTAATGAAGCGAGTGTTGTATTCTTTCCTTTTTAGTTTCCTTCTCTACACCATTTTAAGCATGGATTATGTTGTTTTAATGGTGGAGGTGGCTACTGAGCATAGACTTCATTTTATAGAACCTGGAGGAGTGGTGTTAGTTTTTAGGTTTTTCGTGTTGACAAACAATGGTATTTGAAAGGCTATTAGCTATTATTGGGAATGAACACCAACAGACAGAGCATTTGGCAAACATTTCTCTCAACATTTGTCTGATTTTCACTATTTGTTGGTGTTCGGAACTACATCGGGAGGAGGAGGCGAATACAGAGCGATTTCTCGAAGCTATAGATTTGTGTTGGAATTAGGCCATTTTCCCCATATAAGTTATCAAATTTTTGCTACAATGAAGACAATCGATGATGAAGTCTACAACAATGATGTCTTATATGTGTTCTAGAAAAGAAATTGCAAAAATACTAATGAAGAGTTAGGAATATATCTTATTTTTGCAATTTAATTTGATTCTTAGTGGCCAAAGTGAATAAAGTTGTGTTATTAAAAGGAATTTGAAATGATTTTTACTTTCTTATGATCTATCTTTCCTTCAATTTTGTGAAATTATTAATTTAATATTCCTAATCAATACATGCTAATATTTACTCATTAATTAAAAATAATTTTACCTTAGCTGAGTGAACCAAATTCAACTTACTTTATATATTTTATAAACAAAGTATTTATATTTAAAACTCATAGTTGCAAATTTAAGAACAAAATATTTTATCAAAGTAAACAAAACACACATAATCACATTACATAATCGTCAGCTAAAAAAATATTGTCTTCCATGTCTTCTATGTTTTCTTGTAAAAATATTGAAAAAGGAATAATTATGATGAAAAAGATTTGTCTGATTTTCTAATTTAAGTTGATTCGTAAATTTCTAAAATGTTGTTACTGGTGTGTTTTGTTACATTGTTTGGTTTATTTCGTAGAAAGGTAAGATTACATGTTTGGTTGACGGCATATAAGATTAGTTTGAGGTAAATTTAACTATATTGCCCTTCTGATATATATTCATTTTAACAAGTTAAACTTAAATATTAATTTAAAATTATTGATTCTATACTTACCATATTTGGAATAAACTTTTTTTCTATCATTTTTAAGAAAGATTTAAATAATTAAATGAATGATAACTTATGTTCTATATATGATATTAGGCCAATTGTGTACATGATTTGTATGATTCTTGGCATGGTTGTCTTTCTACATATGATTTGAATATATGATTCTTGACTTGTTTTCCTAACGATTTAAGTTTACGTTGCCCTTTACAAGTCATGAAACCCGCATCCAAAAGTTCGAAACTATTTACATAATTTTGTGTTCCCGACCCGTAAATGTCTTTTCAGTTCTACAACTAATAGATGTCATTTAACAACAATATAAGGTTTTGGTATGGTAGGTTTTACACTAAAAATATTAACAAAAATTGTGACATTCAAGGCAGCACATGTTGAGTTTCAGTTTCGGAACTTTACCACAAGTTTCATTTATTTATATTAAAAACTTAACATTGTCTGTGATGTGGCCACAATACATAAACAATACAAATTAATCTTTTTGTCAAGCTGTGCCCAATGCATTTCAACCCAAAATTATCTTCCTCGCATACCTTGCAAAGTGCTAGGGATTGTTCCTGTAAATCATAGCAACACCCTCACAATTCGAGTAAGGGTAGTTTGGGTTTGGAACACGTAGCAAGCCTAGTATACGCGCAAAAATCTCTACAACTCTTGATGAGATCATGGCATCACCACCACCATTAGACCCAGAGGAATTTCTCTTAGGCCCCATTACTCCTGCAAGGGCAAGGAAATTTAGAGATGCGGTCAGCAACAAGTGCAATCATGCATGTAGATAGTAGGGCTCCATTATTCACGGAGGATGTCCAGCCTAATGCCACCAGCTTCAGTAAAGTTGGGATGGAATAAGTCCCCATCAAATTGAAAAGAAAACTACAAAATAGATAACCATTATCTTTGAAATGATATAGCGTAAAAGAAAATAAACAAGATAAAACAACAATCTTGAGAGGTTTATTATATTACCTTAGGAGGTTTCATTGGGTAATTAGGTGGGAAGAAAATTCTAACTTCAAATTCATGCCCTTTGTAAGGGCTGCCATCAAGTGAAGCCATTTGAAGTCGATAACGAAAAGGAAAGTCATCGACATCTGCCATTACTACACAAAATTAAAGATAATTATAAACTATTTGAAAAAAAATCCCTAAATGACAACGTAACAGAGCAATGTTTACTAGAAAGCAGATAATGGGCTACTATCGGATTCTCCAATGCAGCAAGACAGATCTCCCTTCGAATATATGCAAGTGTATCCATGTTGATCTGACAAAGTAGATGAATAAATAAGACAAATATGTTCATGAAGATTGACAACACAAGTTGGGGTATTTATAGGGAAGAACGTGCCACTTCATCTACATTATGGTTTTATAATGTCGTTGTTGTTCATATGTTATTGATCACAAAAATTATTATTATGGCCCCTCCTGAGCACGCCATCCCTAGTCACATCCACTAAAAATCAGCGAAGTATTTTTAGTATTTAATATTATATGTCACATTTAGGACTGGAAGAACGTGGCATTTCAGTAATACGACATGTACCAAACTTTTGCATCTTAAGTTTCAAACTAATTATATGAAACCCAAAATAAAACTTGTTTTCCTCACGATTGTAGTTTAAGTTGTTCTTTACAAGTAACAAAACTTTCATTCACAGTTTCGAAACTAAACTCAATTTGTGGTTCTGGCCCGAAAATGTCTTTTTAGTTATAATATTAAAGAACGTGGCTTCTCAGTAATGCGCCGCGTACCGAACGTTTGTATATCAAGTTTCGAACATATTATGTGAAATCACAAATGAAACATGTTTGTCTATCGATTTCAGTTTAAGTTGTTCTTTAGTAGTAGACAAACCACAATAAACAATTTCGAGACTAACTTATATTTCTGCTTCCCGCTCGAATCTGCCGTGACTTGCTTCAGGAATTGTTTTATAAGGTTAAAGAAGACGAAGGGTAGGTCCCTTAAAAGACTAATGCACTGTCGTTTTGGCTTTAAATGTCATTTAACTCGCAAAAATTGCCATACCCATTTAATACGACGAGTATGTAACATGTTTTCCTAACTATTAAGTTGTTTTAAACAAGTTCGCAAACCGCATCCATAGTTGTGAACCTATTTTTCAATTTTTGCATTGTAAATGTTAAAATTATTATAATAATAAACGTGCCTTAAAAATTAAGTGCGTGACTTTTCGTAACACGACTAGTATCAAATGTTTACGTCACGATTTTGAAACTATAGAATAATAAAAAAATAAATTGCCCTTCTATGCAATTGGTGGTGGAGACTGTACAACAAAAAATTTTCAAAAAAAAATTGGGTCGTTGCAGTCCCCTCTACTCAGCACGAATGAAGATCGATCATTGAATTTTCTAACATCAAACCAAACCTGCTTGAATGCATTATGACCTCAATTAATAAGAAAAAACTTAGTTAGTGACACACTAACATTTCTTAAAATTTAAACTTATCATCATCAAGATGTGGGACCAATGATCGTTTCTCACAAAAAGTTATTCGACGGCTACAAATCAAAGCAGAATATGCTATCAATCCAAGAGCAAATGGGGACCAAGTCTCGGTAGCATAACTCAGATTAGAAATTTATCAAAACCAAATTTTGTTAGACCATAATAGAATATAAATCAATAACTATGATTAAAAATCGAATTAATATGATGTAATTGTGAAAACATAATGGTTTAGAAATAAACCTGACTCATTCCAGTATGGTTCAGGCCGCTTTCTTTTGTTGAGTAATAGTTGCTGGATGTTTTGATATATTTCTTTTTATCTTCATCAATTTCTTATGTTCTTTCAAAGCAGTGTGCATATTCATCTTGTTCTTGTTTGCTTTATTCGTACATAGATCATATGCTAGCTGCATCTTGTCACATTCTCTAACTCCCTGTAATTGGAAATTAACAAATATGTTAGTAAAAATTAATGGACGATAACCAAGCAAAGTTTGATTATGCATAAAAAACTAATGGTAATCATTCACTTACGATATGTTGCAGCGAACTAATTTTGGTACTTGACCGTATGCCTCTCATCCATGCAATAACGAACATACCACAATCTGATCTATCAAATTCGTTGCGATTCTAGTCATTTAATTAGTTATTTCATGATAACAATAAAGAAATATGGAAACCTATATACCCATTTTCTTGTCTCATGACTTTAGGACTTTGAATTTTTAGCAACTCAAATGCCACCTTTGGTTTGCCAAACACCTTAACGAAGGCTTCATGCTTAGCAAAATCTGCAAACTTGCATATCTGAACGATAATGACAACATAGTACAAAGTTTATTCATGCATGTTAATAACATACAATTCTAACAAGGCGACACGGCAAATAATGTGTTCTCACTATTTTCATGACTGCTTGCTCCCTAAGCGGACTCACCGGAGTACTGGATAAGTTATCTATTACCTGAAATTCCTTACATTCCAGATGAATGACACATAAGTACCATTGCAAATTGTCATAATTTATGAGGATGAATGCCTGCAAATATTGTTTTGTCAACTTGTTGAAATTTAGCATATCCCAAAACAACTTAACATTTTTCCTTTAACAGAATATGTCTTACAATATCAGCATCAGTGATGTTCCCATAATACTGCATTACTCCCGCATGGAACTCTGCAAACCATGTCATTGTGCCAATTGGATTTTGTCTATAAGTACTCTACAATTAATAATGGTTGTTATTTACAATCGACAACAATTTATCAACAAAGAAATATGGCATAAACAATGTATAAGATGGCAACAAAAAAACATACCTCAACAATGCAAGGCATAAAGGCCCGACGTTTACTATTTTCTTTTGGCTCCTTGGAAGTCTCGCACAAGCACACGATATCAAAAATCTTGCAATTTTAAAATACATTTATGACCACCTAGAAAAATAGGTTCCAAGAGTTTCATATAATTTCAAGCCATGCGCGATATTTATTACACTAACTGTGTTGTCCAGCCATTCATTAGGTTGTAACGTATCTATATTTTTAATATCGGCATAAATGTTGCCGAGTGAAATGACCCGATATCTGCATACAAACATTGTATTATGTCTTTGATTTTACATTTCACAATATGACAAATTAAAGTTATATAGTTGAAGGCTTACTCTTGCGCCAATGGGGTATTCCATAAATAATCACAATAGGCTTGTTCCTCTTCACCAAGCCAATCAGGTAGTACAACATACAAAAATGTCTTTGACTGCTTATCTTCAACCTTTCACAAGAAAGATATAATGGTAACAACGACAATCATAAATTATGTAAACTACAAAAAAAAATTCATAACCATTAAGGGGCAACATTTAATTCGATGGGCTTAACAGCCAAAATTGTATATTATTTCCAATGTACCCTTCGGTGGGCTTAAGGCCTAATGTTCAATGCATATGACACCACCATTTGCTATAATTAACGTAAACGGTACACACAACCAACAGTTACCATTGAGAATGGTAATTACATGAAATAATTTCCCAATTAACTTTCCAAACTTTGAAAATGCTTATCCTTTGAGAGTCGAGGGGATTTTTGACTAACCTGCCTAGCAGTATGGTTATCCTACAACGAAACAATGCACTAGTCAAGCCCAAGACTATGGGTACTTGAAAAAGATGAAAATGGTCTTTAAATAAATTTAGCTTTTACTTTTTTTCTTCATTGGTGCTGGACAGTCAGATTTTTTATCGAAATCTATGTTGCACCTAACTCCACATACGGGTGTTTTGAATTTGGAAGAAGGAGTACTAGTTTCTGCTATCTCTGTAGGAATATGGCTTCGAACATCTTCTCTCTGAAGGGACGTCCACATAAAGTTATAGTCAGCAACCCTATTAATTTCAGTCGCAATATAGGCCTTATCAAGCTCTATATTCTTTGACATCTTCTGCAAAGAACTTTTCATTTCATCCCGCATTTCTTTCACAAGCTCATGAACATCGTCAATTTTGACTTCACAACCTACGATTTTACTTCAAATCGTTTATTTTCACTTGAAACACGTTCATTTTGATAGTAATATTGTTCATCTTCTGTTCCAAGCGCTGCTTGAACCAAGTCATGTCGGCCCACACTTCTGCGACGTCTTTAGAAAGGATACTTAATTTCTCTCCCAACATCATATCATCAACCCCTCTAATATTGTCCAGTTTATCTTCACCTATAATTTGCTTCTCAATTCCCTTATTCACAACCTCTTTTAGCCCATTCACATCAGATATTATTTGCTCCTCACATTTCATTTGCTTCTCAACTCCGTTATTGACAACCTCTTTTAGCTCATTCACCTCGGACACTATTTGTTGAAGCATCTCTGACATCATTTCCCTCCTTGCATCACTATCGTTGCATCTGCAACATCATACTCCGCGCAACCAACCTTGCAAATTAATTAAATATTACAATTTTTTACTTCCACAAATAAATGATTAATACGACGACACCTAATGTATTACCTTACGTCTCTTTGAAGCTTTTCTGCCTTTGATTGCTTCGATGGCTTCCTCAGATTCCTTTACTAACGTTTCAAGTAATGCATGCTTCCAGACAATTATCTTAAGGGTGAAAATATATAATTAATTAACCATGATTGCAATTGACATATATATGAATAATAATCCACCAGATGCCTTTGGTCTATTCAAAGCTCGCTTGCTTTTCAAGCGGGCATAAACAAAAGCAACCACTAAATGCACACAGTGCAGAATACGAGCCTCACCACCATTAGAAGCTGCATTGGCTATGCTATCAAATCCAGACCAATAATCGTGCAGGCGAATCTGAATTTCATATCATTCACAACACAACATTAATATGAAAAAACTCAGTTCCACAGATTTCTAATACCTAATGCTAATTTAACTTTACCTCCACGATTGCAATACACTCTTTTAGGTAAACGTGCCTTCTCAGCTTTCCTAAACAGCTTATTGCCTCAATAAGTGTATCTCAACAATAGGACATAGGAAAACTCCAATAATGTACACCAACACCCTTGATTTCAAAGCATCCCCTTCAAAAGCACCAGGCACTACATCTCGCTTGATTTGTGCAAAAGTTAAATTTGTGCTGAGGTTATACTTTGCACCGAGTTCTCTACCATTCTCCCTCAACATCACTTTATGAACATCAACACCCTCGTTCTTCAAGCCCAATATAGCTTCTACATCTTCAACTGATACAATAAAGTTGTGTCCTTCAAACTCAATAACACTCCTTCCAACATCAAAACTTTCCATCAATTCCCCACATAGATCCTTCCGAAGAATGGGTGATTTTATAAAAACTAAAGACCCAAAACCAATTTCATCAGGAACAGAATTAATCTCTATCGTCTTTATTTCTTTTATGAAATCATATAATTGCTTTTGACTACACCTTGTGTCAAAAGCTATCTATATGGGATAAGATAACAACTTCCTACTTCAATCTCAATATAAACTATTATAATCTATCAAGCAAAGTTTGCCTTTATACTGCTATTACCTTCTCCGGTTGTCTTGATTTAAAGTCTTTGTATGCAGCCTTCTTCTTCTGAGTTTCATCAATGTTAGGTTGTTTGTCTTCCTTCATCATTTTCTCCAATTTCTTGCCTAACTCTTTCCTAACCTACGAATGCCAAATTCAAATGAACATAACATTTTACATATGCCTATAACAAACATCATAAAGCACTGAAACCTACCTTATTAGTCACTTTTTCCTCAATTTGCTTCCTCCTTATACATTCACCTTTACTGTAAATCATGAAAAAAAAACAAAGGTATACATTCAATCATTCATTTTGAGATGCAATAAGAATACTTCAATACCAACTTACTAAAACTTTATGTAAGGAGGACATGTTTTTTTTCGTATAGCCTACTACCATATATGGCCAACATCTTAGACCCAGCTTCCTCACCAACAACTTCATTATCAACAACTTTAACATTACCATATTTATCAGCAACTTCTTTACCAACTTCATCATTGCCATCTTTATTGTTACCATCTTTATCAGCAACTTCCTCAACGACAGCCACTTCTTTACCAACTTCATCATTACCATCTTTATCAGCAACTCCTTTAGCAATTTGATTAGCAACTTTGTCAAAAATGAGATTCAAATTTGTTGTTGCCATCCTAAGAATTAAATCTTCACATGAATCAGTGCAGAAACAAACCCACACACTCATAAAAATCCAGTCTCATTACAAACAAATCGAACCTTTTTAGGTTCAAAGAGATGGAAAATGTAACATTTCAAAAAATTGAAACAGGACGGAATATTCATTTTCAATAGATTTCCTCCAACAAGAAATGTAATTCCATACCAAAATTCAATAACACAAACCCTAGATTTTAGGGAGAGTCTAATGAACGGCAAGTTAGTATACTTAGGGTTTTGCTTGTTACCTTAGCAATTGAGACGATTGCACAGGTTCAGTTGTAGACCTAAATTTAGGTTTTGATCATTCATAATGACAGAAACGTTTCTTCCCAAATTCAGAGGATCTCTAGATTTTCAGTGGAGAAATGAGTTCTAACACTTAAAATGTTATTAAACAAATGATAGTTTGATTCTCAATTCTAGGGAGCCGGAGGGCTTTAATCGCTACGAGTAGCGAAACAACTATGTACGTAGCGTGACCTACAAAAAACTAGAAATATGAATCGTTAACCAAAAATATTATAATCTTCTACTTTAGGTTGCGAGACGTGTTCATGAATTTCGATACTTAGCGATTCGACCTAATATGTTATCTACTTCCTCCACTTTTACGGTTTCTACGTTCAATTTTATGTATCCAACAAACTATGCTCCGGGTTTTGGTACGGATAATTAAGTTCCGAAACGCACTAAACAAACAAGCATTGTTAAATGGGACTTTAAACATTTCTAGCTTATACATTTTCTACGGGTTTCGAAACGTGTACAAAAGTTCCAATATCATGAGAAAAACGTATACTGTTACGCATTAACCCTAAAATGTTACTTTCACATATGGGAGTTTCGGTCCTCATTATCAAATTTTGAGACATCTGGAGCCAAAGTTAATTGTCGCAAACTTTACTAACAATTTCAGTTTATACTTTGAACTACCGGTTCCGGTACATATCACATAGTTCCTATACTAATGCGTTATTTTAACTTTTGACGTTGCCGCACGAATGTTATCCTCAAAAAGTTGCGATACAATTTACTAAGTTCCAAAACTTACCGGCAACAACCTCTTCCTATTTTCGTATTTTTTTGGAATCTAAATCTAACGGTGAAAATCAAAATTTTTCCATCTAACGGCTCTAACAACCCGCCGTTTATTAGCCATATACTAACCTGTTGTTCTTTAGACACTCCTAATATTTTGCCTTTTCATTGATGTTTATAATAATTGTTTTGTCTAAAGGATGAGTCTAGAATGGGCAACGCACACCACTGAACACTACTAACGCAATACACCGTTGAACACCATTAATTTTTAATGACTTTTAAATAATTATTAAAAATCTCAAATGATCGACATGTAATTAATCATATTTCAAAAACAAAATTAGAAGAAACTATTCCATGAATCATTCTTACCAACTCATTCATGGTCCTAACCAATTAAATAAAATCACATCATCTTTATTTTCTACACAATATTTTCTTATAAATTAAAATTACAAATCATTATCCACATACCTCATATATTAATTCTAACATGTTAATGAATAAAATCCTTAAAATAAAAAAAAACATCCAAAAACTTAACCACAAATCAAATGAAATAAAAATATATTTTACGATAATATATTTGACTTCTCGAAACCTAGGGCTAATCGGGGTTGCAGTAAAAAACAATCATAATAAATAAAAATAAAAGGAAGGAGAACTTCCAAGCATTTTTTTATCCCTTTTATGAAATAATTGCTGCTTACAAGTAACCCTAGCAACCGCCATATTCAAATTCTAGTATACTTTTTTTATTTGTTTATAACCCAGATCAAAACACGCTAAAAACTATGGATTTTTGCTGAGAATTCAAGAAAAATCTGGGGAAAAAACAAGATTTGGTAAACTTTAACTCGATTCAAGTATGAAATATAAAGCTTAAGTATGAATAAAATCATCATCATCGCCTGTCCAGGCTGATGTCTACCTTCTTGGGTAAATTCTATAATTTTTAATATATTAAAAAGATTCGTGGTTAAATTTTTAGGATATTTTTTATTTTAAAGATTTCATTCATTAGCATATTAAAATTAATATATGAGGTATGAGAAAGAAGATATGATGATTTATGGAATAATTTTTTCTAATTTTATTTTATTTAACTAATATATGTGGTTTTATTTAACTGGATATGACCATGAATGAGGTGGTGAGAATGATTTATGAAATAATTTTTTTTAATTTTGTTTTGAAATATGATTTTTTTTTATCAACAAGTATGATTTTATTCAAGTTGAATCACAGATCTCTTATGGCGGTTTCGGGGCAATCTCAAGAGAGATTACATGAACAAAGGCAAACGCAAGGGCATTTCCAGGGGGATCATGGCGGAATCAGAGTGGGCGTTCACAAAGGGGATTAGGGAGCCAGAAGGCTCAACATTGCTGGACTTTATTCGTAGGAAACTTACCGCCGCAATTGCATTGGAAGGGATTTGGTAGGTGTTTGACAGGCATGGGGTTGTTGTTGATGTCTTTGTGCCAAGGAAGAGAGCAAATGATGGATCGCAATTCGGATTTGTGCAGATGAAAACTAAAGAGGATGCTGAGAGAGTGATCGAAAGATTAGAAGGGTTTCGCTTGTATGGTTTGAGGGTGCGTGTGCAATTGGCATTACGGGATACGAGAGATTCGTATTGGCGACAAAAGCGGTCGCGGTCTCAGCAGCGTTCAGGGTAGAATCCCTCACAGGTAATGTGGCATCAAGAGGATAAACGATCGACAAAAGTTGATTCTGGAAATTGTATCCCGAAATTATACTCGGAGTCAAAACGAATAGAGGGTGTGATTGATACGGAAAAGATAGAGATTTTAAGGAATTGCGCGCTGGGATTTTGTCGGAGACCATATCGGATGAGGGATTTAGCAAAAAATATTCAAGAAGCCAATTGTGAGGGCTTTATAGTGATGCGAGTTGCGGGATCCTTGGTGCTTCTCATGTTTGTAGATATGCGTGTGAGACAGGGGGTTTTAGAGGGTAGGCAATTGGATAAATGGCTGGAAAATGTTGTGGAATGGTCACCTTCGATGAGCATTTTGAATCGGAGAGTCTAGATATCGACGAGTGGTATGCCGATACACGCCTGATTTGAAGGTACGTTCAAGAATATTGCTGCGATATGGGGTGAACTTGTGCAAATTGATCCTGAAACATTAGCACCATCTTCATTTGAATGATGTCGATTCCAAGTGAAGACGGATTGGACAACACAAATTGATGAGATGGTCGAGTTGCAAGTGAATGGCGAGGTATTTCAGATACGGGTAGTAGAGATGGAAGAGGCACTGGGGCCTAAATGTGATTGTTGCTGTGGAATTAATGTTGAATCCAGTACGAAAGAAGTGAATGTAGCAAGTATGGTGGGGTTTAAGGACTTAGCGGATGTGAAGAGTGTTACTCCAGTGGCGACCATGTTGAACTCAATGAATGATACGGTTGTGGCAGATACGATTGAATGAGGATTACCATATGCGGACATACCAGTTCCATCTAAAACATTGATGTATAATGCTGATGACATTGATCGTTTTTGGGAAGGGAATAAAATGGAGGATCCGAGAGTATTGGAAGAGCCTATAGCATCGGATTGGCGAGAGGAGGATATCAAATTGGTACTGAGGAATGGGGAAGATAGAGGAAGTGGTGATAGGTGGTCTCTAGAGTGCCCAGATAGACTTATGTGGAATATACAAATGGAGGCACAAGGGGACTGTCCGGTGAGCCCGAAAAAGAGTGATGCATGTTCTGTGAGCCCGGCAAAGAGCGCTGCGGGAAATTGAGATACGGAACAACATGATGGGCCTCAGACCGATATTGCTAGGGCTGGTAGAGCGGAGTTTATAGAATATAAGAAGGAAGTTAAGCGTGTGAGGCAAGTATCTGAGATAGTTCTTAGTGGTTTATCCCCGGAGAAGCGTTTGGAGGCGAAAAAGAAATTGGCGAAAAAGGGGAGGGGGACCAAAAAAATCAAGCCAGATCACCATAGTAGCGAACGGGTCATTTTTCGATTCAGATTTCTTAAATAGGAAGAGTGCGTTGCTAAAAGAGGCGAGGGAGATGTTGGAATTGGGTAAATTCATTGGAGCTGAGACGGCGGGAAACGAGGATGCGATTGTAAAGGATATTGCTCGCTTGTTAGAATCAAGGACGCGGGCTCAATAGCATTGAGGATGCGGGTGTTATCGTGGAATGTTCGGGGGCTTGGTACGGCATCAAAGCAAAGAGCGGTGCAATCTCTAGTACGATAACATAAAAGCGTGATAGTTCTTTTACAGGAGATGAAAATTGAAAAAATTTCTGACAACTTGGTGCGTCGGTTGTGGTTTCATGATAATTTTGGCTATGTGTTTTCACCATCGGTTGGTAGGTCGGGAGGGCTTTTGATCAGCTGGGATCAGGTGAGTTTTTGGTTAGACATGGCAAGGATAGAGGAGCGGTTCATTATGGTTGAGGGTTTTTGGCGAGTTGGGGATTGGCGTTGTGGTATTATTGGGGTGTACGGATCAAGTGTGTTTTCTAAACAATGTCTTTTATGGAGGAATTTAATGAATCTGTCAGATTAAATAATTTGTATGATGTTCAGTTGCATGGAAAATCCTTTACATGGTTTGGACCAGGGAATAGTTGTAGCCGTCTTGACAGGTTTCTGGTCTCCGCCGAGTTGTTGGATAAATTCTCAAGTTTGGGGGCTAAGTTGTTTCCACGAGGTTTGCCTGATCGTAGACCATTGCTTTTGTTTTTTTATGATTGTGATACGGGTCCTAAGCCATTTCGATTTTTAAATGTGTGGTTGGAGAAGCATGGCTTTATACGTGAAATAGAATTAGAATGGTGTAGGTTGAGTGAAGAGGATTGTGAAGGTTTGGTAGATAAATTGCGTGGACTGAAATATTTTTTAAAGCAATGGAATTCAGATGTTTTCGGTAATGTTGATGACCAAATCCTTGCGGTGACAAAGAAAATTGATGATTTAGATAATGTCAGGGTTATGGAAGTTCAAGGCAGGGAGAATAATGATGAGCGTCGAAAGTTACAGGTTTAGTTGTGCAAGCTATCGCACTTTCGTGAATCGATTTGGCGTCAAAAAATAAGGGTTAAATGACTACAAGAGGGGGATTGGAATACACATTTTTTCCATCAGTTGGCGAAGCTCCGAGCTAGTTCTAATAAGATTACAGGTTTACTGATAAACGAAAGGTGGGAAACGAATTATGGGCGTTTAAAGGGTGCTATCTTCAGAGAATTTAAGAAGCATTTTGCGCGTAATCAGGCGGCTGGTTCGTTGGAGGCTACGGTTCAGTATGGGCGTTTGTGTGATGCGCAGATTGTTAGTTTGAAAGGAGAATTTACTGAGGAATAGGTGTGGTCGGCGTTGGGGAGTTGTGAGGGATCGAAGGCACCGTCCGGATGGCTACACATTTGAATTTTACAAGAAAGGTTGGTCATTTCTAAAACAAGATGTGATGTCCTTTTTAAAAGCGTTTTGGGTCACGGGCAAATTGTCGAAGGGTGTTAATACGACTTTTGTGACGTTGATCCCGAATAAGGAGAACCCGCGGGTGATTGGTGATTTTTGACCAATTTGTCTTTTGAATTCACTATACAAAATTCTGGCGAAATGTATGGCTAAACGCCTTCAGCATGTCATTCTATCACTTATTAGTGATATGTAATCTGCCTTTGTTCAAGATCGACAGATTTTGGATGGTATTATGTTGGCAAATGAGACAATTCACTCTATGCAAAAGATGAGTTTTAGTGAGGGAGGGGGATTTTGAAGCTTGATTTTGCTAAGGCGTATGATTGTGTTAATTGGGAGTGCATAGATCATATTATGAACTGTATGGGTTTTGGCGTGAAGTGGCGTTTGTGGATTTGGGAGTGTACTAGTACGGCTCGGTTGTCAATTTTAGTTAATGGGGCACTCGAGAATTTGCAATGCAACGAGGAATACAGAAAGGTGATCCGCTTTCACCATTATTATTTGTTATAGTTCTGGAAATGTTGCATCAATTGTTGGTAAAGGCAAGGGAACTAGGAGTGTTACAAGGGGTGCGGGTAGCGTCAGAACTTTACTTATCACATCTTCAATTTGTGGATGACATTATTTTATTCTTTCCGAGTGAGCTTCGTTTTGTAGGTAATCTGAAGAAGATTCTCACTTGTTTTGAATATGCGACGGGTTTATAGATAAATAATGCAAAGTCCTGTGTGTATGGTGTGGGTGTAGATGAGGCATTGATTACGGAAATAGCCATGGTGTTCAGTTGTGAGTAGGGTGAACTTTCGATCTCTTATTTGGGGTTACCGCTTGGTGTGAACCCACGTAGTTTGAAAATGTGGGATCCGTTGGTGGCTCGTTTTTGAAAGCATTTGGCAGGTTGGAAGAGGGGAACGTTATCTTTTGTAGGACGCCTTGTATTAGTGAATTTAGTATTGTCTTTTCTACCTCTTTAGTATATGGGATTTTTTCTTGTCCCAAAAAGTATTATTCGTCGCATTGATCGTATCAGAAGGAATTTTCTATGGGGTGGGTCGGAAGAGAAGCATAAAATGTGTCGAGTAAGTTGAAAGGTTGCTTGTCGTCTGAAGAAGTTTGGTGGTTTGGGGGTGGTAGATCTTCATGTTCGGAATTTGGCATTATTAGCCAAGTGGAGCTGGAGGTATGCCATGAATGAAGGCTCGCTATGGCAAAATTTGATTGAGGCGAAATATAGGAGAAATGTGGTACAATGGCGTCCCTCTAAGTTGGGTCGGAGAAGTATGTCTGTAATTTGGCGTCAGATAGTTGAGGTGCAGAGTGATGAGTGTGTGCATCGTTTTATGAATCACGCTCAATTCGTGTGGATTTTGGGTGCCGGATCAAAAGTTCTATTTTGGTATGATAATTGGTGTCTGGATGAACCTTTATATATTAGTTTTTCGCACTTATTTCATGTAGCTAAAAGTAAGATGTCATTGGTGTTGGATTATTCGAGGGAAGGACGGTTTGATCACTCACATTGGCAGGAGTTTTTTACACGTGGTCTGGACGGGTTTGAGGTACAATAGCTGGGTGAATTACGGGCCTATGTTGGCAGTTTCCAGCTGTATTCGGCCATGGAGGATCGATTGATTTGTAGGCCTTCGCTTTGTGGATCGTTCTCTGTGGGGTCGTTATATTCGTTGATGGTGTCTTTTGATTTAGAATGTATATTGGAAGTGAATGCAGTTTGGCGCTTGCGTGTTCCTCCTAAAATACAATGTTTTGTTTGGTTTTCTATGGTAGACATGCAGCCTACTTTGGTTGTTCTACGCGAGAGGGGAGTGCCTTTGGATGCAGCAATGGTTCGTTGTAGGAGGTGTAGTGTTGGGATGGATTCTGTTGATCATATTTTGCTGCATTGTGCCGAGTCGTAGAAGGTTTGGGTGCTGTTTTTTCAATGGTGGTAAGTTGAGGTGGTGTGTCCTAACAAAGTGTCAGCGTTTCTTGTCCAATGCTATCATAGGTTTTTTACGGATTTATTACGAGATTGGTGGTTGATGGGTTGTGCTGTGGTTCTGTGGTCGTTGTGGTTAGCTCGAAATAACATAATTTTTAATGACAAGAGGATGTCCTGTGATGAGGTGTTTTTTCTTGTTAAATTACGATCCTTGTTTTGGGTTCGAGCCCAGTCCTTGCTGGGGGAAATTAGTGAATCGGCATGGTAGGTTGGCCCGAGAAACTGTTTGCCTTCTTCTTGCAAGAGCGCTAGACGTGTAGTCAGTGTGTGGGAACCACCTAGGGAGGGCGTTTTGAAGTTTAATGTTGATGGTGCGGCGAGGGGTAAACCGGGGTTAGCTGGTTGTGGGGGAGTGCTCCGTGACTGGAATGGGCGTATACTTGCCATGTTTTCGAGTCCGTTGGGAGTGATGGATTCAAATGAGGCGGAATTGCAAGCTATTTGTTATGCTCTAACCATGTTTCGGGATTCAAATTGGTCTGAGTTTGGATCGGTGGTGATTGAGTCTGATTCGATGGTGGCACTTGCCTGGGTGCTACACAGGGAGCGACGCCCGTGGTCTCTTTGGCGATGGTTTCGTCGTATTGATGATGTTTGTGATTTGGTTTTCATGTGTGTGCTTTCATCATGTTTACCGTGAGGCGAATAGTTTAGCTGATACATTGGCCAAGGGTGGGGTGGATCGACATGCTTGGCTTTGGTTGGTAGGATGATGTTGTTCGCTTTTGGTTGGTTCACCCGAGCTGGTTGGTTTGAGTGGGTTAGCTCTTGTGGTTTGGTGGCGTTGGTGTTTGTTCTTTGTATTTGTCTACTTTCGTAGGTACTCTTTTCCTCCATTTAGGCTTAGAGAGGTTTTTAATGAGGCTTACGGTAGTAGTGGCTTTGTATGATTCCTTCAATAAAATCATACTTTTGCTAAGCAAAAAAAAAGTATGATTTTATTCAAGGATAAAATCATACAATTTGTATGCCAAATCGCAGGTTATGGTTATCAGTTTTTGGCATTCTCATACATGCCTGGTCAGAGGAGACTTGTAACACCCTTAACATATACTCGTAGGCTGAATATACATTAAAGATGTTCAGAGTCATATTCAGAAAACTTAACTTGTAATAAACTTTTTATACTATTCTTGCTTAACTAGTCCAATGGTTGGCCCTTTCTTGGTTTCTATTTAAAACAATTCCAGGCAGACACACCTAGTTTCAACCCTGAATTGGTTTGTAAAACTTATAAGACAATTATTAAAATGAAAATACAACTCAGGATGAAAACTATGTGTGTTGCCTAGACCCTTTCTTGATTTTGAAATTGTTACGCGATAAATAATAATCAAGGTATTCTTACTAGATCTATTTACTTTACCAATATCCTTAGTCCATAATTTCAAAGACAATACATCTATATTATCATACATCTAGGTTAAAACTTAGTTATATAGAACATATCACTTTAAAAATATTTACATGCCCACTAGTTTATCAAACTACGATAAGGATGTACATACTGTAACTTATTGTAGTAACTTGACTTTAAAGAACAACTTATCCTTGCTAGACTAATTCGGAGAACCTACGTGTGAAATAGAACACACGCTAAGTAAAGACTTAGTGAGGCAATTAAATCTATTAAAATAAAAGCATGCAATAATACAGTATAGTATATCATATGGAGATGCAATACAGTTCATGCAAATTGGCAAGCAATCCAGTACAGCTTATATCATAATATAAAACAAATATAAATATCATGTATCAGTATTCTTGAGTCATCATATAATTATTTATATTATAGCATTCTTTAAGGATATCCCAAATTATATAATATGAGATCAAGGTACACAAGTCATATGAATAAAACATCGGAGTGTCTAACGTGAACATGTAAATGAGTACGTACTCGAGGACGCTCTTTGCTCCTCATTAAAGCACCTCGTTAGTGCATTAGCACATGGGCTTGGATCCCCAAGGTGCACTCCAAGGGCTTGGGTCCCCAAGGTGTATGTGACACCATCGTGGTCACAAAAACATGTATATATAACATAACTTGAATGACGCAGCTGCTAAGGACTCTATGGATATCTAACTATACCATGGACTCTCATAACATAATACTTGGGCATTTCATTTCATTATTAATCAATCATCATCATTCTTGTAAACAAGCAATTCACTTGCCATATTTCATCATAATCATTCACATGTACTTACCATTACTGTATTATGCATCAAATCAATATGCTTCAAAACAATGTAATTCATTTTTATATTAGGGTCGACTTATCACAAGTGTTGCCTTTTTCAAAAATAACATATACATAAATAATGCACTCACCTGTATCGATGTAAAAGTAGCCTCACTAAGCTTATTCGATAGTCTTTTCTTTTCCTCTAATATTTGTGTCTCTCTTAGTCTCCCTCGGAACTGTAAAAGACCAATCGAATACATACATTACTATACTTTTGTTAGACTCAAATCTAAAATTGCTAACTTAATTTACAAAACATAATTATTCGAATATAAAATATTTCTGAAATTTTCCTCCAATTTCCATGTGATTGCCGATTTGGTCCTAAAGTCCTTAGTGACCATTTTGGACATCAAACAATTGTTCAAGCTCAAATTAGAACAATTCCATTACTACTTGTTCACTTTGGATTAATATCTTTTTTTTACTTTAAACTTTGTTAAAGTGACATTTTGGTCACTACTTCCACATTTGTACTTGAATTCATGTACGAACCAACTAATTATTCATTTCTAACATTTCTATAAAATTTTCCTTGACTTCCAAGCTTTGGCCGAATTGATCCCTTACAAACAACTTCCATTTTCAAAATGGTCCTTCACCATTTCTTTTCTTGTCATTTCAATCCCTGGTTTCCTAAATTAAATTCTAATTTCCATATACATATTCGAATATAATAATCACATATTAGGAAACTTTTCAACATTTTTCCTCAATATTTCATTACATAGCCAAAATGGTCCCCTTCATGCCAAACATTTTCATTTTTGGTCCTAAATTACCAAATCAACCTAATTTAATCATAATCTCATCAATTCTAATGCTAGAATAAATTTCAAAATAATTCCCCTATATTTCAATTCTAGCCGAATTGGTCACTTGGAATCTAATAGGGATTTTAGTCATCCCAACATCAAAACAAGGCTTCTAGTTTCATAATTTATTCATTTTCATCCTTTATTCAATTCCCTAACCAAATTCCCAAAACTTAGGGTTAGGGTTTATGTTCTTAAAAATAAAATTAATTCTAATTCAAGCTTGTTTTCATGTCGTCAACATCAAATCTACTCAAATCAAACTTTAATTCCATCATGTATTCATGAATTCAATTTTCTTTCTCTTCAAGAACATAATCTATACTTCAATTTGCTATGTAAAACTACTACCAAAAGGAAGAGAATTGAGCATAGATTATTTTTTTTCCAAAGCATCATGCCTTAATCTTACTTGTAAACCTTCCAAATCAAACTTGAAAATTGAGTTTTCTTCTTCTCCCTTTGTTCCTCTCTCCCACGGTTTGAAGGAAAATAGATGATCATTTTTTTGTTCATTTTACTCTTATTTTGACACTTGTATTTAAATTCATTTTAATCAATTTTACTAAATTGTCCCTCAATTACATCCTAATTTACAATCCTTCTTTAAAATTGCCACTCCATTAAATTTGAACTAATTTAGTTCCTTCATAACCGGTCATTCCCAAAGAAATCATAAAATTTTATTTTATGATTTCTATTCGATCCAATTACCTGATAATCACCTAATACGATTTTCCATTAATCGAACTTTCGAATCCAATCCAAAAATCTCATATCTCTAAATTCCATAAATAAATAATATTGTCATAATAAATCTCCCATATTTATGGAGTCAAACTCCGAAACTTTGACTCGGTCTAAAATATCGATAATTACTCGAAATCTCTATCGGATAAAATTTTTCCTTAAAATTCCTTTAACATATATTCATACGAATTATTCCTAATTTTTCTAAGTCATTTATATTGATCAAAAACACGGATATGGGACCTTCCTAGAGGTCACCCATCCTAGTGCTACTATGGCCTGAGCACGCTTAATAATTTTATTCGATCCAAATTCGATACTTTACACTTTAGTCCCTTATACTGAATAAAATGACTTACTTGATATTTTACACTTTAGTCCCCATACTTTTACTAAAGTGTCATTTTTTGATCGCTAGGCCTTATTCTTTTTAGATTCGGATCAAACTTCATATAAATCCTTAACTAACTTAAAAAAAATATTTTCGGGTATTACAAGACATTTTGAAATATTGCTGCTATATGGGGCGAGTTGATCCAAATTGATGTGGAAACATTATCATCTTCAACTTTTGAGAGGTGTTGGTTCCAAATCGAGACATATTGGATATACGAGATTGATGAACTACTGGAGATGCGTGTGGAGAATAATACTTTTCAAATTAGAGTTGTTGAGATGGAGGAAGCGATTGGACCAAAATGCGATTGTAGTTGTGGCATTGAGGATGAAAGAGTGGTTAACGGTGACAAGCAGAACGAACTCCAGAGTCCAGAGTGACAACCAAAAAAATCCTAAAACCCCCCAAACTTAGGGGAAATGGCTAAATGGCGGTCAAATCCAGGACGATCTCAGGGGAGTTATCATAAGCCACGATGCTGGACTCTGTTCGTTGCCAATCTACCCCTTCAGTTACATTGGAAAGGAATCTGCCAGGTTTTCATGGATGTATTTGTACCGAAAAAGAAAGCAAGAGACGGATCAAGGTTTGGGTTTGTGAGAATGAAAACGAAGGTGGATGCGGAAAGAGTAATCGAGCGTTTTGATGGATTTCGATTGTATGGATCACGGATTCGGGTAATGTTGACAAGATATGATCATCGGGATTCATTTTGGAGAAGGAAGAAGAATCCGATTCAATCCCAGAAATCGGTGTGCTCTAATCGACAAAATCAAATGAATACACCAATGGAGAATCAGGAGACGGTGAAAGATGGCCAGGATGGTCCAAGATCGATTGAAGGCATGGTGGATCAGGACAACTAGAAAATTCTCCAGGCGTGCGCGGTAGGTTTATGTAAATGGCCATGTAGTATAAAGGAACTTGCGCGTGAATTTCATAAATCACAGTTGAAAGGATGTACGGTGATGCGTGTTGCAGGTTCCTTAGTCTTGCTCATGTTTGAAGATTGTGCAATAAGGAAGAAACATATGGAAGAACATTCTTTTGACCAATGGCTTGAAAATGTAATGGAATGGTTTTGAAATATGGTTAATTGCATGTCGAGCCTTTAATATTTTTAATAATTATTTAAAAGTTATTAAAAAATAATGGTGTTCAATGGTGTATTGCGTTAGTAGTGTTTAACGGTGTGCGTCGCCCGTTCTAGAATTTTACTTTGTCTAAATTAAAAAAATTATAAAAAAGGATTAAGGGTGCTTGAAGCCCTTTAATTTTTCCAAAAAATCAATTAAGTTCTTGAACTTTTTTATACCCAATTAAGCCCCCAACTAATAAACTTAATCAATTAAGCCCTTTAACCAATTTAGAGCCTCCATTTTTGACGATTTTTTCTTGAGATATTACTGCCACATGACACACTACAATTCTATCATGTGACATTTACATGTTTTTTAGAAAACTATTTTTTTTTATAATTTTTTAAAGTTTTTTAGAATTTTTAGAACTTTTAAATAATTTTTAAATAAAATAAAAAATCTGAAAATACCAAATGATAACATTGTAACACAATTTATTGCACCAACTGAAAAAACTATTAAAATTTAACAGCTAATGTTGATCAAAGGGGTGAATTGATGAAATTTTGGAGTATAAGGGATTAATTGGGTGCAAAAAATTCAGAGGTTTAATTAATTTTTTTCAAAAGTTCAAGGGCTTATGATACCCTTAAGCCTATAAAAATATATGAAAATTATAAGTTTAAATTAATAAGAATTATTGAAATTATATTAAAATTCTAAACTTTTAAATAGAAAATATATGAAAATTATATAATAAATATTGAAATTTAACGTTTGTGTCACGAGCCACAAGCCCATGACCGAGGCAAGCATACAACAAGGGGTCTGTATAAGCACACCACGTGCTACACCAAACCGAGGAGTCCAAGTCCACACCCTACACGCACACCATGGGGCCGATACAAGCACCCTATGTGTTGCCCATGAGAAAGAGACCCGAGCAAGCACCTTCATCACGCCCAAAGGGGACAAGACGATCACCCTCCATGCTACCCAGACCATAGAGCCCGAGTCAGCACCCTCTGTGCACACATGGGGGCCTATACAAGCACCCTCCAAGCTTCCCAAGACCATATGGCCCAAATCAACACACTCCATGATGCCCATAAGGTTCATGGCCAATCTGTTGGGCCTATCCATGCCCAATCTACCTAAGAGAGATGTCACCAAGGAGAAAGCTTATCTTGTTGACCAAAACACTTTAGGAAAGTATCCTTGCCAACATGATAGCAACAATCATGATAGAATATCCATGATTGGGGAGTGATTCTTCCCCTTTACTTTAGGCAATATTGTAAAATATGGATATAGTTTCCATAGATAGAGGACGTGAATCGTGGGATGATCTTAGCCCTTGAATCAATTTATCCTACACTGTTAGATGTAAGAGGGTGCCTATAAATAGAGGCTCACCCTCACCATTTGTAATCATTCAAGCATTCTTTTTCATTTGAGTAATAAAGAGAATTATTCTTCACAATCTTCCTCTTTGTTTTCCTTTTCCTTAGCCATTTTCCTTTCCCACAAGCTTCCGCCATTCTAAGCTTTTTGCATAGTATTTTGAAGGCTGACTTAGTCTTCAACTTATGATCGCCAACTAAGGCCGCACGGTTAAACTAGTTAGACTCTAGCCCCGTGGCAAGTAACATTAGAGCCAAATTCCATACACAACCAAGTAAAGATGGCAGGCAAAAATAGATTCGACACCGAGTATGAGGGCTGTCATGAGACACACAACACAACCAAGGCAAAAAGAGCAAGTTCTAAGGACAAAATCACAATACTTGAAGACAAGGTCACCTTTCTTGAGAATGCCATAATTGAATCGAGGGAGAAGCTCGACGTGGTTGAAGTCCATTTAGAAGAGTTGGACACGAAGGGTGACAAACTCAAGGTGGAGTTTTAATGAGCGCTCAATGAGACTGTAGAGCATATCAATCAACAAGACAATTCGCTCAAAGACGAGGTAACCGCACTCAATAAGATAGTAGAAGAGCTCAAGATCGAGCTACTCATTTGCAATGCTGCTATGATGAGTGGCATGATGACTAGCATACAAAGGTACTAGCCGGTGTCCCAAAACCAAAGGAGTTGAAAGGGACAAGAGATGCTCAAGATGTGGAGAATTTTATCTACAGTATGGAGCAATATTTCTGAAGCATGGGCATTGTAGACGAATCCACAAAGGTAAATACTAGTTCCGCTTATTTAACTAGAGTTGCTCTTTTATGGTGGTGACGCAGGTACTCTGAAGAGAAGAGCAAGGATGTTCCCATCTGGACATGAAGAGCAAGTAGAAATTTTACCCCAAAAATGTATAACGTGAATTGCAAACAATGTTACGGCAACTTAAGCATGATTGCCCAATCCAAGAGTATGTGAAGTAATTCACCGATCAAACTGCAAATTCTAGACTTAGGGGAAGTCTATGGTTTCTCCATCTTCATGGATGGACTTCAACGTTGGGAAAATTTGAATTTGGAGAGGAGGAGAGTCCAAGAACTCTCCAAAGTATTGGACGAGGCCGAGTCCATAACAAAGTTCAAGAAAAACATTGAGTTATCCAAGTCAAAGCCAAAATTCAATGGCAATGGTTGGGGAATCGTGAAAGAACGAATAAGGTTGGAAATGAGAAGTCTTCGAATAGCAGTGTAAGCCATCGAATGACAAATCCACCAAGTTCATAAAGCCATGAGAGAATCGTAGATCAGTTAAGTGTTTCCATTGCGATAGGTTATCAAAAATTGTCCATCGAAAGCCAAGCTTGTTGACATCCACAGAGACGATGGGGCAGAAGAGTTCAAGCTTGGATCCATATTAAGCTCTCTTCAAGCCAAGAGTGGCCACAAGAAGAAGGGACTTATGTTCATAGACGTGGTAGTTGCCAGCAAGAAGCTGAGTGCACTAGTCGACATTGGTGCATCCAAGTTGTCCATGTCCAAACAAGCTGTCAAAAAACTTAACCTTCGAGTAAGAGAAAGCAAGTGGATGGATTAAACCATCAATTCCAAGGAAGAGCCAATTACGGGGATCGCAAAGAGAGTGGATCTTCGGCTTGGATATTGGAACAATAAAACATCCATAAAGGTAATACCCCTTGATGATTATGATTTTGTTATTGGATTATTCTTTTATTATCGGATTAACGCACTTGTCTTGCTATATGCTGATGTTTTATGTATCCTTGACCCACGCCAACAATGCGTCATACTAGTGAGCTGTGAGGCAGACATGAAGGCCAAGGTATTGTTAATAATTCAGCTTCCAAAAAAGTACGCAAGAAAGAGATAACCAATGATGACGAGACCATGGTGACCATGGAACTCTCTAGGGCAACGAGACAAGTCCTAGAGAAGTTCTAGGACGTGACACCTTTTGAGTTACCGAAGTTATTGCCACCAAAGAGTGAGGTGGACCAGGAGATCGATCCTTGTCTGAATGCCAAGGCACTAGTGAAGGCGTAACAACGGATATAAACAATAGAGTTCAGAGAATTGAATAAAGCCAAGGCGAGTAAACCGGAGTTGGTGCTACCAAATCATACCAAACCATCCGAGATCAACACCGAGGCATCTGACTTTGCCATCAAAGAGTTATTAATGCAAGAGGAACATCCAGTTGCTTTCGATAGTAGAAAGCTAAGCAAACCCGATGAGCAAGATATCGTCCAAGAGAAGGAGATGGATGCAGTTGCTAGATGGCGAGAACATGTTGCTGAGTTCGATGAACCTATGGAACCTAACCTAAAGAAAGCCAACACCATGGCAGATGTAGCAAGCAGAAAGTTTTTAACCGAAACCATTAACCAACCCGAGGGAGAAGTGCTTGAGAGCACCAATGAGGGCCTATCCCATGACCCTTCTACCAACAAAACATGTCTTGGATGCTAAAAAGATATGGTGGAGACCAAGGAGTAGACAGATCAAAATTGTAAGGACATTGAGTCTGAGGTAAGCGATTCAATCCTTGCAAAATTAAATCTAACACATGGCAATTTTGTTGTCCACAGGTCACTTGCAAGACCGTACGAGGGACCACACCAAGTAAAGGAGTAAGTAGGCAAGATGGCCTACAAACCGAAGTTACTGCCAAAGTTGTAAGCTAATCATGTTTTTCCAAACCAACGTGTTCGAGCCATTCTGTGACGATGCCAATGACCCAAAGCGGAGTAAGCTAAGTCAAGCACTAGTAGGAGTGAAGTCCTCCTATGATAAGGAGGAATAGGACAACCCAACGGACCGAGTACCAGACCCTAGTCCAATGCACAAAGACTTTGCACTTTGTAAGAGACTTCCCAAAGCTGAGAGTAATCCGGACTCTAGAACTTGCCAAGGAGCAACGACATTTTGAGAACATGATTGTCGAGACTCATCACTAACAAGTAACGAGAATGTCACTAGATCTAGTTGGGGAGAATGTTAGGGGCCACCAGCCCATGACCGAGACAGATGCACACCAAAAGGCTTGTACAAGCACACCACGTGCTACACCAAATCGAGGAGTCCAAGTCTATACCCAACACGTACACCATAGGGCCGATACAAGCACCCCATGTGTTGCCCATGAGAAAGAGACCCGAGCAAGCACCCTCATCATGCCCAATGAGACCAAGATGAGCACCCTCCATGATGCCCTGACCATAGAGCACAAGTCAGCACCCTCTGTGCACACCTAGGGACCTAGACGAGCACTCTCCGAGCTGCCCAAGACCATGGGGCCCAAATCACACACTCCATGCTGCCCATGAGGTTCTTGGCCAATCTGTTGGGCCTATCCATGCCCAATCCGCCCAATAGAGATGTCACGAAGGAGAAAGCTTATCTTGTTAACCAAGACACTTTAGGAAAGTATCCTTACCAACATGATAGCAACAATCATGATAAAATATCCATAACTGGGGAGTGATTATTCCCCTTTACTTTAGGCAATATTGTAAGATATGGATATAGTTGTCGTAGATAGAGGACGTGAATCGTGGGATGATCTTAGCCCTTGGATCAATTCAAATTACACCTTTAGATGCAAGAGGGTTCGCCTATAAATAGTGGTTCACCCTCACTATTTGTAATCATTCAAGCATTTTTTTCCATTTGAGTAATAGAGAGAATTCTTCTCCATAATCTTCCTTTTTCTTTTTCTTTGCCTTAACCATTTTCCTTTCCCACAAGCTTCCATCATTCTAAGCTTTTTGCTTAGTATTTTGAAGGCTGACTTAGTCTTTGACTTAAGATCGTCGACTAAGGCCGCACGGTTAAGCTAGTTAGACTCTAGTCCCATGACATTTGGCATTGAGATATAGAATTTTATACTAATAACTTTATTTTCTACTATTAATATTAACTGTTTCTTGCTTAATTATGTTAATATGTGACGGTGATTTTTTTTAATAATTCATTCTTCAAATTCTCTTTTTAAGTTTTAAAGATGTTGGCCGAATTTTATTTTGATTAATTTTTTACAATCATTTTTTCTTATAATTTTTACAACTTTTTCATTTTAAAATAATTTATTTTATATTTTTAATTTTTAAAATTTATATATATTCTTATAATTTTTAATTTATTAAAAGCTTATGTTTTTAATTTAATATATTTTTACATTTTTAAATACCTTATACCATTTTCTATTATTTTGCAATTTTAAATGATTTTTATGATACAAAAGCATAAACACCAGCACCCACACACCCAGCCGCAACAAGACTGACGCAACGCACCTAGCAACCAACCAATACGGCAGGATCCCATGACCAGCAACCCCACACGCAAACCTAACACCCCTCTCGCAACAAAGAGCTCCTCTCGACACCTTTCTTGGCAAGGGCATCAGTGATACCATTCATTTCTCTAAAAATATTAGCGAAACACATGCAAGGTAACGAATCGCAAACCGAGTCAATAGAAACAAAAAGCTCCTAATACTTCCAAGGCTGGCGTTCCTTATTGAACACCCACCCGACCGCAACCGTGGAATCCGATTCAACAATCAAACTACCCACAGAACGCCATTGAGAAGAAGCAAATAAAGACACCACACAAACCAACACACGTAATTTAGCCTCATTAGATTCCATAATCCCCCAAGGGCCTGAAAAAACCGCAAGAATCGTACCAAGATCGTAACGCAGCACACCTCCCATCCCCGCGGCACCTAGCTTACCCCTCACAGCCCTATTCGTAATAAATTTAAGCACCCCTTTAGCCGAAGGTACCCACTGCACTCCCAAGCATAATGACACATGAGGCACGACCGAAAAACGCAAACGAGGACACACATGTAACACCTCATTCTTATATCCGATTACCGAATATGAGTCAGAGATGTCACAAAACAATAACATGATTTTTATTCAAAAATTCCATAAATTTAAAAACTTTGAAAATATTCATATCAACTAATACACAAAATCGGAGCTCCTTTACTTTTAAAAAAATTTGTCTGTTCAAAAAATATCGGGCATTGAACTAAAATAGACAAATTAATCCCATTTATACATGCCACTAAAATAAATTAAAAACTTCAAGTATGATGTCATTATTGTGGCAGCTTGATGAAAATTTTCGAACTTGATGCAACTCTTTGCTTCGTCCAATGATTCGAACCACCTATGTGTGCACAATCAACACACGCTAAGTACGAACTTAGTGAGGCAATAAATGAAGTTAATAACAATAATTTAAACTTATTCGACTTCATGACGACGTTTATATAACATGATATATGCCAATGCATCAACTTTCATATTGCATTAGTAATGATTTACTACATGCCAATGTCATAAGACTTTCATGCTTGTGCATTTGTCTTAATATGCCATATATGCATAAATGCATCATGATCACTAGATATGTATTATCATCATGTTAATCATATATTAACATAATATAAACCGGATACAAATTTCTTACCAATATACTTGCCATTTATTCCAAAAGCTCATAAGCTTATTCACATGTTTATATTTCATTAACCAATAAACCATAGCCCAAATCTAAGCCTATGAGGATCCTGGGTACACGAGTCAAATATGCACCAAAGTGCTAATACACATAAGGTCGTGCCTACCATAATACACATAAGGTCGTGCCCACCATATGCACTAAGTGTCCTTTATATACACTATAGTGCTAAATCGAGTATGCAGCGTGCTGCTGGACTCTATGGCATGCCAACTATACCCTGTCCCTCAATGACATACTTGGGCATATATTCCATATTTATTTCATCCATGGCAATGTATATCAACATAATTTAACATTGGTCAGTTCATACCCAAAATAACATGCATAATATAACATCATATATAACTAGTGATCCATGCATTTATATTCAACTTTTGACATATTTAAAATATGTCAATCATATGCTCCATGATATAAAAATAATGACAATAAAATTTGGGTAGGCTCATTGCAAGCCATCCCAATAATGTATAAAACATCAATGTGTCATGATATGTATGCAATTGCACTTACCTTGACACTTCTTATCCCAAACTAAACTGAATAACTTAAGAGAACTTCAATCTTGGTCATTGCTTTATCTATTGAATTTTTGATTTCTCGAGTTTACTTGAATGCTTCACATTCATCCCTTACATGTACAAATTAATAACACCAATAAGGTACTAATTTTATAATATGTCAGTCTGCGCTACCTTTAAAGAAATATTTATATAAAATAATCTACAACTTGGAATTTGATTCCATTTGTTTTGACAGAAACTAGATTCGATAAGCTGTTCAAGCATATAAACTAATAGCCCAAATTCAACTCGTACGATTTATGACAAATTTTTTAAGTCAAATTCTAGTGCTGAATTTCAGAGCAGACTGATATTCTATTTTTTGACCTTTCATCACTTAAAAAATTCATATATTTTAATATACAAATTGAAATCAGTCACCTTTTGTTTTAAAAGAAACTAGACTGAACTACGAATACAATGGTATAAGGATCAATTTCTAATTATTTTTGTAGAATTTATGGTGAATTTCCAAATTCACCGTCACATACTAAATTTTCTGGGCATATTCGTAAATTTGATCTTTAACATTCTTTCACCATTCCAAAACTTCAAATCAACCTTCAATTACATTATTCCAACATTTTCCTTTCATGACAAACTCCAAATTTAACTTGATTCCAATAACCTTAAATTAATCTTGACTTGCCAAAATTAGGGGTTTTACTTTACACTTGAAATCAAGCTTGAATTAAGCTTAGAAAAGCTAATTAAACACTTAATCCTTCAAAATTAAACCACAAATAAATTTATATCCATAAACCCTAAACTTTAATCCTTCAATTTCATGAGCATAGCTTAACCAATCCATGAAATTTTTATACCAAATGATAGAGAATTCAAAGAGGATCAACTTTGCATTTCATAACTAAACCCTAAATCCAAGCCATTTAGAGAAAAAAATCAAAAAATGAAATTCTTACCTTTGCTCTTTGAACCTCGCGTACATGGAGAAGAAAGTTGAAGCAAAATTCCAACTTTTCTTTTCTTTATTTTCATGCCAAATGACATTATTTAATCATATTTAAAAAATCTCCTTAATAGTCAAATGACTATTTTACCCTTGATATCCAATGCTCCAAAGCTGACCACTTGTTAAAATATTCATCCAATGGTTATAAATAAACCAATAAGTTAGTAGTTACCAATGTTGCCCTAGTGATTTTCCAAAATTACACTCTTGCCATTATTCATCTAACGACTCATATTTAACATAGAAAATGAACTTAAATCCAATGGTCCATGTTAAATCCTTCCAAATTAAGGCATGGAAAAGATATTATTAATCTTGTCTTATCATCTAACAAAATATCTCCAATATTCGATTCGATCTGATTATTTGAATTTTTCTCGACCTTAACCCTTTTATAGCTTTCAACACAATTTATGTACCAAAAATTCGAGTAACACGAAAACATCATTCTTGAGGGTAAACTGTTCATTTACGGGACTAAAATACATAACTTTCAAAATTTACAATTTAGTCCCTAAACTTTTCCTAAATTTATTCTTTAGTCACCAAACTTTCATTTTGGTCACTAACCAAAATTTTGAGGTATTACAACACACCACTGAGCTTCATCAAGATGCAGCTCAACCTTGGATGCGTTCACCCAATGAAATGCGCGCAACTTCACCAAAAAGAATAACTGCTCTAATGGAATACGCTTCGATTGAAACACAACCTCATTACTTGCTAACCAAATGGACCACAATAATGCCGCCACGCTCGGCAACCACCATTGTTGCAATTGCCCAACGAAAGAACCATGACAACCGGGAATTAAAAATTCCTTCAACGAGCTCGGCAATGGCAAACATAACTCCCACCAACTCAAAAAACAGCCCCAAATTAAACGAATAACCGAGCAAGAAAAGAGCAAGTGATCCTCCCCATCCTCACTAACACCACACCAAACGCAACGCCCTTGTTCCTCCGATAAATTAACCCCACGGTGCCTCAAAAATAATTTTATATTTTCAATTTTTAAAAATAGATTAAAATTTTTAAATAGATTTTATTATTTTTTAAATTTTTTTATGCAAAACGACCAAATAATCGACATCAACATTGATAAAAAAAATAAAATGACTTACATCAACTTAATAGTTCTATCATTTTTCTGTCAATTGATTTAATTGAACAAAAAATATTCAAAAGTCAAAAGTTGAAGGGGAAAAAGTTATTGTACCTAAAATTAAACTTAATAATATGTATCTTTGTGAAATAAAAGAAACGTATGTGTTCATGTCATAAGAAAAAGAAAAAAAATATTGTAACAATTTGTGTCTTTGTAAGTAAAATAGTAGGATTTGTGAACCAACAAACAGTTTCAGTGAAAAAGAAGATGAAGCTCGAGACTCGTATTTGAGCATCTTCGTCTGCAAGATGTGTGTTATCAGAGAATTAAGAAAAAATATAAATAGATATTATCTTATAATCACCTTAAGGTCTAAGATTTTCCATTCTTCCCTTTATTTGCAAAATATAAGCCAAGCGTTTTGGAAGCCCCCTTCACTTGGAAGTAGGCTCATTTAATAATATCTCAATCTAATCTCTAATGTTTTAGATATGCTTAGGCCCATTTAAGTTGACAAATATGGTATGAGTTTTTCCCGTTATTTTGCTTAAATTTGAGATTTAATATCTATTTTAATTTGATTTTAAAAAATAAGACTTCATTCGTGATAAAAATCAATAGCATACCAATCGAATATTATAAGGATTGATATTCCCAAGTGAACCCAATACACCCAAATTAAATCCTTGTGAAGAATCGTCATTAATAACAACCAAAATACTATAAAGAATAACTTTTCAATTAAAATAATTTGCTTGAGATAAAGCATCCTTAGCAAAGGCAGCGAGTCATCTTATCATCCTAATGGATCCAGTAAAAATAGATATGCTAGAAAAGAACTAAGAATTCATCAATTGGAGGACTGACAACAAAACCAATCCTGAAATAAAAAAAAAAATGTAAATGCAAGACCAAAACTTGTACAAGCCAAGATAAAAAAAATTCACTATTTTCGTAAGAAACTAGGCAGACTTGTTAAACAAAGAATAAATAAATTCTAAATCCGTAAAATAGATATGCAAAATAGAAATTGTTGATAGTGGGAACATTTTCTATTGTACAATAAATGGGAACATTTTAGTTCCTGTATGTTTGAAAACTTTAGTATTTTAGTCCAAATGTTAAATTATTGTTAGTTGACTTACTTTAGGTCCTCTTAATTTTAAACCCAAGCAATTAATCCCTCTCAAAATTTTGTGATTTTTTTACATAAAATTTTTAAACACTTATGAAGTCTAAATGCAATATTAATTAATATTCTAACTTAAAACTTTGTTGTCTTCGCTTACAATAATATTACAATTACAATCATAAGTCATAACATAAGCCTAGATTAAATTCTACAATCACACCAAGAAAAAACACATGCAGCAAACATTATATATTACCTTTTGAATTCTACTTTTTATTATTATTGCAAGCAAGACAATAAAACTTTAAGTTAGAATAAGATTTTTTTTAATAAAGTGACTTTATTTGAATCAAAATCGATTGCACAGTACACTAGTGATACAATCCAACACATAAAAAGTTCAAAAGCTGAGATCCAATACTTGATCTAATAACTAAAAATGTTCATATTATCTCATTTTATATAAGTTCAAATCTCCGTTGAGATTTGACAATGTAATATTTCTCTATTTAATAAAAAAATTAAAAAGCTCAAAACACCAAACAAATTTGCAATGCTACCGTAGAGATTTCATCCTAGTCAGAGGCCCACAAAAAGTAAAACAATAATAGAAAACAACATTAAAAATCATCGATTAATTTTATATGAGAAAAACTTCAATACACATGCTGTGTAAACTTCAGTTTACACAAGCCTATTAATTTTAGGGGTTATGAGTTTAGTTTAGGGTTTAGAGTTTAGTGGTTTGGGTTGTAGGGTTTAGAATTTAAGGTTAGCGTTTAGAATTTAGGGTTTAGAGTTTGGGGTTTAGTTTTTTAGGGTTTAGGTTTAATTTTGATTTATAGTATAAATGAGCAGGCTTGTATAAAATTTATTTTATACAACCTGTGTATCAAATTTAAACCTATTTTATATTTCAATTTCATAAGTATTTACAAATTTTACATTTAAATTTCTTAAAAATAATAAATCATGAATAAAACCTGAATGAGAATTTCATTAGAATGTGAGAGAATGGTTTAATTGAGTAAGATAATAGAAAAATAATAAAAAAGTGTTAAAAATTTTAAAATTGTGAAAAGATATTATATATATTTTTTGTTTTTATTTTATTTAAAAAATATCCAATCACACTTGGACATGTGTCATATGTACTAACAGAGAAGATTGACACCATCATAGATTGTTTTTATTTACTCATTTTTAAAATATAGATTGACTAAAATACTCACTTTTTTCAAGAGAGATCAATTTGCTCAATTTCAAAATTGACAATAACTTAAGCAATTTTTACATCAAAATTTAAGCCAATTAATCATATATTTAACATTGTGGACAAAAATATTCACTTTTCAAATGTAGGAGTAAATGTATTTTTTATTGTAGATGGACTAAAATAGACTTTTTATATAGTATAGGGACTTGTAGTGAACTTTAACCTAAAAACAAAATGTGTTAAAAGTTTAATTATGGATTATTTATTTTATAATGTTATGTTTAGCTTAATATATAATATCCAGGGGCAGAGCTCCCTTGTGGCCCAAGGGCCTCAGCCCCTGTTGTAAAACTTGACTATGTGATAATTTTGGTTTGATAATAATTTGGCCTCTGTAAAAAATAATTATTCAAATTAAAAAATATCAGAGTTTATTAAATATTTAATCAAGTAAGGGTTGAACTAGGGGTGTAAATGAATCGAGCTTGAACAAATAAGGCTTTGTTCGTGTTTGTTTATTTATATTTAAATGTGTTCATGTTCGATTCATTTAAATTTTTAATATCATGTTTGTGTTCGTTTATTTATTTTTGATGGTGTTCGTGTTCGTTTGTTTAACGTTCACGAACATTTCGTTTAACGTTTGTGAATATATACGTGTAATGTTCGCAAACATGTTCATTTATATGACCACTAACATGTTCATCTATATGTTCGCCAATATGGTGGAATTACTCCACTAGTCTTTAAGCTCATTAAGCGTCACAGCTTGAACTCAAAAGTTCACCACGTGTTCAATTTAATCCATACTTTTACCAATATTTAAAATATAAAAAAAATAAAAGGGAAAGAGAAATCAAGTAAATGAGCTTATTTATAAATGAACAAAATATACCTCTGTTCGTGTTCATTCGTTTATTAAACGAACATAAAAATTGTTCATACTCGTTTGTTAAGCTTAATGAACGAACATTATACGAGCGGTTCACTAACAATTTGTCGAACTGTAGCACCCCAAAAACTGGCCTAGTTGGATTTTAACTTCCGATAATCAGTATTTTCGACAGATTAAACGAAGAAAATAAAATGAGAAAAAATGGATTAATTTGATCAATGGTAAGATTTCAAGCTTAGATCAAAAGTTTAGAGATTCAAGACTGAATTGTAAAATTGTGAAATGTGAAGCTAAGGGTTAAATTATAAAGATGTGAAGTATTGAGTTACAAGTGTAAGATATGAAATAATGAAATGACTAAGTGTGTAATTAGGCCACATAGTGGTTAAATAGTAAAAATTTAAAATATGCTTAGTGACTAAATTATAAGAAAGTAAAGTTAAGCGATTGAAGTATAAATATGAGTAAAGATTAAGCACTTGTGGTAGAATAAACCATAAGATTTCTTAATGAAAAGGAAAGGTAAGTGGGGGGCTTAAAGTGTAATTGACCCATTTTCTTTAAGGTGATTATTCACCTTTACTTGTGGCAATGTCTTAACTTTTTGCAATTAAAATTGAAAAAAAAAGGAAATAAAAAGAGAATCATGGGGGTAATTCCCACGGCAAGAGGAAACAAGAAAGAGAAAGTAATTTCTCCTTGTTGTGTCATCTTCTTCAAATAGCCTTTAGGTCATGAACGAATGTTAAGGAATCTTAAGTTTTCAAATTAAAATTCCTTGCAAGCCAGTTATCTTCTATTCGAATTAATTCAATATATGGTAAGTTCATTCCCTTAGCATCACGTGGATATAAATTTTGTTAAGATTAAAGTAAGTATGTTCTTAGCTAATGGACCTTAAAGTTAGGGATTTGATCAATTAATAGTCCTCTATGGGGAATACTCTGATATTAAGATTCCTAGTAATTTTCCATGAATTTCTAAGTTATGGTAATGTCGAAGTTTAATTCTTAGGAGATTAAGAATTTCTAAGTTTTTATAAATGAAGAATTCGATACGTTTTAATATGGGATTGATGAAACTTATGTTAAATCTACATTTAGATCAAGCTAGGGTTATAAAATCTCCGTTTTGGTAATGGAACTGAAGGAGGATTAAGCTCTGATTAGCAAATCGGATTGTTCTATAACCTCGGAGTATCGGTGAGTGTAGTTCATGATCCGGGATGATCTGGTGTCATCCCGATTTATATTCATTTACATATGAACTATGCCATTTGTTAGAGATGGTAATTGGATACACGAAGCTCACATAGAGCAAGTTTTGGGTGGCATTCATAGCATGGTATGGTAAGTTAAGCTTGGTAAGTTTATTTATGTTTTATGAACATGACATGATAATATATGATATAACATTAAACATGATAATCCATAAAATTATGTTTATGATACACAAGTTCATGAATATGATACAAGAAAGTTCATGTATGTGATACAAAGGAGCTAAGACTCTAACATGTTATGTTACAAGTTACATGAATCAAGGAACTATGAAATTATAATATTATGAACCTTTTAGATACAAGTGGACTCTGGATACAATTAGTATGCCATAGAATTTATTGAGCTTATGTACGGGTGGACTACGGTCTTTGGATTATGATCCTTATGTGGCGAGGCGGAGGGATGTATGTTTTGGTCCTTGGCAAGGTGGATGGATTGAGCTTTCATGTTTGGCTAAGTTAGCTGGGAATTCGTGTATCCATTGGTTACAGAGGTTAAAGATGAAATAAAACTAATATTCATGATTTATGCATATAAGCATGAAAATAAGAATATGCATTGTTATTTTGTTTAGCATGACATCTCATGGAAATTACATGAAAACGTATATTATACAATTTTTTTTATCATAGGTGCCACCTTTAGGTTGTAAATATTTAATGGGTGTAATTCATTCTATGTATGTTGTTTTATAGGAGTTGAGACGACTACCTTATTAAGATTTACAAGTTACCATGTCTTTTTGTATTCATGTCAAGTTATACGTCTTTGTAAATGTTGGAATTGTATCTAACGGCTGCAAGTCACACTCAAGGCATTAAGTAAGTTTTTTTCTCGATATGAACTAAGCACGTTCCTTTACATTATGACAAATATGAATTCGATTAAGAATATAACAAAATTAGATGACAAGTGATAAATTGGACTTATGGTAATATGCTATTTATAAATAATTGGACTTGATACTAAGTTAAGCACGAAATGAAGTTACCCTTTATAATTAAGAAATTGGTATGAAGCTTTCTAAAAAGTTTTAGAGATGGCTATACACGACATGATACAAGCATGTTTCAGCATGTTCTGGTTTGAAATTAAGTGTGCAGTAAGTCATGAGATACATGAAACCTTTGTTATGCGTTTATGCAAGTATGTTATATGAAATGGACCCTAATGGCACCTATATGGCTTGTCTAAACAAATGCATGTTAAAATTCATGAAGAAATGATATATAGTTAATCCAACATGTTAGAAATTTGGTGTATAAGTTTGAAATGGTTTGAACATATTTTGGATAGGTTTTGAATTAAAATCAGTTAGGAAAACTGCAAATTAGTACAGGGCGTACCGGTACCTTATTTGATGTGTATCTGTACGACAAGGCCAAAAATAATCAATTGGGACAAAGAGTATCAGTACAGTCGACCATACCAGTACCAAAATTGGCTACTGAAAATGTAACACCCCAAACTCGGATAATACGTTTGGGCCACAAGCCCAAACCACTCCCATAAAATTTTCAATTTATAAAACCAATAAGCACAATTTGTTAAATCCAACCATAACATTTTCGAAATATTAAGTTCAACCATATTCAAAACATTTAACGTTCATAAGGAGCTCCAAATAACCGACATTTAAAACATTTGATTGATACAATTTAATTCAAAATGGAGTTACAAATACAAGGGTCCTACGAATACATAGCCCTTTACATCTAAGTACATATACTCTACCACAATGGCCAATGCTGAAATCCTTGCTTCGATGGTGCTCCGCAACACACGATCAACCTAACTACCTGCGAACGGAGATAACAAGTCTGAATTTTGAGCTCATAAAGCTCAATGGATACACGACCACTCGACCATGCTTCAGGTGAATCATAATTAAGAGCATGCTAGATGATATGATATCAAGGTAAGATAAAGCAATGACACTACCATAACGGCCTAAACACATGTTATGCACAAAATAACATCTCAAATAGCATAAGCTCATTAATAAACAAACCAAGAGTGAGGCCCAATGTCACCCGACCCTGGGAAACCCACTCATCCTCAGAATCTTAGATCGAGCTGCTCGAAATCTCACATCGAGTCTTTGCTCGGAATCTCACATCGAGCGGGCTTCATGTGTTGTAACACTCACTCACTGGGTATCCGGATCCCACCAAACAAAGATACATAACCAAACAAGTGCCCACACATGGCAGAATCACATATGATCCACCAAGGATTCCTAAGATTTGCTAACACAAGCAATTCCTTTTTATTCAAACATATTATTGGCCAATTAATCCACAAGAGAAGTTAGAAATGCCCTTTTTTTGGTTTTACTATTCATTTTACATCATAAGAGACTACTTAGGCCCATTGCCTTGAATTATAGAACCTCGAATGCAATCTCAAATTCCTTGGGTAGATTACCCAGCGAGTATCGATACTCCTATATGGGTATTGGTACGCCACTCTAGGTATCGGTACTCCTCTACAAGTACCGATTCTCAAATTAGGTTTGAAAGAAATGGGTTCTCAAGTTGAACCGATATACTCACCCCTGTATCGATACCCAACATCGGTATATGAACTACCCCGTATCGATCCCCACTCGTACCGGTACTCCTACCTTTTTGTACTGTTACACGAAAGCCTTCCTCAAGTAATAGTATATAGCGATATGCCCCTAGAGTATCGGTACACAAAATTGCCACTGGAATTCTCATCAAGCATGAGGTACCGATACGCGATCTGCTATACTAGTACGCCCCTAACAAGTCACCCTCTTTATTACATAGGCGCACCGATACTCGAGAAGTTATACTGGTATGCCCTTCAAGTTCTGCTTCATTTCCTAGAGAGGGGTACCAGTACTGAACCACCCGTACCGGTACGTGAACCAAGATTTCCAGGTCTAGAGTTTGAATTTCACCTAGAAATTCCAATTAACCTATATGGTTAAGCCCCAAATCAATCCTACCAGTTATGAGGAGCATTTATGTATGTTTCTATCAATTTTTACCCTCAAACAACACCAATTATAGAATCTACCATTGATGATCAACCAATCTCTAACTTAACCAAAACATCATATTTCAAGTAACACATACCAAATGATGATACACATGAATTCATAGAAGTTAGAAGTGTACTAACCTCAACTTGAAAGCTGAAAAGGGTGCTCACATCAAACCTTCAAGCTTTCTTCTTCCCAAGAGCTTTAGAAGGTTATCCCACTTCTTTCACTACAAGGGAAGATTACCAAATGATTTATTACACTATTGGGAAGAGTTTGAAAGCTAAGAACACTAGAAAAAACTGAGAATAGAGTCTTTAACACCTCATTCCCATGCTTCCCTAAAGACCCCTATCAAAACCAACCTCTACCATTTTAGACCAAACCTACCTTGGATTAGAGATCCTTGAATGCTAATAAAACTTCCCTTAACAAGCCAAACGTGATTCACAACATAAACCCTCAAGATTCTACCTTTGGTGGTGGTGTTTTGGGTGGGAAAGTGAGTTTGGAAGGGAATGAGAGACCATAAAGCATGGTGATCTCATCATTCTATGCACAATGCAGAAAATTAAAGCATTTCCCCTCTATCCCTCTAATTATGCATTTACCACACTAACCATCTCTCACTCTTCCCAACCCAAACCCACAACAATCACATGAGCCCAATAACAAAAGATAACCCTACTTGGGCTCTCAAGGCCTAACGTATCTCCCCAAAAGCGAGGATTTTGCCTCGATAAACCTAATACTTGAGTTCTGAAACTCGGGTCATTACAACTCTCCCCCTTAAGAAAATTTCATCCTCAAAATTTACCTGGTGGAAACAAATACGGATAGAGTCTTTTATATTAGCCTCAACCTCTCATGTAGCCTCTTCAATTCTGTGGTTCCTCTACAACATCTTTACAAGGGGTCTACACTTGTTACGTAGCTCCTTGACTCCTCTATCGAGTACTTTCACCGGTTCTTCTTCATATGTCAAATCCGTGTTAACCTCAATTTCCTTGAGCGGTATGACATATGAAGGGTCCGAACGATAGCGTCTCAACATAGACACGTGAAAAACATTGTGGATACACGCCAAATCCATAGGAAAAGCTAGATAAGCTACTAGCCCAACTCTCTCAAGCACCTCATAAGGTCTGATATACCTTGGGCTTAACTTGCCATTTCGTCTAAAAGGGATTATCCCTTTTCCATGGCAACACTTTTAGAAATACTTTCTCACCCACCTCATACTTGATGTGCTCGCGTCTCTGATCTGCATAGGCCTTTTGACAATCAAAGGCCGCTTGTAACCTTCCCTTGATGATCTGAACCTTCTTTTCGGTTTGTCTAACCAAATCGGATCTCTCATTAAGATCGGTCCAACACAAAGGTGTCCTACATTCACGTCTATAAAGAGCCTCGAAAGAAGCCATCTTAATGCTCAATTGATAGTTGTTTTTGTAAGCAAACTCAACAAGCGATAGCTGCTCCTCCCAACTTCCCTCAAAGTCCACAGTGCAACATCGGAGCATATCATCAAGGATCTAGATAACACGCTCAGACCGGCCATTGGTCTGAGGGTGAAAAGCTGTACTAAAGTGTAACTTGGTGTCCAATGTATTATGGATCTTTTTTCATAACCTAGCTGTAAAATGCGGGTCTCGATCTGAAATGATCGATGATGGCACTCCATGAAACCTCATTATCTCCTTGATATACAACTGTGCCAACCTCTCCAAGGTGAAATCCATACGCATAGGCAAGAAGTGAGTAGACTTGGTCAAACGATCCACTATCACCCAAAAAGCATTATGTTTCTTTTGAGTCATTGGTAAGCCAGTGACAAAGTCCATGGTGACCCAGTCCCACTTCCATTGTGGAATCTGAATCGGCTGAAGCAAACCTGATGAAACCTTATGTTTCGCCTTCACTTGTTGACAGGCTAAGCACCTTGCCATAAATTCAGAGGCATCTATTTTCATACACGGCCACCAATAAAAAAACAAATATCTTGGTACATCTTGTTGCTCCTCGGTTGTGCGGTGAAAAGACTACGATGTGCCTCCCTCAAGATGCGATCTCTCGAATCTTCTAAAGCCAGAACACACAGTCGACTTTTGAAATACAAGTACCTACCATCTCATACCTCAAAGTCTGAGGCTTCGCCTCTCTGAATCGCCTCATTCTGTGCTACTAAGTCTTCATCCAGCACCTGAGTCCTCTTTATCTCTTGTACCAACGTAGGCTCAACCTGAAGCTCGGTTAGGAGTCCACCATCCTCGGTCATCCTTAAACAGGTGAACATGGCTCTCAAATCAGACATAGACTTACGATTCAAGGCATCCGCCGCCACATTTGCTTTACTCGAATCATACTCAATGACGCAGTCATAATCTTTTAACAACTCAATTCAATGGTGATGTCTCAGATTCAACTCCTTCTGCGTAAGCAGTACTTTAAACTCTTGTGGTCCGTATATATGTAACACTTCTCCCCATAGAGATAGTGCCTTAAAATCTTTAATGTAAAGATGACTGCAGCGAACTCCAAATCATGGGTAGGGTAATTCTATCCATGTAGTTTAAGTTGCCTCGAAGCGTAACCAACCACCTTACCCTCTTGCATAAGGATACAACCAAGCCCATTCAAAGATGCGTCACTAAACATAACATAATCCTTCATCGGTTTGGGTTGTGTCAAAACTAGAGCCCCTGTGAGGTAGGCCTTTAATTGCTCAAAGCACTGTTGTCTCTCCTCGTTCCATACAAATAGAACTCCTTTCTGTAGCAACTTGGTTAGCGGCGCTGCTATGATGGAGAAACCTTTAACAAACCATTGATAGTATCCTGTAAGACCAAGAAAGCTACAAACTTTCAAGATATTTCTGGGTGGTTTTCATTCTACTACGGCTTGAATCTTTTGGAGGTCGACACAGATTCCATCCGCAGTAATAATGTGACCCAAAATGTCACATCAAAAAACTAAAACTCGTATTTACTAAACTTAGCATAGAGACGTTTATCCCTTAACGTCAGGAGAACCACCCGTAAATAGTAATCGTGCTCCTTCTCTGAGTGCGAATACACCAAAATATCATCAATGAACACCACAACAAACTAATCCAAATAAGTTTGGAAGATTTTGTTTATCAAATCCATAAATGCTGCTGGGCATTGGTAAGCCCAAAAGGCATCACCAAGAACTCGTAGTGTATGTACCGCGTCTTGAAGGCGGTTTTCTAAACATCTTTTTCTACCACCTTCAACTAATAATATCTTGTCCTCAAGTCTATCTTAGAAAATACCAGGGCACCTCGCAACTGGTCAAACAAATCATCAATCCTCGGGAGGGGTAACGATTCTTCACCTTTACCTTATTAAGCTGACGATAGTCAATGCACATTCTCATAGACCCATCATTCTTCTATACAAACAAAATTGAAGCGCCCCAAGGTAAGATGCTTGGTCGAATAAACCCTTTCTCCAACAATTCTTGAATTTTCTTCTTTAATTCTCTCATTTCTGTTGGCGCCATTAGATAAGGTGTGATAGACACCGGTGCTTTACCATGAATTACCTCAATCTAGAACTCAAACTCACGATCCAGTGGTAATCTGGGTAACTCTTCCGAAAAGACATCTATAAACGCGTAGACTATCCTAAGGCTCTCAATGATCGGACCCCTGACTCCTGTATCAACCACATGAGCCAAAAGGCCTCACAACCTTGTTGGATTAGCCTTTAAGCTGCCAAATCCAAAACTACACTAGGGATGCAATGGTGTTTTTCTCCCCTAACAATTAACTTAGACTGATCAGCAACACGAAGCTTTAAACTCTTGGTCCTACAACCCAAACTAGCATCGTGTTCAAAAAGCCAATCCATGCCTAGGATTGTATTAAACTCTTGGAATGGAAAAACCATAAAATTTGCCAAAAAGATTAAACCCTAAATTTAAATCAAACACCTCTAATACACCTTATCCACCATTACAACTAACCCTAATGGTCTAGTCACACGAACTCCTATCTCTAGATTTTTTGGTTGTAAACCCTATTGTTGTGATATCCTACTGCGGATATAGGAGTGGGTAGACCTCGAATATACTAATACAACTATGGGGACAAAAAAATAAGGAGAATTTACCTGAGATCACATCTATGGGCTCGCAATCCTCTTGGACTCTAACCGTGTATTGCCTTGCCAGTGCCCTCGCAGTGGACTAGAACGTGCCCCTACTCTGATGGCCGGTTGCTTGACTTGCCCCTCTTCTAGGGAAACCTTGGCCCCTTAGAGTTAGGTAAAAGGTCATCGATCGGAACAACAGTGGTAAGTGTAGAACAATCCTTCATAAGGTGGTCCTGTGATCCACACTCAAAACAAGCCCAGTTTGCTCCCCAACACTCCCTACGATGTCTTCGCCCATACTGATTACAAACTGGTACGCCCGTAATCCCATGAGAACTATCTGGACTCATCATGGACGAAAATGATGTAGGCCTCCTATGACTGGTAGACTCAGATCTACTGTCTGACCTCGAGCTTTGATTCGAAGCCCCTCTTCCCTAATTTCATCGGTCTTTGTCCCTTCTTAAGTGAGACTATGAGCTGCTGGAGAAATTTTGAGTCCTCCCACCGGAACTCCCATACCCTCTAACTGAACCATAAGTCAAGCCTTGCACTTGCTCAAGAGACTTAGCACTAGCAATTAGCTCAGAAAACACCTTCAATATGGTAGTTGTCAGATAGGTTTGGATCTTCTTTCTCAAACCCTTGATAAACCTTTTACACCTCATTTTCTCGGTAGCTACCACCTCCGGTGCATACCTACTCAGCTGTAGAAATTCTTGTTCATACTCAAAGACTAAACGGTTCCCTTGCACAAGGTGAGTAAACTGGTCCCTCAACCTATCGATGTGAGCCTCACCCACGTACTTTTTCTCAAACTCATCAAGAAAACTGTCCTATATAGGTTGGTTGGGGTACCATTCAAGCTCCACCATCTCCCACCATTCCCTTGCTTTCTCATTTAGCAACGATAAAACACATGATAATTTATCTTCAGACCTCAGCCTCATCTGCCTCATAATTCGACGGGTGTCCCAATGCCATTGATCCGCCCTCGACGGATTATATTGTCCTACCCAAGGAAATCAGTAGCACCCTGCCTATACACTCTTTCAATCGGTGCCTCGTGAGCGGTAGATGTATGCCTCGGGATCACTTTCATAATCATATCTAAGTGTCAGTGTATATGAGAGAAATAATTGGCCTTATACCCAGCTCCCCCATTCGTTTCCTCCACATTCGGCATATAGTCTTCATCGAAGCTCTTCCCCGGGAACCTAAACTTTCTTCAACATTCCTCTCTCTTTTGGGCATGATTCTATTTTGCACAAACAAACAACATGATTACACCATCAAATTTTAGCTTAATTCAAATACAATTTTGACTTATGGGTATGTATTCGCGAGACAACTATTTACCACACTAGACTCTATCGGGGACTTTTTAGAACTAACTAAACCTAGACTCTGATACCATTAAATGTAACACCCCGAACCCATATGATACATTTGGGCCACAAGCCCAAACTACCCCCATAAAATTTCATTTATAAAACAATAAACACAATTTGTTAAATCCAACCATAACATTTCTGAAATATTAAGTTCAACCATATTCAAAACATTTAACATTCATAAGGAGCACCAAATAACCAACATTTAAAACATTTGACTGATACAATTTAATTCAAAATAAAGTTACAAATACAAGGGTCCTACGATACATTGCCCTTTACATCTAAGTACATGTACTCTACCACAATGGCCAATGCTGAAATCCTTGCTTCAATGGTGCTCTGCAACACACGATCAACCTAACTACCTACAAACAGAGATAACAATTCCAAACGTTGAGCTAACAAAGCTCAGTGGATACACGACCACTCAACCATGCTTCAAGTGAATCATAATTAAGAGCATGCTAGATGATATGATATCAAGGTAAGATAAAGTAATGGCGCTACCATAACCGCCTAAACACATATTATGCACAAAACAACATCTCAAATAGTATAAGCACAACAATAAACAAACCAAGAGTGAGGCCCAATGTCATTTGACCCTGGGAGACATACTCGTGCTCGGAATATCACATCAAGCTGCTCAAAATCTCACATCAAACTGATATACTCAAAATCTCACATTGAGTCTTCACTCAGAATTTCACATCGAGTAGGCTTCATGTGTTGCAACACTCACTCACTGGGTATTCGGATCCCACCAAACAAAGATACATAACCAAACAAGTGCCCACACATGGCACAACCATATATGATCCACCAAGGATTCCTATGATTTGTTAACACAAGCAATTCCCTTTTATTCAAACACATTATTGGCCAATTAATCCACAGGAGAAGTTAGAAAATGCTCTTTTTAGTTTTACTATTCATTTTACATCATAAGAGGCCCCTTAGGCCCTTTGCCTTGAATTATAGAACCCCCTAAAGTAATCTTAAATTCTATGGGCAAATTGCTTATTGAGTACCGATACTCTTATTTGGGTATCGGTATGCCCCTCTAGGTACCAAAACTCCTCCACGAGTATCGATACTCAAATTAGGTTCAAAAGAAATGGGCCCTCAAGCCGTACAGATATGCTCACCCCCGTATCGATACCTAGCATCGATACGTGAACTAACTCGTATCGATCCTCACCCGTACTGGTACTCTTACCTTTGCATACCGGTACACACAAATACAACTGGAATTCTCATCAAGCATGGGGTACCGATACTCGACCTGTTGTATTGGTACGCCCCTCACAAGTTGTCCTCTTTATTACATAGGCGTACTGATACTCAAAAAGTTGTATCGGTATGCCTTTCAAGTTCTGCCTCCTTTTCTAGAGAGAGGTATTAGTACTAAACCACCCGTACCAGTACGCGAACCCAAATTTCCAAGTCTAGAATTCGAATTTCACCTAAACATTCCACTTAACCTATATGGTTAAGCCCCAAATCGATCCTACCAGTTATGAGGAGTCATTTATGTGTGTTTCTATCAATTTTTACCCTCAAACTATACCAACTATAGAATCTACCATTGATGATCAACCAAGCTCTAACTTAACCAAAACATCATATTTCAAGCCACACACACCAAATGATGATGCACATGAATTCATAGAAGTTAGAAGTGTACTAACCTCAACTTGAAAGCTGAAAAGGGTGCTCAAACCAAACCTTCAAGCTTTCTTCTTCCCAAGAGCTTTGGAAGGCTCTCACACTTCTTTCACTACAAGGAAAGATTACCAAACGATTTACTACACTATTGGGAAGAGTTAGGAAGCTAAGAACACTAGAAAAACCAAGAATGGAGTCCTTAACACCTCATTCTCGTTCTTCCCCAAAGGCCCCTATCAAAACCCAACCTCCACCATTTTAGACCAAACCTACCTTGGATTAGAGATCCTTGATTGTTGATAAAACTTCCCTTAACAAGCCAAACGTGATTCACAACACAAAACCCTCATGATTCTACCTTTAGTGGTGTTGTTTTGGGTGGGAAAGTGAGTTTGGAAGGGAAGAAAAGACCATAAAGCATGGTGATCTCATCATTCTCTGCACAATGCAAAAAATTAAGTCTTTCCCCTATATCTCCTCCAATTATGCATTTACCACACTACTCCTCTCCCACTTTTCACAACCTAACAAAAGATAACAAAAGATAAGCCAAATAGCAAAAGATTAGCCCACTTGGGCTCTCAAGGCCCAACATATTGGCCAAAAAGTGAGGCCTTTGAGTACCGGTATGTGTGTAGAGTACCAGTACAATGCTTAAAGCTTATCGGTATAGGTATATCGGTGCAGACTCTCGTACCAGTACCAAAAATGGTTACTAGAATTGAAGAATCTGCAACCGTACCGGTATGGCCCCTTTGAGTACCGATACGAGTGACACTTAAGCTAGTTATGACTTAATTTAGTTTTCATAATCTTTACGTTTTTGTCCTAAGTAAAGTATGTATCAATTGGTTGAGTTATTTATGCCCTAATGAGCTAAAAATTGATCGTGAATTTAAAGATTATGTCATTAATGTCTAAAAAGGATCACGAATTTAAAAAAGTTTACAAACTAGTCCCTAATTGGCCCATATGTTAATTGAATCAGAGACTTCTAATTAAGCTAGAAATTTACAGGTAAACCTATTAAGGCATGAATTTCGAGTATGTAGATTTAAATTCTGGTAAGGTCATGAATTTATAAAAATACAGTTTAATCCCTAAACCTTGAATTCTTTACAAAACAACCCCCTAATCATGAAATCAAGCCTTGACGTAAACTGATACGATTATTTATATGACATGCATGACAAGAAATAAGTTTCTACTTTATATTTCCATGAATAATTTATGAATTACAATATTATTAAAAAAATTGTTTTGGTCCCTAATTGTGAATTAAGACTATTAAGATAATATTCAAACTGATTTTGGTACAATAAGGTTAAAAATTCAGTAAGAGGATAGGTCCAAGAATAAATCTTGTAAATATTGAAACTTTGATAAATTCACGATTCAGTCCCCATATTTCAAAAATTTTACAAATTAGTCCCTAAAAGCAAGAAGCATAATAGTCAAGATTAAGATTTCTAATGATTAAATGCTTTGCTCGAATGATATGTATGTTTTGTATATGTTGTGATATGATTCGTTGCAATTCAATCCTTCAATTCTCTATTTTGTTTTTCGGTAACATTTTCGATCTAGTTTTCTTTCAGACCGGGTTCAGGTGTTACACGAACGCTCTGTTAATTTATACCTCTAGGTTGAACTAAAGAAGAATGAGCATGTATCCTCAAGTTTTTTGGTCCAATAACAATTTAGGTCCGTATAAATTTAAATATTAGACAAATTAGACCTTGCCCCTTGAATTTTGAGTTTAAATACGTAATAAGCATTTGCATTTTTTAAATTCAATATTTTAGTCTGCCAATATTCAATCCTGGCTCCGCCCCTGATAATATTCTGATTAAAATATTAGCCTACATGGATATTTTTTGTTCTTCAAGGCAGCACGAAGTCGTATGGCCACCGAAAGCTTGCCCCAATGGAAAGCAAATGAAGTAGCCGTTGATAAATGTTATAACGTAATTTTGTATATATTTCGATGAATAATGCAAACTCAAATAATATTTTGAGCTTTGGGGTACCTTTAGTATATTTTGGGATCTATGGCAAATTTTACAGTGTAGGGTGAAGTTGCCATGAAGACGCCATCTGTAGGTGGCAACTTTCTCTTGATTTGTAATAGTTTAATATTTTTTCTTATCGATTCAAGACAAAATTAAGGTGAAGTCGTCACCTGCAGATGGCGTCTTCACCAAGTCGCCATCTGCAGGTGGCGACTTCACCATGCACTGTAGAATTTGCCGTAGATTCCAAAATATACTCAAAAGTGCCCTATTTTCCCAAATATTTAATCTATTTAGATTATATATCTAACGAAGCCTGTTTTAATAATCTAATTTACTTTTTCAAAAAAATAATATGATTTACCTATGAACTTATATTTTTATTGAATTTTATATTTTGTAAGGTAAAATAAGAGTCGGAATCATTGGAAAGGTAAAAAGAGATTTATGTGGATAAAACAAAAATTGGACAGTTCAAAGATTAGGACGACAGATAAGTACAATTAGCGAATTTTGCACTGCATCCCTTCTAATTGAGACGGATTCTACACTGCACCCGAATATGAGTTTAGCTGATAATGAGCGGGTGTGGATGCAAAAAGTTATACCCATCATGAGTAATGAATTTAAAACATTACCCGCCCATTATCCACCATTTGAATAAGGTTATTTTAGAGAAATATGATTTTATTATATATATATTAGGTGTTATCATTGTGAAATATGTTTGTAAGTATTTAGGAGAGTTTTGAATGATTAATGAAGTTAAAAATCAAGTTTATGAAATTTGTTTAGGTTTTTATGCATAGGCAACGAATTAAAAAAACACTAAAAAATCTATATAAATATTTAGAAAGTGATCCATACATCGTTGTAACCGTGAGTAAGTCTAGTTTGTTTAGAACAAACAACGATCGATTTTGATTTGTATTTTAAAAAATACGATTTTCGAGTGATCAAAGGTTAGAAAAATAGAGCAACAGATTGCTCCTAATACTAGTTCGACAATGACTTTAAAATTTCGTCATAAATTGTAAAGTTCAAATTAGAAGTATCATCTTATATGGTTAGAATAATATTTGAGTCTCGTTTCTTTTAGAGCAAACATAATGAAGTTTCGAGTTATATATTATGAGATAAGTGAATTTCTTTGAAGTTAGTACAAGCGGGTACGAGTTGGGTGGTAGATACTCAGTTGGGTAATAGCTGCGAGGTGAATTTGAGAATGTGTCCGCTTAGTCGGATGTGTATTTAAAAATTATACCCGCTGTGGGTGGTATGTACAAGGTGAATATTAAAATTTAAGGTGTGTATAGTATGGGGAGGAGATATCCACACCTGCCTACCTCGTTGTCCACAACCCTTGTTTAGAAAATCTAAACAAGTATCCCACTCGCACCGAACATCTATCACTTTTTTAACAATAGAGTAAACTATACTAGATCTAAATTTTAAGTTTAGTATAGAATATTTCATTGAACTAAAAATTGATACTATTTTAACACTAAATTTTAGGATAATATTTTAACATTGAACTTTAGTTTAGGCTTCAGTTATACCATTGGGCCATTAAAATTGATGATGTAGGCAAATCTTAACGGTCAGCTTGCGATAACATGGAATGATTTTAATGGCCTAATGGTAAAATTAAAGTGTAAACTAAAGTTAAATTTTAAAATAATATCAATTTTTAGCTTAATGGAATAATCTATACATACTTAAAAACTTAATAGCATTCGATGTAGTTTACCCTAAACAATAAATGATTAAAATACCACCGATGATTCGATCATAACTTCACATCCTGAATCTTTTGACAAAGCTCTAGTCAAGATAGTGTATGATCTATGTATGATCTATGTGTTTCGTTCTCTTTATTTTATTCTCTCAAGTTTGTCGTTTTGGTTCTCATACTTGATCTTTTATGTCAAGAAACACAATACAATTTGAGTTTGAGAATGATCGAGTCTTTGCTACTAATCAATTAATAATTGTTTTATTATTATTTTTAAATTGTTTTATTAACTGATTGAATAAAAAATGGTATGGAATTTGATACAAATTTTAACTCTCTTTACGAGTTATTTGAGCCAATATGCATGCATCGCTATATGATTCATATTTACAGAATTTACACTTTTAAACACATGTTGAGATCACATCGTACAATTTGAATATTTAAGATAAAAATAACACTTAGAAATAACCGATTTGAACCTAAAAACCGACCTTGGTATTCATCAATAAAAGTCCATTTTAAACCTTAGCCTTCCTTTAGAAATTCACCATGTTTACATGCTATAAGCAATATTTGCACTCAGATACAAGATCTTACTTCGAATGCATCAAACTCAAGCTACCTTATCACAAGCTAAGAGGAGAAACTAAGCTTAAGCTCCACTTTAGATAAAAAAAAAATGCAAATCAAAATCTATGGTATTTGCCAAGATTTTAGTTGTTTTTGATGGGCTTGAATTGAATATTGAGATCGAATCACTTCAACTATAAACACACGACTATTTGATTTTGCCCTTACAACTTTATTTTTTTGTACAACTTTTTTTAATTTATTTATTTACAAAGCTTGACTCGATTTGACTCTAATCATAATTTCATAAACTCGATTCAAAAAACTTCAAATAAGATTTGAGTTATAAAATGAGGGTTCGAATAACTCAAAATTTTAGTAATTAGTTAATTTGTTTTCAAGTTCGAGTAAGTCTCTCAACTCTGTCTTATATATATATATCACATGTAAAAAATATGAAGAAACATATATATGTATATCGTATATGGATACAAAAAGCTGTTACATACTATAACATTATAAATAATTACAATTAAATTTGTAGAGAAACTCAAAAACTCAACTCTAATCGAAAAAATTTCAAATAAAATTTAAGTCGTAAAATAAGACTGGTAAACTCGACCAACTCAAAATTTATTTTTTGACTTAACTCGACTCGATTCAATCGCTGACCCCCTATATACTCGACCAACTCAAAATTTATTTTTTTATTTTTTGACTTAACTCGACTCGGTTCGATCGTTGACCCCCTATATACTCGACCAACTCAAAATTTATTTTTTTGACTTAACTCAACTCGATTCGATCGCTGACCCCCTATATATATCATGGCAAGATTCTCGAATTAATTAGTTGTCTCTCTAATTAGTATGAAGAAATTATCTAAAACATAGAAAAGTAGGCATGTCTTTGAAGCCACCCTAAAATTGCTAGGTAATAGCAGGTACAAGGGTTATGTACTCATCAGCTGATGAGCATTTCTACAGCATCCGTAGATCTATTCGTATTTTCCTAATCATAATCAATTTGACATCTATGAAAGGAGTTCTATTGGGCGAGAAACTTGTAACAAGCTGCTGAATTTTGCTTTCGTTGTTGCCCCATTTTGATCTGTTGTTGTTCTCCGAGTTGTTTTCTACTCCGACAACTTCGAAGGTCGGTGTCGTCATCTCTTCAATTGATGCTAAGTTGGGCACGACTATGTCTCGCTTCTTTGGCTTTGTATGGTGATCAACCTATTCAACGCAACACCAAATATATGTTTAGAAATCCTGCAACAATGTCACCGGTAACTGTACTTATATATTGTTACATGGAACCTACCAAGTAGTCTTTTGTGAGGCATTTCTCAGCTTCACTTCTGATATTTGAAATGCTTTCACCATGCTTTTCTTGCACCGTTTTAAGTTTATCTACGGAACTGTTCGTAAAGGAGTCTATTTCCTTCTTACATGGTCACGAAGTAGTGAATCTGCCAATCGACAGGATTTGCAGAAGTTGAAATGAGAAAGAAAAATGCAATTCTAAAATGACAATCTTGCACTAAATGTACAAAAATAAGTTCTACTACCATTGATTGCAGCCAATATATCTCCAGTTCTAGTAACAAACTCCGCATCCGTAGAGGAGAGTGCGGATAAAAGTTCTTCATGTACTGTGTGATTTCTTCTGATACTTTTGCTGTCAATGTAATGAGAAGAAAATTTTAGCTCAGAATGGGCCTCTAAAGTTAAAAACAAGGACTAAACACAAGGAACCGGAAAAGCTTATCTGACAGTGGATTTGATATCAGCAAGACTGATTATATTAAGTTTATTTATGCATGGTCTTAGCATTTTCCCACTGTTGCCTAGAAACATTCACTTTTTTCGAGCTGCATTAGATGAAGAGATGTTATCAAATAAAATGGACAGATAGAGAACAGGGATGTGCCGGCTTTGCATCTTGGCAATTGATTTACAGAAGTAGAATTTTGTTGAATGAAAATTTACCATTCTTTAAGGCCATCTTCCATGATACTTGTAGATTCAGCCGCCGAGAAGGTGTCTTCCACGAAATGACTTTCCACCTTTTCCATATACTTGCACATTTCCTTCCCAACGTCTGCTGAAACCTGTTGCATGGACATCTGCTGCTGCAACATTTTTTTATCTTGAATATTCAAGTCCTTCATGCATCGTGACGCCTCAGAGACCTGGTGAAATGATTTCTATAGCCAAAAACTCCATGTATTTGGGCTTTGCAAGGAAATAACGTGGCTGATACTTACCTTAGCACTTCGATTAGATGTCAAAGCTGCTAATATAGCTGCAATCTTTTCCATAGCCTGCTTTTCCTCCTTAGCAGCTTCTTCCTGTTTCACAGCAGTTCAATTTCATTAACCTTCATTATTTTCCCCATATCAATCATGTATATAGATTGTAGAACATCAACTTGCCTTAAATCTGTTTTCGAAATTTGTTATTAGCTGAAATTTTTTGGTTTCCATTTCCTCAAGGATTGTCATGAATTCAGAAGCTTGATTATTGATGTCAGTCAGAAAATGAAATGTTGCCTTGGATATTTCTTGTGCTGAAATCAAGTTGCGGCGCAATCCCTGTCATTATAAACAAATGTGAGAAAAACTTGCCCAACAGAGATACTGTGAATGAAATTTGAAAATAACCAATATACCCACCTCTTCTTCTTGTCGAGCAGATGAAATCAATAACTCATTTTGCTCATTCAGAGAATTCTGGAGATCCTCAATAACCTCCTTGACTTCCAGCACCGCAGTGACAAGGAACTTCAAAAGCAATTAGCAGACCAATTAAGCAAATCAGAATCACATGCTTTTTATAAGCAACTTGAAAAGTAGTGTTCTGGATAGCATACCTTTTCGATGACTTCTATTTGAGATGAAAATGCAAAATTCATTTCCTCCATGTCGGAGGAAGCGTTCCTTTGGATTTTGTTGGCAAGTTCCTTCATTATTACAACTCCTGATGCATATGTCTCTGTCATACCCTTAACCTTAGAATCCAAGGCTTTGGTTGCCTGCCAATAGTTCATAAATAATGAATCAGAAGTAATGTAGACGCATGCTATTGAGTATGACAAAGCCGAACTTTTCCAATCTTACATCACATTTACTGGCAAGAAATGAATGAGCGTGCTCTTCCATGCATCTCAGTTGTTGATGCTGCAGAGAAACAGAGCCCAGGATGGTCTTATGCAAATCTTGTAGATGCTGATTGAGCTGAGAACCAAACGTTAAAACAATGCTTCGATTTTCTGCTTCCATCTTGTCCTTTTCATCTGTGCAGAAAAATATTTATATTAGGGCTCTGAAATAATGGAGCTGCCCAGACAATTAGGCCAACTGCACCATGTTGGACCTATCAAACATTGTGTCTGGCAGATGCAACATACTGTTATATCCCCTTATAAGAAGTCCTTTTATAAATGGATGATTGAAAATTGTTTTAAATACACACCACTGGATTTTAAAAGATAGTAATATAGTTTCAAGGGGAAACCTTAGGATAAACTAATCGAAACCAAGAATGAGAGCAGTTATTATAACTAGTTTTGCAAAAAGTGAATTTATGTCCTCTGATGCATGTTTCAAATCAGTGCGTAACTCTTTTGCCCTTTCGATCAAAGAATTTTCTGCTCATAAACCAATAGTCATTGTTACTAAATAAGCAAAATGACCAGCAATGAGGATTTCCAGAATTGACTCTGGTACCTGAGCATAGCAGTTTGGAGATGATGAATTCTTTTTCTTTCAGTGTCAGGATGGCTACCCTGTGATTCTCTTGAAGATCAAGTAATTCTTTCTTTTTCTTTTTGAGATTTACCTGGAGAAGAAACATAAATTTACAATCTGGAAATTGTCCAAAATTGAGAGGAAAAAAAATAATATTTCCAGTCCATGCTTACCTTACAATCCTTCAGGTCACATTCTAAGTCCAATCTCTGCTCTTGCTCAGTGAGATACAGCTCATGATACTTGTCAGCTTGCTGCACGGTGAAGAGGAATCGATATAAATACTACATGGCAAAGAGTGAAACTTCAATAAGTGGGAATCAAACCTTCTCACTAAGTTGAGATCGTTCTCAAGTTGCTCTATCTTCTCCATCCTTGCCTGCAAGGTTAAGTAAAAATTCAAATCAATTCCCTTGATCCTACATAAACAGTGAAGATCATTCTTTGAATAACAGGAGGAAATTACCTATTTTAGAATATGCAACAAATCACAATCGAAAAGTGAAGATCATTCTTTGAATAACAAAACTAAAGTTTTTTTTTTTCAAATAGGAGGAAATTACCTATTTTAGAATATGCAACAAATCACAATCAAAAAGTGCATTAAGAACAGTTTACCTTCTTTTCGGCTTCCTCTTGGAGAAATCTTTCCTGGGGAATGTAAACTCCATTTTTATCTCTAGCTGCTCGAACATCTGGATCAATTTTGTTTTACATATATAAGAATCTACATTGTATTTTTGTATCAATCAAAAGACTGAGATTGTAAGTGTTTTCCAAACCTTCTTTCATTCTCTCAATTTCCAAGTACAAATCTTTAAGCAACACAGCCTTGGACATTTTCTGGTTTGCCTGAAATTATAAGCCTTTTCATTAGTAAAATACATATATGCATACACATAAACAATTAAATAGATTAAAAGAAGCATTTAATCAACCTCGGGTCTATTTTTTATATTCTTAGCACGATAGGCATAATCTAAGGTGCTCAATGTTTCTTCTAAGGAATGAGCAGATGGAGATACAGTGGCAATAATGCATGTCTTTGTTTTCCCTCCCAATGAATCTCTCAAGAGCCTTGTCAGCTTACTATCCCTACAAAGAATGAATGTAACCACGAGAAAACAGTCACTAAAGAAACTTAGAAGCAACTAAATAGACAAAAAGGTGATTTAAGGAAGCAAACCTATATGGTATGTGAGCTGAATGCTCCACAAGTGCACTTATGACGCTGTCAAGGGTTTAATTGTTAATCTCTCCTGCTTCCCTTGCACGACCCTGCAAATTCAATTTGATGAAAAAATTTGACAGCTACTGATTAAAATATATATCTAGATCATTTACTAATTATACATATAATTGGTGATTAACCATGTAAAGTAATGAACCAAAAAATAATGGACGGGGGCAGACCCTTCAAAGACAGGTCAAATTCCAAGACTATATTCAATAAAAAGAAACTAAGTACCAGTTAATAGACTTCAAAGCTAAATTTTACATTTCCCTACCTCTCGAGAACCAGAACGAGAAATATTCTCAGACCCTGCCAAATCAAAGAAATTGGTTTTCTTTGCCTATCTTCGGCATACCTTGGACTCTCATCAGGAGCCAACAAATCAGTTATTTCCTCATTGTAAAGCTCCAGAAATGTAACTTTCATGCTATAATCAGCATTTTGGGCCTCTATAAGGTATCAAATATTTGTCTCCCTGCTCTTGGAATAACACCAGCCTCAGCAGACAAGTCCCCACCCTGTATTTAACATAAATTCATGAACATAAAATTCTGCATCAAATACAAAATCTCAACAAAACATTGATTTGACAACAACCTCGTACCTTGTTTCTCATCCCACCCTCCATTGTATATGTTTTGCCAGTGCCAGTCTGTCCATATGCAAAGACAGTACAATTGAAACCATCTAGTACTTCATTAACAATTGGGGCAATAGCTTGATCATATATTGTTCTTTGCTGCGCCTTGGGGCCAAAAACCTTGCAAATTTAAAACAAAATCCAATTAATCCTGTGAATTTGACCAAATCTAATAAGATAGCCGTTTTCATAACATTTAAGCTGGAGCATCACCTTGTCAAAAGTGAAAACCCTGTCTACTTGCTTGTTACACACATTTTGCAAAACGGTAACTTCCTTTTTAAGTTCATTACACGAAATCACTCTCGGAACAGTCATCCTCTGCTCATCCTCGCTTAATGGCCTAAAACCCAGGTTCATCAAGAAAAATAAAAGAATATACTGAATTAAATAAAAAAATTAAAAAAATATTAAATGATAAATAAATTAAATTAAAAAATTAAAATACCTGCATCTAAGTAGGACTTGGACATTAACCTCTTTATCTCTATCTTGGCGATTAGAGAGCCAATCAGATCCTCCTCTAGAGTCAACACGACGCCGTTCGAGACGGGGAGTGAAGAAAGGAGATGGTGTTAATCCTCCCATCGCAGTTTTTCTGAACTGATCTGGAGTGAGCGACATCGTTTCTTTGTTTTTTTTTTTCTCGCTCATTTTTTTTTGAAAACCTAATCATCAAATCATTCGACGATTATTGAAACTGAAACAAACAAGTGTTGAGAAAATGAGTATAAATTCCAGACTAAAATCTTACCTGGATTCTTCCTTTTGAAGTGGAATCTGAAGAATAAATGAAATGCGATTTGAAAAGAGTTTCTTTATTTCCCCCTTTTTTTCTCTTTGTAGAAGTGAAAATTGGGTTGTTCGTTTGTCTTTATTATTTTTAACAATTGCAGCAGCGTGTGTTCAAATTGTGACTTCTTTTTCCAACGGTTACTTGATGGATGTAATATAAGAGCCGTTGGTACGCGGTGGGCCCATGAATATTCAAACTTTTGAATTTGATTGCATAGAAAATTAGGTCCTTCAGCCTCTTAGCTTTGAGGCATCAATCACGATAGAATCCAAATTTTAGTTGAACCGTTGATTTTTTTTACACTAATTGAAGGCTTAATTAAAGTTCTATTATATTATTAAAAGAAATTATATCATACATCCTTTTTACCATGTCACATATAGTTTCAACCAATGCAAATCATATATTTCATCTTTTTTTCCTATAATTAATTCACTCAAATGATAATTTCAAAAAATTATTTTATATAAAAAATAGATGATTTTCATTGATTAAGATCATGTTTAATGTGTTCAAAAAATGTTCATGATATAGTTTCTCATTTTATTGGGTCACACTCAAGATGTGGGTGAAAAATATACTTTATACTAAAAATTATATTATCACGGGGATAAAGTTTGACTACTTAAACCGTGCGGCCTTAGTCGACGATCTTTAGTCGAAGACTAAGTCAGCCTTTAAAATACTAAGCAAATAGTTTAGAGGGTGGAAGCTTAAGAAAGAAATGGCTAAGGCAAGGAAAACGACAAAGAAGAGAATGTGAGTGAATATTTCTCTATTATTCAAGAAGAGATTGAAATGATTTCTAAATGAATGAAATGGGTGATGGTGAGACAGTATTTATAGGCGAACTATTTACATCTAACGGTCATGAATGATTCAATCCAAGGGCTAAGTATTGTCCCTTGATCTACGCTCTCTAACTATGGGAACTCTATCCATATGTTACAATGTTGCCTAAAGTGTTGAGGAAGAATCACTTCCCAATCATGTATATTATATCATGATTGTTGCTACCATGTTGGCAATGATATTTTCCAAAAGTGTCTTGGTCAACAAGATAAGCTTCCTCCTCGGTGACTTCTCTCTTGGGCGGATTGGGCATGGATAGGTCCAACAGATTGGCCAAACCCCCATGGGCAGCATGGTGGATGTTGATTTGAGCCTCATGGTCGTGGGCAGCTCAAAGGATGCTCGACTGGGCCCTCTTGTGTACTAAGAGGGTGCTGACTCGGGCCCTTCTGTCTAGTCCAGCATGAAGGGTGCTCGCCTAGTCCCCATGCTGTGCGTAGATGGTGCTGACTCGGGCCCCTCGATCTAGTGTAGCCTGTGGTGTTCTTGTTTAAGCCCCTTGGTGTGCGTCCGTCTCGATCATGGGCTGGAGGTTCGTGATATTCTCCCCTACTAGATCTAGCAATGTCCTCGTCTCTTGTTGTAAAACCTATGTTTGATTTTGATATAACAAATTATCTAATGACTAAATTGAAAAAGGAAATAAATTTTTAAGTACTCAAAAGTCTCACAAGATGACAAGAAAAATTTCTTTGAAGTCCAAAACTTAAACCCAAAATTTTCTAAGTGTTTTCAAGCCAAACTACACAATCACGCCCAGGCGTATCGATACACCCTTGGTGTTTCGATACAGAAATTGGCTACTGGAATTTGTTTTTGCAAAGCGTACCAATACGGCTTAACCCGTTTCAATACGACATTCATCTGGGCAAGCGTTTTAAGCTTAGCATTTCGATACGACTCACACCCATTTCGATACGGTTTGAAATATGGGTTTAAGAAATTTATACTCGTACCGATAAGGTACATTATATTTCGATACGGTTTGAAATCTAGATTTAAGAAATTTTAAAACGTACTGATACGGTTAACCTCGTACCGATACGGTTTGTCAAGATCTTCAAAGATCTTTGCATTAAATTTTTTGACCGTTGCTTGTCAGTTATTGGAATCTTCAAACTTTAAATTTTGGTTAACCCGTACCGATACGCTCCTAGGCGTACCGATACACTTTTTCATCCAAGATTCAAGTGAGCAAAACTCGTACAGATACGGCCCTTGCCGTTTTGATATGCCCCAATTTTTCACCATAACCGTTTCGATACGACCTCCTGCGTATCGATATGCCTATACACAATGACTATATTTTTTTGTAACAGGTATCGATACGGGCCTTCGTGTACCGATATGGTTATTCACCAGACTGCATTTATTACGGGAAAGATGGTCCCCAACGGCTCTATTGATGACTTCAACCACCTAAACGACTAGAATTCAATAAGAGGGTATAAACACAAGTCTCCAATGCAGCAACAACAACTAATGAAACTCCATTGAACAACATTCAAGTACTCAAGCAAAATCAACCCTTGTGATCAAAAAGTCAAATCCTTGTACCCAACTTGTATAATCTTTTGTAATCTTTACTTCAAGTTTGGGGTTGAGTGTTCTTGTAAATTGGGCAAATATTTACCTTGTGAGGGCTTTTGTACATTTGACATTTCTTTCTTTGTATTCAAGAGTGTTTGGTTCAAAGCTTTGGATAGAAAGCTTGAACTTGTAACAGTTGCCTCCTTAACCTAGAAAAGGGGAAGAATTTCATAGTGAAATTGGTTGAAAATCCTTAGTAGGAAGCTAAGGTAGTGGACGTAGAGCTTGTTAGAAGCTCGAACCATTATAAATCATTGTGCCCTATTGCTTATCTTTTTCCATTAGCTTCCAAACTTTTAAAATTGCCAATTCACCCCCTCTTGGCCAACATCCATATTGATTGATCATCCTAACAATTGGTATCAGAGCCACACTCTACCGAAGGTCTAACAACCTTTGAGGCGATCCTAGAAGGTGATCCAATCAATCAAAGTCAAAGCCATGACATCCACCTCCGGCAACAACTTATACAAGTCTCAATCCATCACCAAACCTCCATACTTCAATGGGGATAACTATCCCTATTGGAAAAACCGTATGAAGTTCTTCATCAAATCACATGACTACCTCCTATAGGATGTAGTGGAAGATGGAGCAACAATCTCGATGAAGAGAGAAGGTGATCGGTTAGTTCCGAAGTCCAAGCACGAGATGACCGATGAAGATCGGAAGAAGCTCCAAATCAACAACAAAGAAATGCACATGCTATTTTGTTCTCTTGGACTAGATGAGTACTCCAAGATGTCATCCTGCTAAAGTGCCAAAGAAATTTGGGATAAGCTAGAGATCACTTGCGAAGGCACTAATGAAGTTAAGGAGACCAAGATTGGACTTCTTAATTTTAGCTACGAGAATTTCAAGATGGACTCGGATGAAGACATCTCCAAAATGTTTGAACGGTTCTTCGTTATTGTAAATGGCCTCAATGGTCTAGGAGAAGTCATTCCAGAGGAGAAACTAGTTCAAAAACTACTCTACTCAATTCCCGAGTCTTGGAATGGTAAAAGAACGACCATCATAGAAGCGAAGGATCTCAAGACGCTAAATCTCGACGCTCTTATAGGGTCTCTTCTCACCCATGAGATAATGAAGAAAAGAAGAGAGGAAGAAAAAAAGAAAGAGGAAATAAAGGTCGAGAAGAAGGAAATGAAGCAAAAGAAGATGGGAATCACTCTCAAAGATTCAAAAGAAGAGAGTGATTCAAGTGAGGAAGAAGACGAAGAATTGGCTATGATTACCAAATGATTCACTCGGCTCATGAGATCCAACCGAAGAAGGAAATTCAACTGTAGAAGGGATCTCAAGAACAAGAACAAAGAAGAAGAGAATGATCCAATTGTGTGCTACGAATGCAAGAAGCTGGGACACATCAAAATGATTGTCCTCAACTCAAGAAGAAGGGCTTAGAGAAGAAAAAGAAGCACAAGGCCCATATAACCACTTGGAGCGATGAAGAGTCTTCAAGTGATGAGGAGCAAGAAGTTGCTAACCTTTGTCTCATGGCCTATGAAGAGGATCCTAAGGTAACCTCCAACTCATCTAATGATCTTGATTATGATGAACTATTTGAAGATTATAATGAGTTGCAAGAGGCTTACGATGAATTAGTTTTGAAATATAAAGAATCACTTTTGAAAAACAAGAAAATAATTTCTAATTTGAAAAATCAAAATGATTCTTTGATCAAGACTAATTCAGAACTCGAAGAGAAGGTTAATGATTTACTAGATAATCAAAAATATTTTGAGAAAGAAAATGTTGATCTAAATAACCTTCTTTCTGAGTTAAAAGATCATTACCTCAAGGAGGTAAATGATCTCAAAGCTTCATTGAACAAGGTTGGGAAACCAAGTTTTGAAAAAGGGCAATCTTCAAAACCCAACCATGTAAAAATGAACTTTGGTGGGTAAAAACATGGAGGGTACTCAAGGCTCTATTATGGTAAGAAAGTTAGAAGTGTGTGGATTCCTAGGAACGTTATTGCTTCTAACAATGTTAATGAGATTGCTTCTTGGATTCCTAAGGGAACCAAGATTTTGAGAACTAATGTTTATGGACCCAAAAAGATTTGGGTACCAAAAATCAAAAATTGATTCCATGTTTGTAGGGGGAGCATTGCTTCAAGGCCAAGGCTACAAGTGCAAACTCATGGTACCTTGATAGTGGATGCTCAAGACACATGATCGGAGACAAGAGTCGATTCTTGGAACTAAAGCCAAAAAGTGGAGGAGTAGTAATTTTTGGTGACAACTCCAAGGACCACATTGAAGGAATTGGTTCAATTGGTAATCTCATCCATTCTCATTGACAATGTCTTGTATGTTAACGGTCTAAAACACAATATTTTAAGTATTAGTCAATTATGTGATAAAGGTTTCAATGTTTTTTTTTTATTCTAATGGTTGCAAGCTTTTAAACATTGAAACAAATAAAATTGTGCTTTTTGGTCATCGCATAGAAAACATATACATGGTGCATCTAGATGACATACACATTTCTCATGCATGTTTTGTTGCAAATGATGAGCATGGTTCATGGTTATGGCATAGAAAATTAGGGCATGCAAGCATAAGTGTTTTAGAAAAATTGGTTTCAAAAGATCTAGTTAGAGGTTTGCCTAAAATAAAGTTTTCAAATGATAAAATTTGTGATGCTTGTGCAAAAGGCAAACATAAAAGAGTTTCTTTCAAACCTATTAATGATGTTTCAACTAGTAGAGTTTTACAATTGATCCATATGGATCTCTTTGGTCCTATTAGAACTACTAGCTTGGGTGGAAAATCATATGCATATGTTTTAGTTGATGATTACTCTAGATAGACATGGGTTTTATTCTTAAGTACCAAAGATGAAGCTTTAGAAAAATTTATCACATTTTCAAAAATCACTCAAAATGACCTTGGTCAAAATATTTCTCACATTCAAAGTGACCATGGCACCGAATTTCAAAATTTAGGTTTTGAGGATTTTTGTAACTTAAATGGTATTAGCCACAATTTTTTTATCTCCTAGAACACCTCAACAAAATGGGTTTGTTGAAAGGAAAAATAGAACTTTAGAGGAAATGGCTAGAACCATGCTTTGTGAAAACAATTTGCCAAAATACTTTTGGGTGGAAGCCACTAATACGACTTGTTATATCATAAATAGAGTAATGATTAGGCCTATTTTGAAGAAAACTCCTTATGAGATTTTAAAATCCAAAAATCCTAACATTAGCTATTTTCATCCATTTGGTTGTAAATGCTTTGTTTTAAACAATGAAAAGGATAATTTAGGCAAATTTGACTCTAAAAGTGGTGAAGCTATTTTCTTAGGATATTCTTTAAACTCTAAAGCCTATCGAGTATTTAATAAGAGAACCTTATGATAACCTCCTTCCGAGGAAGGATTCTTGTGACGATGATGATGTAGGGATTTTTGAAGCCAATGATGGTGGACAATCATCAAAGGTGAATGAAGTTCCAACCAAAGAGGAAGATGCACAAGATCCATCTCTAGAAGCCTTGAAAGATATAAGTCTAGAGGAAAAGGAAGTGAGCTACCTAAGAGAGTAAAACTATGTCAAAGGTGGTGAGTTTTTGGGTGATCCATCCAAAGGGGTAACCACTAGACTTTATCTTAAAAATGCATGTAATGTAGCATTTATCTCATGCATAGAGCCTAAGAATGTTAAAGAAGCATTAAATGATGATTATTGGATAATGGCCATGCAAGATGAATTAAACCAATTTGAGAGGAGTCAAGTTTGGACATTAGTTGATAGGCCTAGTGATAAATCTACTATAGGAACTAAATGGGTTTATAGAAACAAACTAGATGAGAGTGGTAACATAGTAAGAAACAAGGCTAGACTTGTTACTCAAGGTTACACTCAAGAAGAGGGAATCGATTTTGATGAAACCTATGCTCCCGTAGCTAGAATGGAAGCCATTAGGATGCTTTTAGATTTTGCATGTTATCACGAATTTAAGCTCTTTCAAATGGATGTAAAAAGTGCATTTTTAAATGGTTTTATTAATGAAGAAGTGTATGTAGAATAACCACCCGGTTTTGAAGATCTAAATTACCCAAACCATGTTTTTAAACTTTCTAAAGCTTTATATGGTTTGAAACAAGCTCCTAGAGCTTGGTATGAAAGATTATCAAGTTTTTTAATTAAAAAACGTTTTAATAAAGGAAAGGGGACACTACACTCTTTATTAAAAGAATTGGCAAAAACATTTTAGTAGTTCAAATATACGTTGATGATATAATTTTTGGTTCTACTAATGAATTGGTTTGCCAAGATTTTGCTAAGTTGATGCAAGGTGAGTTTGAGATGAGCATGATGGGGGAGTTCTCATTCTTCTTGGGGCTTCAAATTAAGCAAAGGAAGGGCGGTATCTTCATCAATCAAGCTAAGAACATCAAGGATATGCTCAAGAATTTTGTCTTGGAGAATGTGAAACCTCAAGCCACTCCAATGAGTTCCTCTACAAAGCTTGACAAAGATGAAGGAGGTCAGTGTGTAGATTTAAAGCTTTATCGCTCTATGATTGGATCTTTGCTTTATCTTACCACAAGTAGACCCGTCATTATGTTTAGTGTTTGCTTGTGTGCTAGATTTCAAGCTAGTCCTAGAGAATCATAGCTTATAGCCGTTAATAGAATCTTTAGGTACCCTAGAGATACACCTTGTTTAGGTCTTTGGTATCCTAGAGAGTCTTCCTTTATCTTACATGCCTTCTCAGATGCGGATTATGGGTGTTGTAAGATATGTAGAAAAAGTACCTATGGTACATGTCAAATCCTAGGTAGTATGCTCATATCATGGTTTTCTAAGAAGCAAACTAGTGTAGCATTATTTACCACCGAGGCGGAATATATATCGGTAGGGAGTTGTTGTGCTCAAGTCCTTTGGATGAAGCAACAACTCTTAGATTATGGAATTGATGTAGGCACAATCCCCATTAGGTGTGACAACACTAGTGCTATTTGTCTCACTAAGAATCCCATCTAACATCCTAGAACCAAACACATAGAAATAAGGCATCATTTCATTAGAGATCATGTCTTAAAAAATGATGTAGTTTTAGAATATGTAGACACTTTGAACCAATTAGCGGATATTTTTACCAAAACATTAGATAAAGAGCATTTTTGGTCTATTAGGAGAGAGTTAGGCGTAACCAACCTCCCTTGATCCTTAGAGCCTCTTTTGGTCTTAAAACTTATGCTTAAATTTGTTTGATTGATTGCTTTTGTAATTTGGCTCCTATATACATATATGCCTGTTGCTAGGGGGAGTATGCATCTATTTATGCTCATAAATGATGTTCTCATATCATTCACATGCATTTCAATTCGATTAAAAATCAAATTTTTGAGCAACCACAACAAAAATTGACATTTTTGGCATAGTCGTATCGATACGGTGTTCCGCGTATCGATACGGGTCATTTACAATCGTTCGGTACAAGTTTACCTGTACCAGTATGGGTTGCGTATCAAAACGACTGTATAGGCATTTCAGTACTGGGTTCAATACGCCACATTGGCGTATCGATACACGTTCACGCTGGGCAATTTTAAGGGCATTAAATGAGGGTATTTCACTTTAACTCAAATACCAACTTTATTTCAAAACCCTAACTCAAAAATCCTCTATAAAATCCTCTCAATCCCTCACTTTTTATCACGCCAATCTTCAAAATTCTTGAGGGCTTTTAGTTTTTACATCAAACCCAAGCTAAAATCATCAAGTTTGTGCATCCAAATCTCTCCATTCATCCTAAATCTCAACTTCAAGGTATAAACCCTAACTTTTTTCTTTTCAATTTTTGTACATATATATACACTGATTTTGTACTATAATTATAGATTTAGAACCTATATAGTATAGTTTTCAATATTTTTGTAAAAACTTTTTCAAATCTGAAGCTTTTTGATTCGAATATAAAATTATATCGTATATTTTTAACACTATTTTTTGAAGTTTTCTTTTACCAAAAATTATTTTTATACTTTTATATGTTTTTAAACTATATTGTATAATTTTTTAACAATACCTTGATTATTGGATTAGTTTTTGGATCTAATGTATTGATTTATGCATACATCGTTTTTGGTTTGATTTTGTTTTCAGATTATGGCCCCTAAGAAACGAGCACGAAAGGACATTGCCTTTAGTTCAAATCCTCCACGTCCTTTTCCCAATCATATTGGTAATAGACTCAATCTTACCCACATTTATCAAAATTGTTTTAATGAACCTCAATTTCCAAACGCCATGGAAAATTTTAAAGAATACCAAAGTTACAAAATTCGCCCCGAACGTGTTACTTCAATCCCGTTTTTATCCTCTGAAAGATTTAAATTCAAATATCTTCATTTAATGCACAATTGGAAATTTATGAGTTTTTTAAGTATACCCGGGATTTTATACAGAAATCTTGTTTTGATCTTTTATTCCAACGCTCAGTGTATTTACAACGAAAAACGAACTTTGGTCATTGCAATTGAATCTTACTTAATGGGTAAGAAATTTCGAATTGATTCAAGTGTTTCAGCAAATTTTTTGGGTCTTGAGGATATGGGAATAGATGATGAGAGTAAGTTAGGACATGTCCTTAGTGGTTTGGTGACTGTTCTTGATGCCCATGATTGATGGCTTTCCCCCTTAGTTGGATGTATTTACATAAGAAAACAATGAGAAACAATAGGATTTTATAAGAAAATCATTGTATAAACACTTGAAATCAAAAGATCAATTGGAATAAGGTTTTACCTGAAGATTTTGAAGAAGGAAATAGTGTTTGGCTGGAGAGAATTGGAGAGAAAATCTTTTGGAGGAAAGTTAGTTACGTCAAATTTGTTTTAAGCTTTAATTATCCAATTAATTCTCCAAGCCCATTTATTACATTTTAAAATCACTTAAAATAGCCAAATTAAGGGAGAAAGTCTAGTATTAGACTTTGGGTAATTAGCCCCTTAAAGATTCAAAGTTTTGCCCATTTACATTTTAGTCACTAGAAAAATAGATTTTACAATCTTTTCATTTAGGTCACTACTACCAATGTCTTATTTCCAAAACTCATTTCCCAAAATTGATTTCACCATTTATCTTTATATATTAAATAAAGATTTTTAAAACATTTCCATATTTTTAACCCCTTCAAAAATATTTATTGTGAAATAATCCCGAAACTAACATGAATCCTCTAATCCGGTTCCTCGAACCGTCTATTTGACCTAATTAACATCTAGGCCCAAAATCAGGGCGTTACAACTCTCCCCTTCTTAAGAAATTTCTTCCTCGAAATTTAGCCAGTGGATCAGACAAGAAAACCACTCCATCATCTACGACTTATACTTCCACATGGACTTCTCCAAACCGTCCTAACACCGCAACACCTTGACAGAACTTTACCCTTCCTTCATTAGCTACAACAACCCAGAATTCTGCACACTGCCCATCACCACACAAATCCACACAACTCAACATCCTTCACATACACAATACCTAACGGATCCGACCACCACCTCTGCAACACCGATACACAAAACATGTCACTAACTCCTTTAAATCGGGAGCTAACCTCAACCGATAAACCAGTCAATCTTTATCTTCTTACACCACATCCGGTTTAACAATCCCCAACTTCAAATTTTCCCTTGTGCCCAAAGCACACCACCTTCTTTCAAGGCGAAACCTTCAAGAGTGCCCTTTTATCAATAGTACACACACAACCTCCCCAAGCCTCAATTCCACGTAGAATTCCTAAAGATTTGAAGCTACAACAATTAGATAACACACTTCTCACCATTCTTAGCCCAACACAACACACACAACATTCCTTACCACTCAATGCCTCAAACGGCGCCTGTTGCGCACATGTCCAATACTGTTATATTAAGCTGACTCCACCAAAGGTAACTGCCTCCCCTAGATTCTCGGAGACCCACATCACAACCTCTCAAAATACCCTCCAGAACCAAGATAACATATTTGACGAACCATTCCCCTGAAAACGAGAGGAAATACTAATAGGTAACCGAGTACCCAAAGCTTTATGTAGGCACTCTCAAACCTCGTTAAAGATGCGAATCTCTATCCCAAACCATAGACGTAAACACCATGCACCTTAGCAACCCGGTCAACGATCACTCAAAAAGGAAACCATTTATAGTTAACGTTCAGGGCAACCCCAACACAGACTCATGATAAACCTTTCTCCTCTTTCCACTCTGAACTCTACAACTGTTGCAACATCCAGAAGAAAATCAACACATAGCCTTATCATGCTGACAAACCATACATTTAACCACAAATTCCATGTCTCTCATCTTTAAAACATCCTATAAGAACTTTCCTTCCAGTCATCAACACATCTCTGCACCACTTGGATGCAAGACAACATAGCTGGAAGGGATCTTAGCCAACATTTATCCCAACTTAACACCTTACAGCAGAACTATTCAACCCTTGAGGCCTAAACACCACCATTACTACACGAAAATCCAGTGATCTCCCATTTACCGTATTCACTTACTACCTAATAACCACTATCATACAACCCAAACTATGGCTTTAACTACCCTCTTCGTCCTTATATCCCATAAAGCACATCCACCAAACCACTAAAAACTCAGAGAACCCTATACAACTAACTTCCCAACGAACCACCTTATACCACCACCACACTAATTCCTGAAAACTCATCTATAAGTGTGGACACATGTAGGTATGATTACTTACATGCTCCCAACGATGCCTATGTATATGAATGCAAGACGAATAATGTCATGCCACATACATGCATGAGCTGACATATTTAAGTATATACATATAAGTGCTTATGCATTATGCATGATCAACCATCCACACTTACCGACAACATTTCCAGAACTAACAATCCTAACCACTTGTCTATTTCAAACCTAACTACTCTGAAACATCCACCCACCTAGGTTTGAAGGTTCAACACCAGCCTTCGGTTTTCAAGCTAAAGCCTTCATAGATCTCCTAAGCACGAGTGTACCACCACTCTATCTATCCACTCACCTAAGCATTCCAGAACGCTTATCTTGCTACAACCGCAAAGGTTTACAAAAACATTCAGCAACCTAACAACACCTTATATCCCTTTTGCTAGCCACCAGCTTAAACCACTTGCCACTACTTACGACCTTACGAACATTCCAAAACCAAAAATTCCAAAGCATCATTTTTTTCACCATCCCTGCATATACATTTCCTGGCGTCCATTGGCAACTCACAAATAAGCTTCAGCAGCCCTATGATAGCACATCTTACTGCCAAGCTAACATCATCACTACTAACAATTTTGCTGACTCCTCTAGCGTCATGCTACCCGAAGCCATATATATCCTAAATTCTTAGGGAACTCAACAACCCACTTCAACCATTCTAGAACCATTTCTTTCACACAACTAAAAACCATCAAATGTCACAACTAGACTAACAACAACAAGCCATTCAGCTTTTCTTCCAAACCAAACTACCAGACTCAGATTCCCTCTTGCAACATGATTTTCAAAGCGCTTAACACCCTCACATCTCATGTCAACTCTTACCTTATCTTCATTAAAGAAACCCCGTGTCAACTTTATCAAGTTCTTTCTAACCATCAACACCAACAACTCTACAAAATACCTCCATCATAGGTTTAACATTCATCTCTTGCCCAAAGTAGCAACAACAATCACATAATCAACCATAAGCCCTAACTTCCACTAAGCGGGGAGATAACCATGCTCACAACATCACTATACTTGAACAACCAATCCTTTCACAACACCTTATCAAACCCATTATACAATAACTCCATCAAATTCTCAGCACCCCACGGTCCTAAACTAGCAAAGAACATCTACGGTACATCTTCGTACCACTCCCATTCATCACAACTAACTATGCGAGCACCACATTAAGGATTTCAACATGAATATCAACCAACCTTACATGCTCACCCAAGATGCAGGAATGCATAGAACCAGAATCTACCCAGGAAAATAATAACAAAGATTCTAATGTGAAAATACCTGCAATCACAACGATGTCGCTTCACCCCTCACGATGTACACACACCCTTACAGAAATTTTATTCCCAGATTGGTCAAGCATCTCGGTCCTCTGACCCTCAATATCATGCTGATAAAAATTCGAGTCATGCCCACGACCTTCCAGCGATGCCTCAATAGGTGCTAGAGCCCGCGCACCCTAACCAGCAACGGACAATAACGCCTCAGGAGATCTCTGGAACCACATCTCCAGCAGGTATCAACAACCAAAGGTACATACATTTGTTCTCCCCTTTCCCGCCTAAGGCAATCACGCCTCACACGGCCTTGCAACCCATAACTCCAACACGCCATTGGGAATTTCCAACACACCCCAGGATGCCTTTTTCCACAGTGTGCACACTCAGACATCTTAACATTGGAATCATGACCAAATTGTCCTAACTCAACTTTTCCCTCAATATGTCCAATTTTTAGTCGATGCCTCCTGTCAAGGGGCCACTTGCGCCCACCCTTCCTAACTTTGGTTACAACTCCTTTCTAGAAACTAGAGCTCCCAACATGATCAGGTATTCCCTGTGTAACACCCTCAATGTATATTCGAATACACATTAAAGATGTTACTAACTGATTTATATTGACTTTCAGACTTGTAATTTTTTTTATTTTGATGCAAAACTAATTTGATTAAACAACCCTTTCTCGGTTTTCATTAAATTACAAATCTATCTAGAGTCACCTAGTTTTGACCCTAAATTGGTTTATAAAATACTTTAAGCAGTTATTAAAATGAAAATATAATTCAGGGCGAAAACTATGTGTGCTACCTAGACCCTTTCTTGATTTTAAAATCACTACGCGATAAACGACCAACTAAGTTTAAAATCTTTTGAAGCATCTTTTCTAATATTCTTAATTCCTTAAACTAAATCATGTTTCTAGATCATACATCCACATTAACTTATAAGTAGAGCACAAAAATTTAGACATACAAAATAGCTACTTATTTAATATCTATACATGCCCAACTAGACTAGGATGTGGTGATACTTACTGATAATGTAGGCTAACTTGATTCAATGATGTACAACTCCTCCTCTGCTATCTAGTCTGAAGTACCTATGTGTGATGTGAAACAAACGGTAAGTATAACTTAGTGAGGCATAATCATAACGATATAAAACAATGATTATAAATAACACAGCCCTGCAAAATGGCAAGCGATTTCCAATTGCCTTTGATAACATTTTATCATGCATAGAACTACCTTACATGTATAGTTCATTAAACCAATATAATATTCAAATCATAGGATTTGATTTGTCTTACCAGTCTTGTGTACGTTAAGCTTTTTAGCTTTACTACCTGCATAAATTCATTCAAGTATTATAGCCCGAAGTACAAAATCATGTGATGCTATGGTACGCGATTCATCACGACACCATAGTGTCTATGACGTCGTAGCGTCTGCATCACTGAAGCGACTGAAATGGGTAAGTACTCGAGGATGCTCTTTGCTCCTTATAATTGCATATTTTGTGCTAACAACACCGAAGTGTCTAAACAACACAGTAGCGTCTAAGTCGACACATTGAAGTGTCTAAACATCACCGAAGTGACTGAAATCACTGTAGTGCTAGGTCACATTTGCTAAGAATCTATGGATATCCAATTATACCTATGGTATACAAAGTCATCATAATGACACCGTAGTGTCTGCAACGCCGTAGCGTCTGATAGTGAGTGTAATATCCCAATTTTGGCTAGTGACTAAAATGTAAATTTTGAAAGTTTAGGGGGTCAAAGTATAAACTTTGGAAAAGTTTAGGGGACTAAAGTGTAAATTTCCCCAAAAAATAATTTTATTCAGTATAAGATTGAATTGGATCGAAATAGGTACCTTGATATTGGTTTTAAGAATTAAAATGCAGAGAAAGGTACCGAATTTGGATCGAATGAAATTGTTAAGCGTGCTCAGGCTAGAGAAATACAAGGATGGGTGACCTTCAGAAAGGTCCCATAAAAGTGTTTCTAATCGATATTTTGGACTCAGTAAAGGTAAAGAATTTTCCAATGGATTATCGATAAAGGATTTCTAAGAGAAATTTTATTCTATAGAGATTTTTGATAATTATCGGAATAGTAGACTGAGTTAGGAAAAATTCAGTCTAAGACTTTAGGAAAGGAAATTTTTATAAGATGATAGTGTTCATTTTCTGAATATGGAAATATGGAATTTTTGGAATAAATCCGATAGCTCGATAAAGGTGAAATTGCAGTAAAAGTATTTTATGAATATCGGGAGATCGGATCGAATTGAAATTTTAGAGGCTGATCCAAAAGCTATGAAAAAGTCATAACATACTATTTTATGAATATTTTATTATAGTTGGTTGGATTTTAACTAGACTTAGTTAAATTTTTACATGAATGACAAACTAGTAAATAAAGACTAGTTGGAGGGCAAATTGGTCATTTGACAAGGATGACAATTTTGAAATATTTTGAAATATTAAGGTCAATTTTGGAAGTTAATTACATTTGGATCAAATCATGGCCATTGATTTTTGATAAGATTAAGTCTTGGCCATTGGATTAAAAGGGCAAATTAGTAATTTCACTAATTAAATGAATTTTAAATTCATTTAATTTTAAAATGTGGATTTAAATAAGTAAAAGATGAACCAAATTGTTCATCTTTCTTGAAATATTTCGAACTAAGGGGAGAAAAAAAAGGGAGAAAAATTTTCAAGCTCGATTCAAGCCCTGAAACTCGATTTTTAGGTGTAGCGATGTCATTTTTTTTTGCTAAAAAATCGTGTTTTCGAAGTGTTGGTGATTTTTCGGATATAAAATATTTATTCTGTGGGGTTTTAAAAACCGCATTTTATTTAAAAATTAGAGTCGCCACCGGCCACTTAGGTAGGCCAGACACCATAAAAAACCAGAGATTTGAAAACTATTGGGTTCGGGAGTCGGTTACGGATGGGGAAGGATTAGCACCCCCACACCACCCAAAATTGGTACTTTAATAATAACCGCTTCATTAATATTAGACTTTCCGGATTAAAGTGACGATTAGTTTAAAATTCGGTTATAATTGCGAATAAATTTTAAAGGCCTCGTTATCCGAGGGTAAACGCTCAACCACTATCACTACGCCTGATACTGGCCCCGTTTACGCTCGGATAAAAGGACACCGCATTGACAATTTATATATCCCATTATGCAAACTTAGTGAGCAAAATATAAAACATGGCAAATAATTTAAATACAATGCAAATAAATATTAACATAATAAAATACTAATCTAATAAAATATTAATCAAAAAGATACATACATAAATATTAATCTAACTCATAAATAAAAACATATATAACATAAATAAAATACTAACATTCATAAATATTAATTTAAAACACAAATAAATATTATTCTAACACATAAATAAAAACGAATCTAATATAAAGAAAATATTAATATAAAACACAAATTTAAAACATATTAAATACTAATCTAAAACATAAACATACAAACTAAAAATAAGACTACAATTTTAAAATAACTAATACTTCATTAAATTATAAAAATTACAACACTAATAAAAAAGGGAAGAAAATATGCCTAACTAGGAGCTCGAATGACGAACCCCAACTGAACTCCAACGAGATCTACCGCGACCCCTCCAAAAATATTAACTAGATCGGACCTAAAATAGGACCCCGATCGAATGTTGGATCGAACCAACTGGGGCCGAGGGCACTGCCCCCAACCCCGGCCAGCCTTGCGGCCGGCCTAGCCCCCACGATTTGGGTGGCAATTCGATTGCCAATTTCATTTGGCAATTTGGGCGTTATTTGGCGTGAATTTTGCTGCCTATTTATAGGCCAAAGGGGATGGGTTAAGGGTGACGTGGAGCAACCTCCTCCACGCAATTTTCTTCCCTTTTTTTTAATATATTTTTTATTTTTTTATTTTTTTATTTTTTATTAATTTTATATTATTATTAAAATAATACTAATAACACTAAAACCCGGTCAAAAATGAGTGATTACATCAGGTAATATATTCAACTGCAAAATGTTCTACTCTTCAAGGTATATCTTTTGATGTCAATAATTCATGAAATACATGCTTGATTGATGAGAATTTTGATGAGAAAGAATTAGGGTTTATGGACTCAATTGGGGTTTTTGAGATTTTATGATTCCATGTTGAAATCAAGCTTTTGTGATGTTAAAATCATGTTATTGAGTTGGGATTAAACTCTACATGTTTTGATTATTATGAAGATGATTAGGGTTTATGGATTCAAGTTTGATTTTGGGTTTGTGATGTTGGACAAATGATCTATTAAGCTTAGATTTGTTATTTGGAAGCAAAACCCTAAATTAAAGGTATAGGGACCATTTCGGCAATTTCAAAAGTTAGAGAACTAATCTGAATTTTTATGATTTTGAAGTGTATTTATGTTATTATTGAAGTTGGAGATGTGAAATTGAAGTTAGATTGTTAAACCGATGTTGAATCGAGTTAGTGACCATTTTGACAAATTGTCAAAGCTAATTGACCAATTCGGAAATGAGGTTTTAGAGAAGAACTAAATCTGATTTTAGTTGAAATAATAGAAATCAAGTAGTAATGTTGATTTGATGACTAATTTGCAAAGTTAAGAAGCTTGAATCCTTATCTTTGCATTTTAGTGACTATTTTGGAAAGAACGAAAAAATTAGAGAGAATTATTTTTGAATAATTATTTGATGAATAAAGTGATACATTAGTGGTTTGAATCAAGTAAGGGGACCAAATTGACAAATAGCAAAGTAAGGAGAAATTAGTATAAAGCTTGAAGTTATTTATGGAAGTTGTGTAGGAAACTGGATTTGGCAGTAAGTTTAAAAATTCACCATAAATTCTATAAAAATGGTTAAATGGTGAATTTTATATCGATGTAAATATTTATTCGTCTAGTTTTGCTTAAAACAAACGGTGATTGATTTTGATTCATATATCAAAAGATATGAATTTTTAAGTGATGAAAGGTCAGAAAACAGAATAGCAGCCTCTTCCGGAATTGAATACTGGAATTCGAATTTTAAAATTTGCCATAAATCGTACAAATTGAATATGGGTTATTAGTTTATATGGTTCAAAAGCTTATCGAATCTAGTGTCGTTTCCATCAAACAAAAATTGATTTCGAGTTCCGAGTTAAAAGATATTAATTTTTAATCGAATGAAGGTTAGAAAAATTACAGAACAGTTTCTGTCAGGACAGCTCTGTAAAAGTGAGTTTGATGAATTTTCATAATTTTTGTAGATTTTATTAAATTATGTGGCTTATACCGTTAGAACCGTTTTCGAATCTAGCTTTTACGGTATAAAGGAGATTAATATTTAGTATGTATTCTTCCCTGTAGAAGTAAATCTTTGATGGTAGTGCAAGTTGATAGAAAATAGAAATTGAGACAATTTGTGTCTAATGTTGGTTAGAAAGCTTGGAGGAATTATTTAAAGATCAAAATGGTCATTAGGGACCAAAAATGAGTTTGTGAGCAGTATAAGGAAGGAAAGAAATTTATGGATTTTTTTTTATGTTGAATGATTAAATAGCTTAAGTGAAATATAGTTAGAAGTGGATGTAACAAATGTTTATTTATATTCACATGATAAGTGAAGTTGGATCCGAATCAAAAAGAAGGTTCAAAGTACTATAAAGGAAAGGATCAATAGAGCTTAGTGAGGCATATTAATAAATGGCCAAAGTGAGTGCATTTTTAAATGTTTGCATTACATTGAAAATGGCATTGTATTTCTCTATAATACATGATATGATACATTGCTCGACATGGCAAGCTTGATGGGATACCAGGTAAGAATTATTGTTTGCATAAATGATGATCTATGTTTACCATGAATATTTATGATGAAGCATGAAATATGAAATGTTTATATGTATGATTGATTATGATGTTGAGTTAATGATGAAAGAAATGCCCAAGTATTATGTATGAGAGTCCATGGTATAGTTGGCATGCCATAGAGTATTTAGCAGTTGCACCCTTATGTTCATGTTATCAAATAGATATTGTGACAAAATGATTGTGTCACATGCACCCTGGGGATCTACGCCCACTGTGCCCGAGTGCATTGTCGAGGTGCTTCATGTTTATGGGGAGCAAAGAGCATCCCCGAGTACGTACGCATCTTTAAGTTTACGTTAGACACTATGGTGTCATTTTAAGATGACTGAGTACCTCGATCTTATATAGTGTACTTTGGGCAATGATAAAAGAATCATGTCATGTAAACGAATCAAGTTACGTATATGAATCATGTCATGAATATGAACCATGCCATGTATATGAAATGTCATGTATATGAACCATGCCATGAATACGGAACATGCCATGTATATGAATTTAACCACGTATATGAATTATGCCAAGTATATGAATTATGCCAAGTACATGAATTATGCCATGTATACGAAGAATGTCACATATTTATGAAATATGCTATGTATATGAATCATGACATGTATACAAATTATGTTACGTATATGAATTATGCCATGTACATGTATCATGTTATGTATATGAATGATGTCATGTATATGAATGATGTCACGTATATGAATCATGCCACGTATATGAATTATCACACGTATATGGATTCTGCCATGTATATAATTCATGTCATATATATATATATATATGAATTATGCCATGTATATGAAGTATGTCATGTATATGAATTATGTCATATTTATATAAACCATGTCATGCATGTGAATTATGCCATGTGTATGAAATATGCCATGTATGTGAACTATGCCATGCATATTATTTACTTGGTAATAATGGAGTATTGGAAACTAGACTAGTTAGAAAATTATGACTTGCACATGAATATTGACTAACTATGGAAACCTTGTTAGTACGATACTACCTTAGACAGAAACCATGGTAGGTTAATGTATAGCATGTATTGCTTTATTTTACGTTTTGATGAATAAGATTATTGCCTCACTAAGTTTGTCATTTATCGTGTGTTTTATTTCACACGTAGGTTCTCCGAAAATAGACTAGCAAGGAGGAGCTGTTAATTGGGAAGATCAAGTTACTATCTGTAAGTACAATACGTACACCTTTAATGTAATTTGATAAACTAGTAGGCATGTAATAATTTAACTGGGTAAATTGTTTTGTAAGTTTAAGTTTATAACGTATTCATACATTGTTATGGAAGTATAGACTTAGAGAAATGATTTACTATTAATAACTATGAATTTTGACGTAGTTAAATGTTCTTTAACCTTGATCACGTAAAAAATTGAAAATCAAGAAAGGGTCTAGGCAGTGTACATAGTTTTCATCCTGAATTACATTTTTATTTTAACAACACAATTATGAATTTTATAAATCAATTCAGGGTCAAAACTAGCAGCAATAGACTAACATAGTTTTTAATTCAAAATCGAGAAATGGTTAAATTGCAAGATGAATTTTGGTATAAAAAATTTACAAGTCAAGATTTCTTTCAATGACTCTGTAACATCTTTAATGTATATTCGACTTACAAGTATACGTTAAGGTTGTTACTTTTATTGGTATCAGAGCTACAGGTTTAGCCGATTCTGGAGGTTAAACCGAGTTAAACAAGATTTGATGTTAAGTACATGCCTTTAGGATGTCATGTTACTGATGTACTATATGTGTAACTTGATTATGCTCCTTATTTACATGAATAAGTTTTAGTCGAAATAGATGATGTTAAGTACTGATGGACTACGTTAAATGTGTAATTATGGGGATCAAGAGAAGGATTAAAGTGGAAGTGAAGAGATATAGAATGTTCCACCTCTAGCTCCTACCCCAGCTGAGCCACTTACGCAGTATGGAGCTCCAGCATAACAATATGAAACCTTAGCACGAGCCCTGAAAAGCTATGGTTAAAAAAATTCAACCCTAATGCATGTATCAATCTGGCACCTACACCAGTAAAGGCATCGACAGTTAAGGAGCTTAAGAAGTTGGGAGCTCCTGAATTTCATGGAAAGGGTGGTCTGATGGCTGCCAATTTATGGCTTCACAATGTTAAAGTCATGTTAGAGGAATTAAATTGTACAAATCCTGAAAAGTTAGAAAAGTTACTTTCTTATTAAGGGAACATGCTTGTAATTGATGGTCCGAAGCCACAGAATTATACCTGTTGAGAAAGAGACTTGGTCATTCTAAAAAGTGTTTAGAGTTAATTATGTTGACGACTAGTTTAAGAAAGAGATGTTACAGTAGGTTCAAAGCTTGAAACAATGTACTCATACTATCTACGAGTATGTGCTGGATTTTAATGGATTAAGCCGGTATACAGCTGATTTGATACCAACTGAGAAGTCCCTATGAGAATGGTTTATTGAGGGGCTTAACCTGAGGTCTGAAGAGTAATTCTCAGGTATGAGTTTGTCGATTTACTAGGATGCTATAATGAGAGCAAAGGCTATGGAGAAAGCCTATAATTACTTTAATTGATCCAGGTTCAACTCACTCGTACATTGGTACTAAGATAGTAGTACAAAGAAAGATTCTTAAGGAAAACTATTTTTAGTAATGTGATTCCTAATAACCCACTTGGACATAGTGCATGGATGATTAGAATATGTAAGAAATGTTTGTTGGTGATTTAAGGAATTGAGTTCCTGGCAAGCTTATTGGAGCTTTTATTTCACAAACTTAAGATTATTTTTGGAATGAACTGGTTGTATGCATATGATGCAGTGGTGAAATGTAAAAAGAAAAGGTTGGTACTTCAAGGTCCTGATGGTTCTGAAGTAATCATTAGGGAAGAAAGAACTGACTGTTTAGAGTCAGTGATTTCTTTAGCAACATCTTAAAGATTGTATTGCAATGGATGTGAGTATGTTTAATTTATATGGTGGGTACACAAATATCACCCAAGAAAATTGAAGGCATCCCAACTATAAAGGTAAATTGTGCAAGAAAGATTATTTCTTTAAGGAGACATCAGTGTTACTAGAAGTCAACTATAAGGTTTAAAGGATCAAGAAGACAAGAAATATGGAATAAAAGTATGATGAAAGTGATATTTGAGTACACACTGAACAAGATTGGAAGTCTAATACCGATAAAGAGTATTGAACTCTTAACCAAAGAATATTCAAAGAAGTCAACTAAGAGGTTAATTCTACCTGAATAGTTGATAGCAGAGCCTTATAAAGATAGAGCTGAAGTGTAATGGATAAGCTAAGATATATTTTCAGAAAGGTTTTGATAAAGACAATCAATAATAACATAAGATGATGAGTATGAAAAGCATTAAAATGATGTGAATTGATAGAAAAGGTTTTCTAATGGTCCAAGTGATCAAGTATTAGAAGATATTATGAAGATAATATTCTTAGAATTTGAAGAGTAATTGAGATAAGTTAATTATCTATGCACCAGGTAGAAGTGATTATAAGAAGAAATGTTTAAATTTTTAAAAGGAATTAGTTCCTTAATGAAGTCAAAGGAAGAGTGCTTAGTTGAGGATTGTTCCGGCTAATTGAAATTTCCATAGATATGTTTCTAGACAAGAACAAGAAGTACCTAAGATATTGTAACCTTCGACAACTGTATATAATATTGTTGTTTAAATGTTTAAGCTGTTGAGAGCCTTAAACGTTAGAGCAAATGAGAAGTTATGATTGTTTATTTGAAAATGAAGGATGATTTATATAGGTCAAAAAGGGAAAAATTAGTTTCAGAACTGTTATACTTTAAGGAATCGTGAAAGAGTTGGACCAAGAGTATATTAATGGGTTTTATCTCCAGAAGTAAGCAAAATTCTATAGTATATGTACTTATATTTTGGGAGCATTTATTGAATTATTTACATGTCAACACTCTTTATTAAATTGAGATGCAATTAGATTTGATACATGAAGAAGAGTTAGTAGAAATATTAGTTTAAGGAATTAAAGAATTAAGGAATAAGAAATTTCATTGACTGAAGTTTTGAGGAAAAATCACAAGGTTGAAGAAGCCACTTGAGAGGATGAGAAGAAAATAAGAAAGTAATATCTGTAAATGTTTGGAACATGTATGCATTAAAAATTTGAGGACAAATTTTCTTAAGGGGGAGGAATTGTAATATCCCAAATTTTGGCTAGTGACTAAAATGTAAAATTTGAAAGTTTAGGGGGTCAAAGTATAAACTTTGGAAAAGTTTGGGGACTAAAGTGTAAATTTCCCCAACAAGTAATTTTATTCAGTATAAGAGTGAATCAGATCGAAATAGGTACCTTAATATTGGTTTTAAGAATTAAGATGCAGAGAAAGGTACCGAATTTGGATCGAATGAAATTGTTAAGCGTGCTCAGGCCAGAGAAATACAAGGATAGGTGACCTTCGGGAAGGTCCCATAAAAGTGTTTCTAATCGATATTTTGGACTCAGTAAAGGTAAATAATATTCAAATGGATTATTGATAAAGGATTTTTAAGAGAAATTTTATTCTGTGGAGATTTTCGATAATTATTAGAATAATATACTCAGTTAGGAACAATTCAGTCTAAGACTTTAGGAAAGGAAAATTTTATAAGATGATAGTGTTCATTTTCTGAATATGGAAATATAGAATTTTTGGAATAAATCCGATAGCTCGATAAAGGTGAAATCGTAGTAAAAGTATTTTATGAATATCAGGAGATCGGATCAAATCAAAATTTCAGAGGCTGATCCAAAAGCCATGGAAAAGTCATAAAATACTATTTTATGAATATTTTATTATATTTGGTTGGATTTCAACTAGACTTAGTTAAATTTTTACAAGAATGGCAAACTAGTAAATAAAGACTAGTTGGAGGGCAAATTTGTCATTTGACTAGGATGGCAATTTTAAAATATTTTGAAATATTAAGGGCAATTTTGGAAGGTGAATTAAATTTGGATCAAATCATGGCCATTTATTTTTGATAAGATTAAGTCTTGGCCATTGGATTAAAAGGGCAAATTAGTAATTTCACTAATTAAATGAGTTTAAATTCATTTAATTTTAACACGTGGATTTAAATAAGTAAAAGATGAACCAAATTGTTCATATTTCTTGAAATATTTCGAACTAAGGGGAGAAAAAAAGGGAGAAAAATTTTCAAGCTCGATTCAAGCCCCAAAACTCGATTTTCAGGTAATATTTTCAACTGCAAAATGTTCTACTCTTCAAGGTCTATCTTTTGATGCCAATAATTCATGAAATACATGCTTGATTGATGAGAATTTTGATGAGAAAGAAATTAGGGTTTATGGACTCAATTGGGGTTTTTGAGATTTTATGATTCCATGTTGAAATTCAAGTTGAAATCAAGCTTTTGTGATGTTAAAAATCATGTTATTGAGTTGGGATTTAAACTCTACATGTTTTGATTATTATGAAGATGATTAGGGTTTATGGATTCAAGTTTGATTTAGGGTTTGTGATGTTGGACAAATGATCTATTAAGCTTAAATTTGTTATTTGGAAGCAAAACCCTAAATTAAAGGTATAGGAACCAGTTCTGTAATTCCAAAAGTTAGAGGACTAATCTGAATTTTTATGATTTTGAAGTGTATTTATGTTATTATTGAAGTTGGAGATGTGAACTTGAAGTTAGAATGTTAAATCAATGTTGAATTGAGTTAGTGGCCATTTTGACAAATTGTCAAAGCTAAGTGACCAATTCGGAAATGAGGTTTTAGAGAAGGACTAAATCTAATTTTAGTTGAAATAATAGAAATCAAGTAGTAATGTTGATTTGAGGACTAATTTGCAAAGTTAAGAAGCTTGAATCCTTATCTTTGCATTTCAGTGACTATTTTGGAAAGAACGAAAAAATTAGAGGGAATTATTTTTGAATAATTATTTGATGAAGAAAGTGATACAGTAGTGGTTTGAATCAAGTAAGGGGACAAAATTGACAAATAGCAAAGTAAGGAGAAAATAGTATAAAGTTTGAAGTTATTTATGGAAGTTGTGTAGGAAAACTGGATTTGGCAGTAAGTTTGAAAATTCACCATAAATTCTATAAAAATGGTTAAATGGTGAATTTTATATCGATGTAAAGATTTATTCGTCTAGTTTCGCTTAAAACAAACGGTGATTGATTTCGATTCATATATCAAAAGATATGAATTTTTAAGTGATGAAAGGTCAGAAAATAGAATAGCAGCCTGTTCCGAAATTGAATACTGGAATTCGACTTTGAAAATTTTCCATAAATCGTACAAATTGAATATGAGTTATTAGTTTATATGGTTCAAAATCTTATCGAATCTAGTTTCGTTTCCAACAAACGGAAACTGATTTTGAGTTTTGAGTTAAAAGATATTAACTTTTAATCGAATGAAGGTCAGAAAAATTACAGAACAGTTTCTGTCAGGACAGCTTTGTAAACGTGAGTTTGATGAATTTTCATAATTTTTGTATATTTTATTAAATTATGTGGCTTATACCGTTAGAACCGTTATCGAATCTAGTTTCTAATTTATAAAGGAGATTAATATTTAGTATGTATTCTGCCCTGTAGAAGTAAATCTTTGATGGTGGTGCAAGTTGACAGAAAATAGAAATTGAGACAATTTGTGTCTAATGTTGGTTAGCAAGCTTAGCGGAATTATTTGAAGATCAAAATGGTCATTAGGGGACCAAAAATGAGTTTGTGAACAGTATAAGAAGGAAAGAAATTTATGGAAATTTTTTTATGTTGAATGATTAAATAGCTTAAGTGAAATATTGTTAGAAGTGAATCTAACAAATGTTTATTTATATTCATGTGATAAGTGAAGTTGGATCCGAATCAAAAAGAAGGTTCGAAGTACTATAAAGAAAAGGATCAATAGAGCTTAGTGAGGCATATTATTAAATGGCCAAGGTGAGTGCACTTTTAAATGTTTGCATTACATTGAAAATGACATTGCATTTCTCTATAATACATGATATGATACATTGCTCGTCATGGCAAGCTTGATGGAATACCAAGTAAGAATTATTGTTTGCATAAATGATGATCTATGTTTACCATGAATATTTATGATGAAGTATGAAATATGAAATGTTTATATGTATGATTGATTATGATGTTGAGTTAATGATGAAAGAAATGCCGAAGTATTGTGTATGAGAGTCCATGGTATAGTTGGCATGCCATAGAGTATTTAGCAGCTACACCCTTATGTTCATGTTATCAAACAGATATTGTGACATAATGATTGTGTCACATGCACCTTGGGGATCTACGCCCACTGTGCCCGAGTGCACTGTCGAGGTGCTTCATGTTTATGGGGAGCAAAGAGCGTCCCCGAGTACGTAGTCATCTTTACGTTTATGTTAGACACTACGGTGTCATTTCAAGATGACTCGCATACCTCGATCTCATATAGTGTACTTTGGGCAATGATAAAAGAATCATGTCATGTAAACGAATCAAGTTACGTATATGAATCATGTCATGAATATGAACCATGCCATGTATATGAAATGTCATGTATATGAACCATGCCATGAATACGGAACATGCCATGTATATGAATTTAACCACGTATATGAATTATGCCAAGTATATGAATTATGCCAAGTACATGAATTATGCCATGTATACGAAGAATGTCACATATTTATGAAATATGTCATGTATATGAATTATGTCATATTTATATAAACCATGTCATGCGTGTGAATTATGCCATGTGTATGAAATATGCCATATATGTGAACTATGCCATGCATATGATTTACTTGGTAATAATGGAGTATTGGAAACTAGACTAGTTAGAAAATTATGACTTGCACATGAATATTGACTGACTATGAAAACCTTGTTAGTACGATACTACCTTAGACAGAAACCATGCTAGGTTAATGTATAACATGTATTGCTTTATTTTACGTTTTGATAAATAAGATTATTGTCTCACTAAGTTCATACTTAGCGTGTATTATTTCACACGTAGATTCTCCGAAAATAGACTAGCAAGGAGGAGCTTTTAATTGGGAAGATCAAGTTACTATCTGTAAGTACAGTACGTACATCTTTAATGTAATTTGATAAACTAGTGGGCATGTAATAATTTAAGTCGGTAAACTGTTTTGTAAGTTTAAGTTTATAACGTATTCATACATTGCTATGGAAGTATGGACTTAGAGAAATGATTTACTATTAATAACTATGAATTTTGACGTAGTTAAATGTTGTTTAACCCTAATCGCGTAAAAATTTGAAAATCAAGAAAAGGGTCTAGGCAGTGTACATAGTTTTCATCTTGAATTATATTTTTATTTTAACAACTCAATTATGAATTTTATAAATCAATTCAGGGTCAAAACTAGCTGCAATAGACTGACATAGTTTTAATTCAAAATCGAGAAAGGGTTAAACTGCAAGATGAATTTTGGTATAAAAAAATTTACAAGTCAAGATTTCTTTCAATGACTCTGTAACATCTTTAATGTATATTCGACTTACAAGTATACGTTAAGGTTGTTACAGTGAGCACGTACTCGAGGACACCCTTTGCTCCTCATCATCGCACCTTTTGATCTAGTCGACACCGAAGTGTCTTAACAACACAGTAGTGTCTGCAACGCCGTAGTGTCTAATGTCAACATCGATGTGTTTAAGCAACACCGTAGTGTTTGCAATGCCGTAGCATCTAATGTTAACACCGAAGTGTCTAGAACGCACTTTAGTGCTGGAATGCAGCTGCTATGACTCTATGGATATCCAATATACCAAAGACTCTCGCACTAGTATTTGGACAAAACAATATAATATTTTCATATTCAGTGTCCAATCCATCAATACAATCATACATAATTCGATAATGAGCAGTTCATATCCAAAATCTAAAATTTGATTTATCTTAGATAAACCATTATGCCATATCAATGTATCACATATGCCATTTAATATTACATGCCATTTGCATAACTTTGATTAACATACATTTTAATTAATATCAAGGTCGACTTATCGCAAGTTATCCTATTCGTAACATGTCATACATGCATATAATGCACTTACTCATATTACATATATAAATAAGTAAAATGCACTCACTCAAATCACATATATAATAAATAAGTAAAAATGCGCTCACCTAGGCCATGCATGATATTATCCTCACTAAACTATTTCGATACTTTTTCTTTGCTTTTCTTTGATCTGGTACACTTAGCCTCACCAATAGCTGTACAGTACCATTTGAACATACATAACAATATTCATGTTAGATTTTTAATATAACATTGCTTAACTATACTTTATGTAACACCCTTAACGTATATTTGATATTCGAATACACATTAAAGATGTTACTAAGTGATTTACACTGATTTTCAGACTTGTAAATTTTTTGATGCAAAACTAATTTGATTAAACAACCATTTCTTGGTTTTCATTAAATTACAAATCTGTCTAGAGTTACCTAACTTCGACCCTGAATTGGTTTATAAAATACTTTAAGTAGTTATTAAAATGAAAATATAATTCAGGGTGAAAACTATGTGTGCTGCCTAGACCCTTTCTTGATTTTAAAATCACTACGCGATAAACGACCAACTAAGTTTAAAATCATTTGAAGCAACTTTTCTAATATTCTTAATTCCTCAAACTAAGTCCTGTTTCTAGATCATACATCCACATTAACTTATAAGTAGAATACAAAAATTTAGACATACAAAATAGCTACTTATTTAATATCTATACATGCCCCACTAGACTAGGATGTGGTGATACTTACTGATAATGTAGGCTAACTTGATCCAATGATGTGCAACTCCTCCTCTGCTATCTAGTATGAAGTACATACGTGTGATACGAAACACACGCTAAGTATAACTTAGTGAGGCATAATCATAACAATATAAAACAATGATTATAAATAACACAGCCCTGCAAAATGGCAAGTGATTTCCAATTGCAGTTGATAACATTTTATCATGCATAAAATTACCTTACATGTATAGTTCATTAATCCAATATAATATTCAAATCATAGGATTCGATCTGTCTTACCAGTCTTGTGTACGTTAAGCTTTTTAGCTTAACTACCTGCATAAATGCATTTCAAGTATTATAGCCCAAAGAACAAAATCATGTGATGCTATGGTACGCGAGTCATCACGACACCGTAGTGTCTATGACGCCGTAACGTTTGTATTGCCGAAGTGACTGAGATGAGTAAGTACTCGAGGACGCTCTTTGCTCCTCATAATCACACATTTTGTGCTAACAACACCGAAGTGTCTGAACAACATTGTAGTGTCTAAGTCGACACCCAAGTGTCTAAACGTCATCGAAGTGACTGAAACGCACCATAGTTCTAGGATACAACTGCTAAGACTTTATGGATATCCAACTATACCAAAGACTTCACAATAGTACTTGGGAAAAATCAACATTCCATGTTCAAAGCATAAATATAAATCATAATTGAATATATATATATCCAAAGTCATATTATCGTTCTTACTTTATCAGTAGGAAATACGATAGACTTACTAGCCTATCCACCTGCATAAAAGCATTTAATGAATTATAGCCCAAAGTACAATTTCATGTGAACCTATGGTATACGAGTCATCATAATGACACCGTAGTGTCTGCAACGCCGTAGCATCTGATGGTAAGTACGTACTCGAGGAGCCCTTTGCTCCTTATTATCGCACCTTTTGTGCTAGTCGTCGCTGAAGTGTCTAAACAACACCGTAGTGTCTGGAACGCCGTAGCGTCTAATGTCAACATTGAAGTGTCTGGAACGCACCGTAGTGCTGGAATGCACCTGCTAAGACTCTATGGATATCCAATTATACCAAAGACTCTCACACTAGTACTCGGGCGTAACAATATAATATTTTCACATTCAATGTCCAATCCATCAATACTATCATCCATATTTCGATAATGGGCAATTCATACCCAAAATCTAAAAATCTGATTTATCTTAGATATTCATTGTGCCATATCAATGTATCACATATGCCATTTAATATTTCATGCCATTTACATAACTTTGATCAACATATATTTTCATTAATATCAAGGTCGACTTCTTGCAAGTCTCCCTTATGTCATATATATATAATAAATAAAAATGCACTCACTCATATCACATATATAATAAATAAGTAAAAATGTGCTCACCTGGGCCATGCATGATATTAGCCTCACTAAATTATTTCAATACTTTTTCTTTGCTTTTCTTTGACCTGGTACCCTTAGCCTCGCCAATAGCTGTACAGTACCATTTGAACATACATAATATTCATGTTAGATTTTTAATCTAACATTGCTTAACTATACTATACTAGTATAATTATCCGAATATAGGATACTTTCAAAAAAAAATCACTTTTTCTTTTAATAATGCCGAATTGTTCATTATGGTCCTTAGTGACCATTTTGCACATTTTATAATTTATTCCAGCTCGAATCATAATTATTCAATAATTCCATCATTTTCACTAACTTTTATTCAATACCCCTTTCATCCACTAACTTTTACCAAAGTGACATTTTGGTAACTAGTTTTACACATAAACATGTAAACTTGTATAGAATAATTAATCCAACATTTCTATAATTTTTCTTCACATTTTCCCTTACTTTTAGACCAAAGATGAATTGGTCCTTGAACTAACTAGGGCTGTCGAAATGATCCATTGCCATTTCCTTTCTTGTCAATTTAGCCCCATGGATTCTAGTTTCAATTCTAACTTCATACAACATATTTGAATCATAAAATCTCATAATCATAATAATTTCATAATATTTTCCCCATAATTTCTATACAAGTCGAAATGGGTATCTATATTTTCCAATGACTTTATTTTAGTCCAAAAGCCATATCAAGCTTATAAGTTCATAATCTCTTCAAATTCAACACTAGGATAATTTTCACAATATTTCCCCAAATTTCCCCATGTATGCCGAAATGGTCACTTAAAGGACTAGTTGAGGATTTTTCATTCTAACATCAAAATCAAGCTTCTAATATCATCAATCTTTCATTTTCATCATCAATTTAAAAACCCTAAATAAAATCCCAAATTCTAGGGTTAGGGTTTTTAACCTTAAATATGGAATTAATCACAATCTAAGCTTGATTTCATCTCTACAACACTAGATTTGCATAGATCAAGCTTCAATCTAAACATGGAACATGAAACCTTATTTTCTCTCTCTTCAAGAACATAATCGAATCTTCATAACTCTTGATAAAAGTACTATCAAATGAAAGAGAATTTAAAATAGATCAACTTTCTACCAAAAATATACCTTGAATCGTGTTCGGGAGCCTTCAAAAATGCTTGGAGAAAATTTTGTATATTTTTCTCTCCCTTTCCCATGGTATTTCGAAAATAGGGTTGAAGAAGATGAACATTTTGTTCATCTTTTAATAATTTATGCAACATGTAATTCATAAATTGAATTTTTTATTCAATTTAGTCCTTATTCCAAAATTAACCTCCAACTGAATCATAATTTACAAGTTGCCATTCTAGTTCAATTCCAACCAAATTCCATTCAACTCTAACCAAACTAGAGTAATGCTTTCACATGGGAAATTGCCATATTGTACATGGTACTTTCAAAATATTTCAAAATTGCCATTGTGACCAAATTACCAAAATTGCCATTCTAGTTCAATTCCAACCAAGTACTGACATGGGACGTTCCCTTCCACAATGGATTACATCTTTTTAGGGTCGACGTGGATCCCTTTGGTTAAAACAATGTGACCCAAGAAAGCCATTTATAATAACCAAACTCACATTTTGAGAGTTTTGCATAAAACCTTTCTCTATCATATTGTAAAATTTCATAATTTTTTAGTTCGATCTGGGTACCCGAATTCCACTTAAACTTTGACTGTGATTTCCTAATATTCGAAATATCGGATCAAACTAGTAATTCCACATTCGGTCCACACCAATAGGTGCTCTATCTATTTATGAAATAAACACCTAACTTTTGGGAAATTACAAATTTGGTCCTTCAACTTTTCATATTTCGACTTGTACCATACAAGTTTTAAAAACTTGTCATTTTGGTCACTAAACTTTAACCTTGAATTCCCATTTTGGTCACATTCGGTACCCTAATTTGCTTATCCTCTAACTCATGGTACTCTTAATTCTCTGAAATTCCTTCCCTAGAATCTATAATTAAAGAAATCCTAACTTTTGCATTTTTGTCATTTTAGTCACTAAGTTAGCTTTTAAGCCCTTATCTTAGTACTAAATGACCCTTAAACAGTACTGTAAGTTTTGGGGTATTACACTTTACTAGTATAATTATCCGAATATAGAATATTTCCAAAAATTTTCAATTTTTCCTTTAAAAATGCCAAATTGTTCATTATGGTCCCTAGTGACCATTTTGCACATTTTGCATTTTATTCAAGCTCGAATCACAATTATTCAATAATTCCATCATTTTCACTAACTTTTATTCAATACCCTTCATCCACTAACTTTTACCAAAGTGACATTTTAATCACTAATTTTACACATAAACTTGCAAACTTGTATCGAATCATTAATCCAATATTTCTATAATTTTTCTCACATTTTCCCTTACTTTTAGACCAAAGCTGAATTGGTCCTTGAACTAATCAGGGATGTCAAAATGGTCCCTTGTCATTTCTTTTCTTGTCAAATATAATCTCTTGGATTCTAATTTCATTTCTAACTTCATACAACATATTCGAATCATAAAATCTCATAATCATAATAATTTCAAAATATTTTTCTCATAATTTCTCTACAAGCCGAAATGGGCATCTATATCTTCCAATGATTTTATTTTAGTCTAAAAGCCATAATCAAGCTTCTAAGTTCATAATATCTTCAAATCCACCACTAGGATAATTTTCACAATATTTCTCCAAATTTCCCCATATATGCCGAAATGGTCACTTAAAGGACTAGTTGAGGATTTTTCATTCTAACATCAAAATCAAGCTTCTAATATCATCAATCTTTCATTTTCATCATCAATTTCAAAACCCTAAATAAAATCCCAAATTTTAGGGTTAGGGTTTTTTAACCTTAAACATGAAATTAATCACAATCTAAGCTTGATTTCATCTCTACAACACCAGATTTGCATAGATCAAGCTTCAATCTAAACATTGAACATGAAACCCTATTTTCTCTCTCTCTTCAAGAACATAATCAATCGTCATAACTCTTGATAAAATTACTATCAAATGGAAGAGAATTGAAAATAGATAAACTTTCTACCAAAAACATACCTTAAATCTTGTTCGAGAGCCTTCAAAATGCCTAGGAAAAATTTTGCATATATTTTCCCTTCTCTCTATGGTATTTTCGAAATGGAGGGGTGGAAGATGAACATTTTGTTCATCATTTATTAATTTATGCCACATGTAATTGATAAATTGATTTTTTTATTCAATTTAATCCTTATTCCAAAATTAATCTCCAACTGAATCATAATTTACAAGTTGCCATTCTAGTTCAATTCCAACCAAATTCCATTCAACTCTAACCAAACTAGAGTAATGCTTACACATGGGAAATTACCATATTACCCATGGTACTTTAAAAATATTTCAAAATTGCCATTGTGGCCAAATTACCAAAACTAGTCACTTAAATCACTAATTTTGCCATTTTGTAAAAATCCAACTATTCTAGTTAGATCACAATCAACAAATTAATAATTTATTCATAAAATAATATTTTATGAATTTTTCGTGACTTATGGAAAGCCTCTAAAATTTTGTTTCGATCCGATTTCCCGATATTCACTTACTACTTCTATTGCGATTTCCCCTTCACCGGGCTATCAAATAAATTCTAAAAATTACTTATCTCCATATCTGAAAAATAAATAATATTATCAAATAAAATATTCCATATTTATGAAGTCAAACTTAAAATTTTGACTCAGTACAAATATACCAATAATTACCCGAAATCTTTATTGGGTACAATTTCTCTTAATATTTCTTAATCGGCTATCCATATGAATAATATTAACTCAGAATGATTCCTTTTTATCAATCTAAAGAACTGACATGGGACCTTCCATTCCACAATGGATTGTATCTTTTTAGGGTCGACGTGGATCCCTTCGGTTAAAACAATGTGACTCAAGAAAGCCATTTCTGATAACCAAACTCACATTTTGAGATTTTTGTATAAAACCTTTCTCTATCATATGGTAAAATTTCATAATTTTTCAGTTCGATCTGGGTATCTGAATTCCACTTAAATTTTGACTATGATTTCTCAATATTCGAAATATCGGATCAAACCAACAATTCCATATTTGGTCTGTAATACCCTAATTTTTGGTTAGTGACTATTTTGCAAAGAATAAAAAGTTGGTAGTTTTAGTTCAGTGACTAAAATGTAAAATGTTAAAGTTTGGTGACCAAAGTGAAAAGTTAAGAAAAGTTCAAGGACCGACATGGTAATTTTCCTAATAATTATTTTTATTTCATAGTTAAATAGTTCACAGAAGGGTGTGAATCGAATATAAAATTGTTGGTTCGATTTGATGTTTCTATTATTGGGAAATTACAGTTAAAGTTTAAATGTGATTCGGGTAATCGTATGAGCTCAGAATGTGATGAAATTTTCAAGGGAGTTGTAAGAAGACAGGAAGAGTATGACATTTTGTTTTGGAATGGTTTTTAATCGATTTAGATTCGATTGAAGACAGTATTTTGAAATAGTGCACAAATGGCATTTTTGTGAATACATGGATTCATTAATGGCATTTTAGTCATTTTGCCCCTACTTTTTGATTAAAGATGATTATGGAAAAGTGAAAAGGTTAGGTGTCAACACCTAATTGGTCATAATTGAGGGGTAAAATGGTAATTTCACTATTGATGAAGATTTTATATTAGGATTAAAGATTAAATATGCCATTTGTCATGTTAATTAATTTAAGAAAAAGCTAGAAACTCTCTCTTCTTCTTCCTCCATTTTGAAACCAACATAGCCAAGGTAAAGAAATTTTTTATTCAATTTTTGGCTTGATTCGATTGGTTTTTGGTTCAGGACATGAAATAGAAAATTAATCTCCATTGAATTCTCTTTCATTTGGTATAATTTTTGCATAGTTTCAATGTTTATATGTTGAGATTGGAGATTAGGGTTTATGAAGAACAAGTTGAGAATTCATGTTTTATGGGTTGTTTAAGTTGGATTTGAGGTTGTAAGGTTGTTTTTATGCTTAGATTGGTGAAAACAACATGATTCTTGTTTTAGGTATAATTTGGGAAAATTGAAAAATTAGGGGAAACTCTTGCAAAATTTTTATTTGAATTAGAAATGATGTTAGAAGCTTGAATATGTTGTTAGGAGGTTGAAATTATGTTTGAATCAAGTTGGAGAAATTTTGGAGAGTGACCCTTGGTATTCAGCTAGTAGGGAAAATAAAGGAAAATTATGGAAAAATTTTCCTAAGGCTAGAAATGGTGTAAGGATGATTTTGTAAGCTTTGAAATGTTAATTGGACTAATGTGGAAGTTTGTAAAGTGTTGAGGACTAAATTGTAAAGTTGGGGAAATATGTGATTAAAGTGGAAAGTTGAATTGAAATTGAAGTTGTGAGTTAAAGGATTATTTTGAAAGGTTTGGAAGTAAAAGGGTTAACATTGTTGTTGTGAGATAAGATTAGTAATAAAAGAATTTGTAGGAGTAATTGTTATTATTCCTAATATGGTTTTATGTTAGGATGATACTAACATATACTTGAATTGTATATGTTGGTGAAATGGTTGTAGATCATAATCGTAATCCGAACCGGGAGCCAAGAAACTCTAAAGATAAGGAAAAAGTACAAAAGTGAAGCAGTGTATAAGGGTAAAGCTTTCTAGTGAGGCAATAGGTGAGTTAATTTCTACCATTTTCTTTGATATGAGAAAGACTTGCGATGAGTCTATCTCGAATGTCAATCCACAAATGACATCTTTTCAATGATTTTTGAAAAGAATTATGAATAATTTTTGGTATGAACTGCCTAATGCTTTTTTATATGATACTGTGAAATGTTAATATGTTTCGATATTTTAAATAAGTGAATGATATATGATAGTGAATGTTGAAGCCCATTGTATGCATTATGAGATTTCTTGGTATAATTGGCATGCCATTGAGGTGGGGTATAAATTATACAGTGATGTTGTACAAGTGTAAAACAATTATAAATTGAAACAGTGATGTTGTGTTCTACAGCTATGACCTAGTAATATAGTGATGCTATATAAGTTTACAGTAGTTATCAGTGATGATGTGTTCTATAGCTATGACCTAGTGATACTATGATGTTGTATAAGTTTACAGTAGTTATAAAGTGATAAAGTGTTTTATTTTGGCACAACAAATTAGTTGATGTCGCACATGTGCATACTCAATAGTGACTCGCATACCATACATTCTCATTTATCTTACATTGGGCTATGATTTAAATAACAGTGAAAAATGTAAATGAAAGTGACATAAATTTTTAAACAGTGGTTTTTGATATGAACTGTCTTATTTATATAAACTATTATGTTCAATATTATTTATTGAATTATTAGTTGCCTCACTGAGTTTTTACTTAGCGTGTGAGTGTTTCACACGTAGGTAAAGATCGTAAGGAGTAAGGAGCTATGATAGGAGACATCATCTATTTTGGAAGAGGTACATCATTATCAGTAAGACATCCCCGATGTCCCTTTTTGATATTATTAGTTGGCATGTATCTTATAAATGTTTTGGTTACTCTGATATGAAAATATTGGAAATGGTTGTAATGTTATAAGCATGAATACGAATACTTTTAATGGATATTATTAATTAAATATGTTGAAATCGTATTTTATTAGCTAATCGAATGATTTTTAAATTAGGCAGTTTTATTATTTATATAAAGGAGAATCGAACTGCCAAGTTACTGCCTAAATCTAGGTTCAGTTCGAAGTTAGAAATATTAGTTTTAAATTTTACGCGATTAAATATTATTTTAGTTAGAGAGTTCATTGATTATATTTTAAAGAAACAAACAGATTTTGAAATAAGAACTATTGTAAGAGTGTCATGTGACATCTCTAACTCGTATTCAATGATGGATACAGGTGAGGGGTGTTACATTTAATGGTATCAGAGCTGCAGGTTTAGTCGATTCTCGGTTAAACTTAAAGTTGTTTTGAGTTGAAAAGTGTATACATGCCACTAGAATATCAATATTATTGATACGATGTTTTATGAAATTGATGGATGTCGCTCCTTACTAATGTAGTTATGTGGTTATAGATGTCTGAATCAGGGAGCTCTAGACAAGCTATGGAACGGGAAATGTCAGAAGGAGCTGGTAGTGGTAGTAATGAGATTAATAATAATCTTCCGGCTCAATCGGGACATGGAGGAGCACACGCACAACAAGGGATGCCTGTGCAAGATCAGGGGACTTTTCTTCAGTCGTTGGAAGCGATCCTGACACGTTTCCAACCTCCAGCTCCCCTGCTCCCCGTATGAAAATTTCTAAGGAATTAAAAAGTTTGGGAGCGCCAGAATTTAAAGGAGATTCAGATGAAGGTCCATTAGCTGCTGATGTATGGTTAAATGATTTAAAGATCATGCTTGATGGATTCTGTTGTTCTGACACAGATAAATTGGATGGAGCTGTCTCATTACTACGAGGTCAAGCTAGGTTTTGGTGGACTAATGCTACGATGCACGTTCCGTCCGAGCAAGTGACATGGCAATTATTTTTGGAGGAATTCAAAAAAAAGTATATCGGAGACCAGTTTATCAGAGAAATCAAGCAGCATTTTCTTAATCTGAAGCAAGGAAACCAGACTTTTTACGAATATGAATGTGAATTTAATAAGTTTAGCCGGTTTGTTACAGAGTTGATACCTACGGAGAAAGATCGATGTGATTAGTTTATTGAGGGATTAACTACGAAGTTAAAAGAAATGTTGGTGGCATTGAATTTATCAATTTTTTAGGAAGTTGTGAACCGAGCTAAGGCAATCGAACGAGTGCAGCCTGAAAAGATAGTTGAACCAAAATGGCAGTCAAACAAGAGATCGGGAATATCTTCTTTTTCCTTTTCATCAAAGCGGGGCAAGGGTTCCGGTTCTCGATATCAGAATAGATCTGGATCAGCTACAAATTCTCATAAAGGATCGGGTGTTGGAAAAGGCAAACAATTCTAGACAAATAATTTTGAGATTGATTTAGTTCCCCATTTATGTGATATTTGTGGCAGACGTCACCCGGGCCAGTGTCGATTGACGACAGAAGCTTGTTTCAAATACGGAGAAATGGGTCATTTTGTGAGAGACTATCCACTGATATCTGGGGAGAAACCTGCTCAAACAGAAAAATCTGCAGTGATGCCACCGAGAGGTAGAGGAAGAGGCAGACCAGGAAGATCGTCTGAGTTGACTTCACAAGTGGAAAGGCGCGCACCAACTCGAGTTTATAATATACAGACTAATGAGGACTGGGATGAATCGAAAATTATTACAGGTACATTCTATCTTTTTGATAAGCCTGTATTAGCTTTGATTAATCCTGGTTCTACGTATTCGTATATTAGTACCAAGTTAGTGGGAGATAGAGATATTTCATTAGAGCCTATCTCTAGTGATATAGTGGCAACAAATGCTTTGGGTCAAAGTGCGAGAGTAAATAGAATATGTAGAAATTGTCCGATAAAGGTGCAAGGAACTGAGTTTTCGGCAAACCTAATGGAGTTACCTTTCGAAGAATTTGAAGTGATATTAGGCATGGATTGGTTATCTTTCTACCATGCCATTGTGGATTGTCGTTAAAGCGATTAATCTAGGAAAATTCGGAAGGTGAAGAGATAATAGTAGTGAGGGAAAGGATGAATTCTTTATCTAATGTGATTTCAGTAGTTTTTGCGAAGAAGCTGCTATTAGAAGGTTGTCAAGCTTTCTTAGCAAAAGTGGTGGATATCAGAACTGCTGAAATTAAATTGGAAGATATTCCTACAGTTCGGGATTATCCAGATGTATTTCCTGATGAGTTACCAGGATTACCCCCTGATCGAGAAGTAGAATTTAAGATAGAGGTGCTACCTGGTACGGCACCCATATCAATGGCCCCGTATAGAATGACGCCAGCTGAGCTTCGAGAATTAAAGGCACAATTACAAGAATTGTTAGATCGGGGTTTTATAAGGCCAAGTGTATCACCTTGGGGCGCACTAGTGTTATTTGTGAAAAAGAAAGACGGGTCTATGCGACTAAGCATAGATTATCGTCAGCTAAATAAGGTGACCGTGAAAAATAAGTATCCTCTTCCGAGGGTTGATGCTCTTTTTGATCAATTAAAGGGTGCAGCTGTGTTTTCCAAAATTGATCCTAGATCTGGATATCATTGTAATCACTCATTTTTGTCCGAGTTTTAGTATTATTGTAATAATAATATTATTAATATAAAATTAAAAAATTAAAAAAAAGAAAGGTAAAAAAGGGGTCAAACAAAGTGAGTTAAAGTAAAAAAAATAATAAAATAATAAAATTAAAGTGTAAAAAAGGGTGAAATTCATGTGGCTTTAACTAAGCCATGTCAACTTTAAGCTCCCCCTTTTCCTATAAATATGAGGCATGGGGAGAGCATTTGGGACAATGAGCCAGCAGTGGTGCCCAATAAGAGAGCCATACTCTCGGGCTGCCAAGGACCGGGGTAATGCCCTTGGTCCTAACCGGTTCGATTGGAGTCCTATTTTAGATCCGATGTAGTTAATTTTTGGAGAGGTCGTGGTAGATCTCGGTGGGGTTCAGTCGAGGTTCGTCATTCGAGCTCCTAGTTAGGTATATTTTCTTTCCTTTTTTATTTATGTTGTAATTTTTTATGATTTAATAAAGTATTAGTTAATTTAAAATTGTGTTCTTTTTTAGTTTGTATATTTATTTATGTATGTTTTGGATTAATATTTTGTTTATGTTAGATTTGTTTTTATTTATGCATTATATTAATATTTATAAATGTTTTAGATTAGTATTTATGTTAGTATTTATTCATTTATGTTTTAATTTTCATTACCTTGTATTTAAATTATTTTGCTTTTTAAGGTTGCATAATGGAATATAAATTGTCAATGGGGTGCTTTTTTATCCGAGCGTAAACGGGGCCAGTATCAGGTGTAGTGATGGTGGTTGGGCGTTTACTCTCGGATAACGAGGCTTTTAAAATTTACTCGCACATATAACTAAATGTTAATTAAATCGTCACTTTAATCCAGAAAGTTTAATATTAATAAAGTGGTAATTATTAAAGTACCAATTTTTGGGCGGTGTGGGGGTGCTAATCCTTCCCCATCCGTAACCGACTCCCGAACCCAATATTTTTAAAATCTCTTGTTTTATGGTGTATGACCTACCTAAGTGGCCGGTGGAGACTCCATTTTTAAATAAAATATGGTTTTTGCAAAACCCCCACGGAAGACATTATTTTCAAAATAAATTAAAAATAAAAATACTTTTTAGCGAACATAAAAAAGAGGGACATCGCTACAGATGGCGACTCCGCTGGAGACCATTTTTGTTTTTTCAAAAACAAATGAGAGTCAAGCTTTTTTTAAATAATTACCACTTTATTAATATTGGAAGTTCCAGATTAAAGTAACTATTAAATTAACATTCGATTATAAGTGCGCGTTTATTTTAACGCATTTAAAATTTGGCATGCGAACCCGTCTTTTTAAGTGGGGGGGGGGAACGCTAATGCTTTCGTGAGGATACCGTTCCTCCGTGTAGTCCTAGCAAGTACCTTCGGGGCTCGAGTACCTTATGATTTCGTGAGGATATCGTTCCTTCGTACAGGCATAAGCAAATGGGTCCCCCTGAATTGAACCCGGTTGAAAGGAGCCTATAATGGGTGATGATCGGGGGCCTTGCTACCCTTAGTAGGGGACAGCGAGGACAGTTCGGGTACCTCTTAGCACCAACACTATATGTAGAGAACATAGAGAAACCCGCCCCTTTAGAGCCATGCGGGTAACCTAGGTGTTTTAGACATGATGTAAATAAGGTAGTTTTGTTTGTTTACCTTTTTTAATTTTCCTTTTTATTTATGTATTTATTATTTTTTATCTGGTACTAACTCATTTCTTTTTGTGTTTTATTTTTATTTTATTTTACACATACTTTTGTTGCATTATCAGTGCATCCACATTACTCAGCTGTCAGACATTAGTCAGAAGTCAACCAGTGGGCCCAAGGTAATAGTTTGCCGAGTGAACGAATAATGCCAGGATATACGTACAAGAGCCTACAACAGAATGACCTATGGGAGCTTAAAGAGATTTGGGAAAGATAGGATCGATGACTACAAGACCTATATTTTGATACTTATGGCGACATAGCACGTTTAATGTATGTCCGGGTTAATCAGCCTTTGTGTCGAGCCATTTTTCAGTTCTAGAACCTTGCTTTTTGCTGCTTCACTTTCAAAGGCCAAGACATGATGACCACGGTAGAAGAGTACACAGCCTTGCTCAACAAGAAGAATGTTCAAAAAGATTGGATCTATACGAAGTCGCCGAGGAATCAGAACTATCCATTGAAGCTCAAAACCTTTTGATAAGTGAGGATTGAGCCAACGATTTGATTGAAGAGACAGCCTAGCATCTTTATGGGAATGTATCCGAGATAGCACAACCGAATGAGGTAATGAAGATAGACCTATTTGTTTCAGGGACATATGGTTGATCATCTTCCCTAGGGTATTCGGAAACATCGATGTAGCCATCTTGGATCTGTTTGAACGCATGAAGCGAAAGACGAACCTGGTGCCAGCAATTTTAACTGATACTTTCATTTCCTTGAGTGTGACCCAAAAACATGTAGAGGGCATATCTGTAGAAGTCTTCTTTTCTAGCTCCAGAATCTGGACCCTTTAATTCCTATGAAAGTCATTTAAAAGGGTGATTACCAGCGGAATCAACGCCTTTATTTGCAGTCATTTTGCATATCATGACATGGTGTTAATTCAAGAACGATTCATTTAAAAGGCTTTCAAAATAGAAAAAGTCTGCTTTGTCGAAAACGATAATATTACAGTATCAAGTTAGGCCGAGCAAAGACCAATCGAGAAAGAAGATGGTCTGATAGTAAGTTACATACGACGCAGAAGATCCAGTGAGGGCCGCAGAACCCCAATTTTAAAATCTTCACATTTAACCCTTCAAAAAACTGAAAATATTATTGTGTTTTAAAATTCATTATCTTCTTCTAAATTTTTTTAAAAACCTTAAAAGTTTCTGTTTTGAAGTTCCAATTAAACTTTTACATTTTAATGAAAATAAAAATAAAATAAAATCATAATAGAAAAAAGAAAGAAAGAAATTTTTAAACCAAATGATCCTTGAGAATTTTAATTTAAACCCAAAATTTTAAAGTATTCCCCTTAGGATCGATAGAATTTATCCCTGTTATTTTTGCACCCAGATCTATAGAAGAAGAAGCTCTTGTCTACATTATGCACGCACTTGTTGATGTCCTTTTCAAAAGCCACAAAAATGAAGATCACGACGTCACGAGTCCATGGAATAGAATAAGAGGAGAAGACGAGGTCATCCATCATTCTAAAGATGAGTCGAGATGTGGAGCACAGGCTCTACTTTCCGAAGTCAAGGTCTCTAGAAGGAATCCAACTATTATCTGTAATTCATTATTAGTTTCTTGCAATCAGACATTTTATCTATTGAAAGTTTCTTAAGACTGTTCGAGAATCAACACTGCATTTGCATGCATTCTCGCATTTATAGGGTATTGATTCCCGAAGTGGTTTCTCAAATCTCAGAAATCGTTCATAATTGACAAAGGGTCGCCTGGTCGGATATTAAAGGGCACAGATATAGGGTTTTGTCCCAGAACAAGATCAGAGACAATAGAATAGGATTCATCTGAAGACTTCAGGTCAAACACGGTAGGCGACACGATACTGGTAATGAGCAAAGTAAAGTGCAAGAGTTGAAAGAAGCAGATGGTAGAGGTGATGAATCAGATGAATACTTTGACGAAAGGTAAGCGATCCGTCGAACCGAAAGAAGAATCGATATCTAGGACAAGGTTTGAGTAATACGAAAGTGGGTCACTCAAGCGAGTTAAATTTGAAGATCGAAGAAAGGGGCATCCTAGGAGAGGGATATTCTTTCAAGTTTAGCCAGCTCAGATAAGAGAGAGATAACTTGGATGAAATTGAATTTGCAAAATGATCACCAGAAGCTTTACTGTGTATTTAAGAATATCAGATCGGGTCACCTTTAAAGAATAGATGGAAGGTGTTGTTCAGTTGAAGGACGACTCGAAATATTGGAAGAAGAGAAACTAGTCAAGCGAGAGTCAAGTCAGGCTGCTATCAGGTAAGTTTGAGGAAATTGAGAATAGGTACGACAGTCTCTAGAGATGAGCTACAGAATAACCTAGCCATTAACAAGAGTTTTGAAAACAAGTTTACAACAGAGCAATGACAGTCCAACACTCTTCAGTTGGAAAATAAGGAGCAAGTGGAATAGTTTGTGACTCCTTTGCGTGAATACGAGGTTTGTGTAGAAGTTAACAAACATGTTGCTGCTAAAAATGTTGTAGAGATAACTTCCAAGCTGCGAAAGACTAAGCAGGGGATAGATGAAGACATGAAGATCAATATTAATCGAGCAGGTAAATTAGCTTAACAAGATGGCAGACTTAGCTGACACATCGATGGCATTTAGTCAGAACATGGACCTAGTGTTGGACTACGGAGGCAAGATGACCGGACTACTAGATGAAGTTAAGAAATTAGGCACTGGAGCTCATCAATAACTGTAAATATCTAATATCTGATGTAATGAAACCTTTTGGCCTCAATGAACGTTGTTCTATGGGGATCACTTTTGGAATCAATACCTTATTGCATTCATGTTTATATTGCACAATCCTGACATATTTTACATGACATTATCATTACCTTGCATAAATTTCATGAGGAGTAATCCAAAGACCAATTAGGGTTTTATCATGGATAAATGAATTGAAGACACTAAAAAATCAAGATTTGAGCAGTTAGAAGATGGGCTCGAAAAAAAGATTGATGCCTTCAATGCAAGAAAGCCTAGATTTGGTCATTCCTCTGGATTCCAAAAGATTCCCAGATTTACGCATGATGACGGAACAAGATGCCCCAAGATTCACCTGACCATCTTCTGCAAAAAGATGGAGGGCTACATTGAGAATGAATAATTATTGTTCCACTGCTTCCACGACATTCTAGCAGGACCCACCGTGATATGGTATAACTGTTTGAGTAGAGACCAAGTTCAGTCATGCAGAGACTTAATCGACGTCTTTATGGGCAATGCAAATATGCTTTAGACCTAGCACCAAGTCGTCAGTATCTCCAGGGTACGAGGATGAAACCTGATGAGAGTTTCAAGTAATATGCTTTGAGATGGCGGAGGTTAGCCGCCCAAGTGTAGCCTCCCATTGCTGAAGAGGAAAGTGACTTCCATGTCTCAAGCCATCTTTCGTATTTCCTCTTTGATAAGCTGCTTGGGAAATTGAGGGGAAAATGTGATGACTTTAATAGAATACAAGATCCAGGAAGAAAAATTGAGTCTTAATTCAACGAACCATACATGCCTAGGAGCAGAAGGAAAGAAAGAGATAAATGGGTACCACTTTTAAGGTTCTCGTGATCATAAGAGAAGAAGACAGGCAGATTCCTCTGAAATCACTAAGAAAAATTCCTCGAACAAGTACATATTTAGATATAGTCGGAGTATTCCATCTCGGACATATGGCCTCATCTGGTCAAGGGTTAGTACCTTACCTCTGGGCCGATAAAGATTACGCCTAGCTCATCTGCCCATAATTTTGATCCATACAGTACATGTGAGTTCTACATTAACTCACCGGGGCATGACACCAAGAAATTTGGGGTCGTTAATTGAAGAAATCAAGAAGCTGGTTGACGAGGGAGTCATGACGAGAGAGTTGATCCAACGGTGGAAAAACAAGAAAAGTGGCATAAGCCTACACTACCTTGAAAGGGCCAGAATGAGTCAGTACCCAGGAGATGGTTCGAAGGTCCCTATGGTTTTCTCATAATTTCACAAAGAAATTCTCAACAAAAAAAAAACTAATTGTTTGTTAAAATAACAAATCACATTTCCATTTAGAAAGCATATTTACATTTTTGATTCTTTAAACATTTTATTTTTATGGGGTAGTTTTTGTTCTCCCATATGCATATACATGCACTTTTGAATAGACATGTGTATATATCATTTCTATACCAGGTCCTCAAATTTTGAATACAACAGTACCTTTGTTTCAGAGCCAAAGATCAACTCTAAGTTGCTCATATTTAGAAGAGATTGGATGTTGTGAGGATACTGTAAATGTGAGTATCTGCTAGTTTACTTAATCTAATAGAGGAACATAGCGAGTGTTTAGACAATGGGCAGTTCCCATTTTAGGAATTTTTCTTCTCAGGCACTTTTCGTTTAAGATCCTTGAATCGAGAGTTGACCCTAAACCTTTACCCCTTGAAGGCTTTCTCAGGATATCTATGACTGGGAGGATTAATGGTATTCTTTCACTTAACTAAGAGAAAGAGATGAAACTAGATAGATTGAACATGAAGGCCATAGAACTACCTGAGGAAAATGGATGAAGACAAGTTTATGCTCAGAAAGTAAACAAAGCAACATAAGAAATGGAAATCGGAAGGCTGAAGCAATCAAGAGCGAGTACACCAAGTTAAATAGTGTAAGAAGAAGATACATGAAGACTCTACTGTTCGCTAGGCGCCGGTTTAGAAGAGCTAGGTAGAATTGATTACGTTTAAGCGGGTACAAGCAACAATGTTTGATATAGATACAATTTGATTCGAGAATATATCCATAGACTCGAATAAGAGGAAAGAGACTCTAGGCTGAAAACCCAAAATGGGTAGTCTAAAAAAGAGAGAAAAGAAAGGAAAAAGAAAGAAAGAAACAGAAGAAAAAAAGAAGAAAAAAAGAGAGAAAAAAGAGAGATTACACTCCACTATTTGGGTTTACTAAAAGGTATTCCTAGATAAGGGTGTTTAAAAAGAGAGAAATGAGTAGAATTTTCTGGGGCACTCCGCTGTAGTGAAAAGCTCAGAAGGTGGTTGTATGCTTTATCCATCTTTTATGTCAAAAGTGGAGTAGCTACATCAGTGATATATTCAAATCATGACTATGCCGAGTAACTCAGGATTCTGTTGTATGCTCCATCATTATCCTCGAGACAAATGACTGTGATGAGTTAAATTCCCTTAGAAGAAAAAAAGAAGAAGAGAGAAAAGAAAAAGAAAATAAAGAGAGGAACAAAAGACAAAAGGAATAAAAAGAAAATACTGTATATACTTCACATACAGATCAAACAATACAAGATCAAGACCTCAACTGTAAGAAATGAGCAATAGATACATAAAGAATCCACAATTTTGAAGATTTGTATAGAAGCTTGAATTGAAGCCAAGTCAAGACAAGTCGGCCCGAAGATTGCCAATTACAAAAAGGGAAATGACCTTTAAGGTGAAAACCCAAAAATAGGCAGTCTAGAGCAATCCCGAAAATGAAGAGAAATGAGTAGTCTGCCTGAGCATGTTGGCATCAATATCCAACCAAAATACACTGATTTGAAGATACAGAAGAAGGAAGTGACCTCTAGGGTGAAAACCCAAAAATAGGCAGTCTAGAGCGATCCAAGAAAAAAAAAGAAAGAAAGAAAGAGAAAGAAAAGAAGAAAGAGGAACATTTCATCTGGGCTTACCAATCACTAGAATTCCCAGAAATGTACACAATCCTTCATTCAAGGAACTTTGGAGGATCAATCATTTTTTTTACAGAAAACAAGCATCAATACACAGCCAGAATGCAAGGCGGACCAAAAGAAAGAGAGTGAGGAAATGAACTATAGGGTGAAAACCCAAAAACAAGCAGTCTAGAGTGATCCCAAAAAAGAAAAAGAATACTCCATGTGAGCATATCCAGATCATATGAGCACAGAGATACGACTTCGTCTAACCATGAACCAAAGGCCTACATTACAAGCATCCATAGACCATTATGATCATCCATAGATATCCAAGTTGAATGAGAATGTCTTCAGATTTCATTCCGCTTATAAGGGTTAACCTTGCTTCAAGGAACGTCAAACTTCGAAGTGTTTGATCGACACCCAAATGAGGGAAGAATGAGACATGGTGAGTTGGTGAGATTAAGAGAGCCACCTTAAATGGGTTAGAAATTAGGTATGGGATTGTGCCTCTTGAAAGCCTAATAGACTAGAAGAAACTATACATTTGCGTATATCTCTACAATAGTCAAGATCTTCTAAATATGCGCTTCATTAGAGTTGATCTCTGGCAATTTGAAGTAGTTGTGCTGTGGTGTTTGATATTTTGGGGGCAAACATGTTTTAAAAGGTTTGACATTTTCTCCCAATGTTTGATGTTTACCATTTCCCTCAAACATTAGTTTTTAAAAATGTGTGGCAATATACTTTGAATTTTGTTTACCATTCTCCAAACATTAATTTTTAAAAATGTTTGGCTTTTTAAAAATAAAAAAATAAAAAAAAGAAGAAAAGAAAAAAGATGTTTACCATTTGTTCAAAACAATGTTTATAAAATGTTTGGTATTCTCTCCAAGTTGTGATTTTCAAAATAATTGTTATCTTTTCAAACAATCATTATTTTTTTGAAATATACACAAGTAAATTGCCTTTTGCATTACTTTAAAAAGTGAATGATGATGAGATTTAAAGCATAGAGACCGAGAGTTAGTTCCCGTCGAAATGCTACAAGAAGATCAAGGATGAGCTCAGGGGATGAAAGCATTTTTGCTCACCCTAGTGATTAGAAATAGATCAAGGCTCTATATGATGGGTCAGGAAATTCGAAGCAGTGGAGCCCGTGATTGAATGGGGCAACGCCAAGCGAAGAAGATGACAAGGGTTCTTATAAGAATAATATAAGGACCAGAAGTTAATTTATGAAGACAGGTGATAACCTTGAAGACAAGAAAGCCTTCCGCAAGAAAGATTTGAAAGCATGATAGTTCAGATTCGAAATGATTGATCAAATGAGGATTTAAGAGCATACAGTGAAGAAGTAAAGAGATGAAGAAATCTGAGGAAGGACCTTTCAGGGTGTAAGACTTTAGAACAGAAAAATATTGAAAGAAAAAAAAAGAAAAAGAAAAAAGAAAAAAAAAGAGAAAAAGAGAAAGAAAAAAAAAAGAAAAGATGAAGATGAAGATGAAGATGAAGAAGAAGAAGAAGAAGAAGAAGAAAAGCATTAATTGCATGCATCATATAGATAGAGGCATGTCAATTTTTTATTTGTTTTAGACAGGTATTTGAAGAATTGTCAAAAAGTTTGAAGAAGTAGATTTCATTGAAGAAAGATTTCGGCAACCATAGTAGCGTGAGGCCAGATGACGGTAGCCATAGTAGCGTAAAGCCAGATATTAAGTCCTTCGGGCCATCAGTAAGACCTTCGGGCATGATGATAAGACCTTCAGGCCACCAATAAATCTTTCGAGCATGGTGATAAGTCCTTCGGGCCATCAATAAGTCCTTCGGGCATGATGTGGCAGCCTTAGTAGCGTGAGTCAAGAAAGAATGACAGCCATAGTAGCGTGAGGCCAGATGACGGCAGCCATAGTAGCGTGAGGCCAGATGACGGTAGCCAAAGTAGCGTAAAGCCAGATATTAAGTCCTTTGGGCCATCAGTAATATCTTCAGGCATGATGATAAGACCTTCGGGCCACCAGTAAGTCTTTCGAGAATGGTAATAAGTCCCTTGGGCCATCAATAAGTCCTTCGGGCATGATGCGACAGCCTTAGTAGCGTGATTCCAGAAAGATCGGCAGCCTTAGTAGCGTGAGTCTAGAAAGATCGGCAGCCTTAGTAGCGTGAGTTTAGAAAAATTAGCAGCCTTAGTAGCGTGAGTCCAGAAAGATCGGCATGCTTAGTAGCGTGAGTCCAGAAAGATCGGCAGCCTTAGTAGCGTGAGTCTAGAAAGATCGACAGCCTTAGTAGCGTGAGTCCAGAAGATTGGCAGCCTTAGTAGCTGAGTCCAGAAAGATCAGCAGCCTTAACATCGTGAGTCTAGAAAGATCAGCAGCCTTAGTAGCGTGAGTTAAGAAAGATCGACAGCCTTAGTAGGGTAAGTCTAGAAAGATCGACAACCTTAGTAGCGTGAGTCTAGAAAGATTGGTAGCCTTAGTAGCGTGAGTCCAGAAAGATCGGCAACCCCAATAGCGTAAGGCCAGAAAGTTCGGCAGCCATAGTAGCTTGAGTCTATAAAGATAGGTAGCCACTTTTGGCGTGAATCCCAAAATTTGAATAAAGATTTCGGCAGCTTCAGTAGCGTAAGGCCAGAAAGTTCGGCAGCCATAGTAGCATGAGTCTAGAAAGATCGGTAGCCATTTTGGCGTGAATCCCAGAAAGATTCAAAGATAAAGGTTCTATATAGGAAGGGCCTGTATTTTCGAGCCCTCGCAGTGAAAGGTTCTATATAGGAAGAACCCGTAACTCTGAGATTTCAGAAGCTAAAAGTTCTATATAGGAAGGATTTGCAGCCCAAAGACTTTACTGAAGAGAATTTGTTTTTTCAAGAAGCCCGTCAGAAGAAGAGAGAGCAGTTCTATATAGGAAGAATTTGCAACCTCGAATTTTTGATTTGACGATTTTTTCTTCCCCAACGGACCCTCCATAGTGAAGACTGAAGTTTGAAGAGTTGGCCGAAGAAAAGCAAAAAGTTTCAGAAGAACCTGTGATTCTAAAGCCAAGGAGTGGAAAATAAGACAAAAATGTGTGCTTTTTGATCTTTTCTTTGTTCTCGTTTCACAAGAACAAGCAAAGAGGGGCAGCTGTAATCACTCATTTTTGTCCGGGTTTTAGTATTTTAGTATTATTGTAATAATAATATTATTAATATAAAATTAAAAAAAAGAAAGGTAAAAAGGGGTCAAAAAAAGAGAGTTAAAGTAAAAAAAATAAAAAAAATAAATTAATGTGTAAAAAAGGTGAGATTCATGTATCTTTAACTAAGCCACGTCAACTTTAAGCTCCCCCTTTGCCTATAAATATGAGGCATGGGGAGTGCATTTGGGACAATGAGCCGACAATGGTGCCCAATAAGAGAGCCATGCTTTCAGTCTGCCAAGGACCGGGGCAATGCCCTCAGTTAGGTATATTTTTGGAGAGGTTGTGGTAGATCTCGGTGGGGTTCAGTCGGGGTTCGTCATTCGAGCTCCTAGTTAGGTATATTTTCTTTCCTTTTTATTTATGTTGTAATTTTTTATGATTTAATAAAGTATTAGTTAATTTAAATTTGTGTTCTTTTTTAGTTTGTATATTTATTTATGTATGTTTTGGATTAATATTTTATTTATGTTAGATTTGTTTTTATTTATGTATTAGATTAATATTTATGAATGTTTTAGATTAGTATTTTATTTATGTTAGATTAGTATTTATGTTAGTATTTTTTCATTTATGTTTTAATTTTTATCACCTTGTATTTAAATTATTTTGCTTTTTAAGGTTGCATAATGGAATATAAATTGTCAATGCGGTGCCCTTTTATCCGAGCGTAAACGGGGCCAGTATCAGGCGTAGTGATGGTGGTTGGGCGTTTACTCTCGGATGATAGGGCTTTTAAAATTTACTCGCACATATAACTAAATGTTAATTAAATCATCACTTTAATCTGAAAAGTTTAATATTAATAAAGCGGTAATTATTAAAGTACCAATTTTTGGGTGGTGTGGGGGTGCTAATCCTTCCCCATCCGTAACGACTCCCGAACCCAATATTTTTAAAATCTCTGTTTTTATGGTGTTCGGCCTACCTAAGTGGACGATGGCGACTCCATTTTTAAATAAAATACGATTTTTGCAAAACCCCCACAGAATACATTATTTTCAAAATAAAATAAAAATAAAAATACTTTTTTGGCGAGCATAAAAAAAGAGGGTCATCGCTACAATTATACACTACAAAATCCTTACCCGATCCTGGCTGCACCAATACTGGAGCTCCAGTTAAAATTCTCTTTAATGTTTCAAAGCTTTCTTGACACTTATCCATCCAAATGAATGGCACATCCTTTCTTAATATTAATACAAGATAAACTCAAGATAGCCGCCGATCGACGATTGCCTCTCTGCTAACCAAGCTATTAAGAAAGGATGTGCCATTCATTTGGACGGATAAGTGTCAAGAAAGCTTTGAAACATTAAAGAGAATTTTAACTGGAGCTCCAGTATTGGTGCAGCCAGAATCGGGTAAGGATTTTGTAGTGTATAGTTGTAGCGATTTCCCTATTTTTTATGTTCACTAAAAAAGTATTTTTATTTTATTTTGAAAATAATGTATTTTGTGGGGGTTTTGCAAAAATCGTATTTTATTTAAAAATGGAGTCGCCATCGGCCACTTAGGTAGGTCGGACACCATAAAACCAGAGATTTTAAAAATATTGGGTTCGGGAGTCGGTTATGGATGGGGAGGGATTAGCACCCCCACACCGCCCAAAAATTGGTACTTTAATAATTACTACTTTATTAATATTAAACTTTTCGGATTAAGGTGACTATTTAATTAACATTTAGTTATATATGCGAGTAAATTTAAAAGCTCCATCATCAGAGAGTAAACGCCCAACCACCATCACTACGTCTGATACTGGCCCCGTTTACGCTCGGATAAAAGGGCATCGCATTGACAATTTATATTCCATTATGCAACCTTAAAAAGCAAAATAATTTAAATACAAGGTGATAAAAATTAAAACATAAATGAATAAATACTAATCTAACATAAATAAAATACTAATCTAAAACATTCATAAATATTAATCTAATACATAAATAAAAACAAATCTAACATAAATAAAATATTAATCCAAAAAATACATAAATAAATATACAAACTAAAAAAGAGCACAATTTTAAATTAACTAATACTTTATTAAATCATTAAAAATTAAAACATAAATAAAAAGGAAAGAAAATATACCTAAATAGGAGCTCAAATGACGAACCTCGATTGAACCCCACCGAGATCTATCACGACCTCTCCAAAAATTAACTAGATCAGATCTAAAATAAGACTCCGATCGAACCGGTTAGGACCGAGGGCATTGCCCCGGTCCTTGGTAGCCCGAGAGCATGGCTCAATTATTAGGCACCACTGCCGGCTCATTGTCCCAAATTCTCTCCCCATGCCTCATATTTATAGGCAAAGGGGGCAGCTTAAAGTTGACGTGGCTTAGTTAAAGCCACATGAATTTCATCTTTTTTTACACTTTAGTTTTATTTTTATTTTTTTACTTTAACTATCTTTTTTGACCCCTTTTTTTACCTTTCTTTTTTTATTTTTTTAATTTTATATTAATAATAATATTATTACAATAATAATAAAATACTAAAACCCGAACATAAATGAGTGATTACAATAGTGATGCTTCTCATAATGGCTTGGGATGTGTACTCATGCAAGAAGGAAAGGTAGTGGCTTATGCATCCAGACAGCTTAAGACACATGAGAGGAATCATCCCACCCATGATTTAGAGTTAGCAGCGGTTGTTTTTGCTTTAAAGATATGGTGTCATTATCTATACGAAGAACTATGCTATATCTACACGAATCATAAAAGTTTAAAGTATCTGCTAACTCAAAAAGAGTTAAATTTGAGGCAGAGAAGGTGGATCGAGCTTTTAGAAGATTATGATGTGGTTATTGAATACCATACAGGAAAAGCAAACGTGGTAGCTGATGCCCCCAATAGAAAGACTTCTGCTGCCTTGAGAGCTATAAATGCGAGGCTAGCTCTGAAAGAAAATTGTGTTTTGATTGCTGAATTAAGTTTAAGGCCTGCTTTAGTAGATCGAATAAAGGAGCTTCAGAAGAGAGATATGGAATGTTTGACAAGATTCAAACAAGTCGAAAATGATGAGAATAAATATTTTGAAGTTAAACCTGATGGATGCTTGTATTATTGAGGAAGAATTGTTATTCCTGAAGATGAAGATTTAAAGAAAGAACTTCTCTTTGAAGCACATTATAGTCCTTTGACTATGCATCCAGGTGGAAACAAGATGTATCAAGATCTAAAGAGTCGATATTGGTGGCCAGGAATGAAAAGAGCTATAAATGAGTTTGTTTCCAAATGCCTGACATGTCAACAAGTAAAAGCGGAGCATCAGGTGCCTTCTGGTTTACTACAACCAATTTCAATTCCTCAGTGGAAATAGGAACGAGTAATCATGGATTTTGTAACAGGGCTACCTTTGACTCCAAGCAAAAAGGATTCAATTTGGGTGATTATTGATCGATTGACTAAGTCGGCACATTTCATTCCTGTCCGAAGTGATTTCTCTATTGATAAGTATGCTGAATTATATATTAAGGAGATAGTTCAACTTCATGGAGTACCAATCTCAATTGTCTCTGATAGAGATCCAAGGTTTACTTCCAGATTTTGGAAATCTTTGCATAAAGCTTTGGGTACTCGACTTAATTTTAGCACGGCTTTTCATCCTCAAACTAATGGACAATCTGAATGGACTATTCAGATTGTAGAGGATATGTTGAGAGCTTGTGTGATTGAATTCAAAGGATTATGGGAGAAATACTTGCCGTTGGCGGAATTTTCTTACAATAATAGCTATCAAGTAAGTATCAAGATGGCACCTTATGAAGCCTTGTATGGAAGAAGGTGCAAGACTCCTTTGAATTGGTACGAGTTGAAAGATCGAGACGTATTGGGACCTGATCTAATTAGAGAAGATGAAGACAAAGTAAAGATCATACAAGATAATCTCAAGATAGCCGCCGATCGACAAAAGTCATATGCAGATTCAAAGAGGAAAGAAATTGAATTTTAAGTAGGCGATAAAGTGTTTCTCAAAGTATCACCTTGGAAAAAGATATTGCGATTTGGACGAAAGGGAAAGCTGAGTCTGAGATTTATTGGACCGTATGAGATTGTAAAAAGAGTTGGTCTGGTGGCTTATCAACTTGCTCTACCTCCGAAAATGGATAAGATTCATAATGTGTTTCATGTATTGATTCTCAGAAAGTATCGATCAGATCCTTCTCACATCATTACTCCATAAGAAGTAGAGATTCAACCAGATTTGACATATGAGGAGGAACCGATCAAAATTTTAGCACGTGAGGTCAAAGAACTAAGGAACAAGACAATCCCACTTGTTAAAGTTCTTTGGCAAAACCACAAAGTGGAAGAAGTAACGTGGGAAAGAGAGAAAGATATGGAAAAATGATTTCCTCATCTTTTCAAATCAGGTACGTTCTAAAAATTTGAAGACGAATTTTCTTAAAGGGAGAATTGTAATACCCCAATTTTTGGTTAGTGACTATTTTGCAAAGAATAAAAAGTTGGTGGTTTTAGTTCAGTGACTAAAATGTAAAATGTTAAAGTTTGGTGACCAAAGTCAAAAGTTAAGAAAAGTTCAAGGACCAACATGGTAATTTTCCCAATAATTATTTTTATTTTATAGCTAAATAGTTCACATAAGGATGTGAATTGAATATAAAATTGTTGGTTCAATTCGATGTTTCTATTATTGGAAATTACAATTAAAGTTTAAATGTGATTCGGGTAATCGTATGAGCTCGAAATGTGATGAAATTTTGAAGGGAGTTGTAAGAAGACTGGAAGAGTATGAAATTTCATTTTGGAATCATTTTAGTCGATTTAGATTCGATTGAAGACAGTATTTTGAAATAGTGCACAAATGGCATTTTTGTGAATACATGGATTCATTAATGGCATTTTAGTTATTTTGCCCCTACTTTTTGATTAAAGATGATTATGTAAAAGTGATAAGGTTAGGCGTCAACACCTAATTGGTCATAATTGAGGGGTAAAATGGTAATTTCAATATTAATGAAGATTTTTATATTAGGATTAAAGATTAAATATGCCATTTGTCATGTTAATTAATTAAATAAAAAGCTAGAATCTCTCTTCTTCTTCCACCATTTCGAAACCAACATAGCCAAGGTAAGGAAATTTTTGATTCAATTTTTGGTTTGATTCGATTGGTTTTTGGGTCAAGACATGAAATAGAAAAATAATCTCCATTGAATTCTCTTTCATTTGGTATAATTTTTGCATAGTTCCATGCTTATATGCTGAGATTGGAGATTAGGATTTATGAAGAACAAGTTGAGAATTCATGTTTAATGGGTTGTTTAAGTTGGATTTGAGGTTGTAAGGTTGTTTTTATGCTTAGATTGGTGAAAACAACATGATTCTTGTTTTAGGTATTATTTGGGAAATTTGATAAATTAGGGGAAACTCTTGCAAAATTTTAAATAAGTCAATGATATATGATAGTGAATGTTGAAGCCCATTGTTTGCTTTATGAGATTTATTGGTATAATTGGGATGCCAATGAGGTGGGAGTATAAATGATACAGTGATGTTGTACAAGTGTACAACAATTATAAAATGAAATAGTGATGTTGTATTCTACAGCTATGACCTAGTAATACAGTGATGTTGTATAAGTTTACAGTAGTTATTAGTGATGCTGTGTTTTATAGCTATGACCTAGTGATATAGTGATGTTGTATAAGTTTACAGTAGTTATAAAGTGATAAAGTGATACAGTGTTTTATTTTGGCACAACAAATTAGTTGATGCCGCACATATGCATACTCAATAGTGACTCGCATATCATACATTCTCAATTATCTTACATTAGGCTATGATTTAAATAATAGTGAAAAGTGGAAACGAAAGTGACATAAATTTTTAAACAGTGGTTTTTGATATGAACTATCTTATTTATATAAACTATTATTTTCAATGTTATTTATTGAATTATTAGTTACCTCACTAAGTTTTTACTTAGCGTGCGAGTCTTTCACGCGTAGGTAAAGATCGTCAGGAGTAAGGATCTATGATAGGAGACATCATCTATTTTAGAAGAGGTACATCATTATCAGTAAGACATCCCCGATGTCCCTTTTTGATATTATTAGTTGGCACGTATCTTATAAATGTTTTGGTTACTCTGATATGAAAATATTGGAAATGGTTGAAATGTTATAAGCATGAATGTGGATACTTTTAATCGATATTATTAATTAAATATGTTGAAATCATATTTTATTAGCTAATCAAATGATTTTTAAATTAGGCAGTTTTTAGGCAGTTTTATTATTTATATAAATGAGAATCGAACTGCCAAGTTGCTGCCTGAATCTAGGTTCAGTTCGAACTTAGAAATATTATTTTTAAATTTTACGCAATTAAATATTATTTTAGTTAAAGAGTTCCTAGATTATATTTGTAACAACCCCTTCCCCTATCCGTTCACGGATATGAGTCGAAAATGCTATGACTTCTTTATTCCAAGATCAGGGTAATTTAAAATTTTCAGAAAACTTCCCGATGGTCATCCATCCTAAAATTTCTCTAGCCCAAGCACGCTTAACTTTACTTAAAATCGACATAAATTATTTATTAAAGTTCTAATCATGAATCAATTATCTTAAAACCCATAACAACTTTAAAGGCCAATCTCGACTCGAATAAGTTTAGCAAGCATACATGCCACTATAAAAATCAACCTCAATTAGGATGTCATTACTGTGATTACCTGTTGAGCTTTCCAATATTGATGCAATGCTTTTCTCCCTCTCATCTTAATTTACCTACGCGTGTACAATCAAACACACGCTAAGTACGAACTTAGTGAGGCAATAAAGGAAATTAATAACAATAATTTAAACTTTATTCAAGTTCATGGCTACGTTTATACAGCATGATATATGTCAATGTCATAAGATTTTCATGTATGCTCGGTTATCATAATATGCCTTATATGCATCATGATCACTATATAAATATTACCATCATACCAATCATGTATCAACATAATATAAATCGAATATAAATTTCTTACCGATATACTTGCCATTTGCCCTGAGTGTTCATATAAATATGTCCCGAGAGTTCATATACTCTCTAACCTGTTTACCATTTATCATCCCTTTATTTATAGCCCGATTATCAATGATTTCCTGGTTTCCCAATTTCATAGCCCAAATATAACCTTGAGGACCCTGGGTACGCGAGTCAAATATGCACCGAAGTGCTAACCCTCATGTTTATAAGGCCATGCTAACCATTATCTCGTACGTTTATAAGGTCGTGCTTACCATTATCCCGCACGTATATAAGGCCATGCTAACCATTATCCTGCACGTTTATAAGGCTGTGCTAACCATTATCCTGCACGTTTATAAGGCTGTGCTTACCATACACTAAGTGTACTTTTAACACTATAGTGTTATCTCGAATTCCTGATTATGTAGCGTGCTGCTAGAATCTATGACATGCCAACTATACCCTGTCCCTCAATGACTCATTTGAGCAAAATTCCTGAATTTATTCCATCCATGGCAATGTATATCAATATAATTTAATATTGGGCAGTTCATACCCAAAATAACATTCATAGCATACCATCATCAATAACTTGTGATCAATGCATTTGTTTTCAACCCTTGACATATTTAAAATATGTCAAATATATGATCAATGACATAAATATCATGCCAACATATAAATCATGTAGACTGATTGCAAGTCTTACCAATGATGTATAAAACAACCATGTATCATGTTATGTATGCATTGCACTCACCAGGGCCATTTATTAGCACGCCTCACTAAATTCTACTCGATCCTTTCCTTTATAGAACCTCGAACTTTCTTTGATTCGGCCTTAACTGAAAATTGAGTTTCGGGGCTTGAATTGAGCTTGGAAAATTTTCTCTTTCTTTCCCTAGCCCTCAGGTTTTTGGCTGGAAAGGAATGTTCATCTTTTCACCATTATTTTACACATATCTATTAAATGAATATTAAATTCATTTAATAGTGAAATTATAATTTTGCCCTTTTTATCCAATGGTTGAGATTGATTTTATCACCAATCAAGGGCCAAGATTTAATCTTCCATTTTCTCTTTCCAAAATTGCCCTTATAACATTTTAAATATTTCAAAAATGCCATTGGGGCTAAATAACCAATTTGCCCTCCAACTAGTTTGCCATTCTTGTAAAAATTCAACTAAATATATTTGGAATCCAACCAAATACAATAAAATATTCATAAATAATATTTTATGAATTTTTCCATGTCTTTTGAATCAGTCTCCATAATTTCCATTCGATCCAATATACCGATAAATAATCCTTTACTCAGAAATAAACTGTAGGATTCATCTTGAATCAAACTAAAAATATTTCCAACACTTGGAAATGACTTTTATAACCTTTCTCTATCATATGGCAAAATTTCATAATTTTCTAGTTCGATTCGGGTATCCGAATTCCACTTAAACTTTAACTGCGATTTTCTCAATAATCGAAATATCAGATCGAACCAGTAATTCCGCATTTGATTCACACCCTTAGGTGATCTGTTTATTTATGAAATAAAAAACCCTTAAATTTTGGGAAATTACAATTTTAGTCCCCAAACTTTTCCAAAGTTATACTTTAGCCATAAAATTTCCAAAATTTACATTTTGGTCACTACCTCTTTAAACTTCAATTCCCATTCCAATTTTCCTTGGAATTCAACCAAACTTTAAGAATACCTTATTCAATTCACTATCTATCACATGAGACCTTTAAACCTTAGAAATTTCCTTTCCAAAACCCATAATTAGCTTGATACGCCACAGGGCCAACTTTCTTTAGAATTTCATAAGGTCCAATACACCTGGACTTAGTTTTCCTTTGTGCCCGAAACTTATTATTTTCTTCCATTTCTTTCAACAAATCTGGCTTAATTAGCTTGCGATCATATAAATCAAACCAATTTAATGGCGATTTGCACTTTCGACCATAGAGGTTTAATAGGGTGCCATCTATATACTTGTCTGATAACTGTTATCGTAGGCAAATTCTGCTAGTGGTAAATACTTTTCCCATGATCCCTCAAACTCAATCATGCAAGCTCTTAGCATATCTTTTAGTATTCGAATTGTTCTTTCATATTGGTCATTTGTTTGAGGATAAAACACAGTACCAAAGTTCACTCGTGTCCCCAAAGCTCTGTGTAATGCATTCCCAAAATCTTGATGTGAACTTTAGATTTTGATCCGATACTATAAATATTGGCACTCCACTTGTTTCACCTTTGCTATATAGTCTTCATCTTATTGCTGAATTTCTTTATTTCGACTTAGCAATGAAGATCTTAATTGCATCTCTACTAGCAATGAACCATCCTTTTCATGTCAGTTGAGCATTTAAAGTTCATAATGTAAAAAATGTCTTCCGATTTAAGTTATTGATTACGACATTTGCTCGGTCTGGATGGTAATGAATGATCAGGTCATAATCCTTCATTAGTTCCAACCATCTTTATTGCAGTAGATTGAACCCTTTATGTGTCATCAAATATTTTAAACTCTTATTATCAATATACACGTGGTAGCGTTCACCATAGAAATAATGTCGCCACACTTTCAGAGTAAAAAAAACTATACTCGCAAGTTCCAGATCATGAGTCAAATAATTCCTTTCATGTGGATTTAGTTGTCGGGAAGCATACATGATCACCTTCCCATCTTGCATCAACACGCACCCTATTCCATTATAGGATGTGTTACAGTACAGAGTAAACTCTTTTCATGACTCTGATTGTACCAAAACTGAAGCTTCTGTTAAAATTCTCTTTCACTAATCAAAGCTTTCTTGACACTTCTCAGTCCATATGAATGGAACATTCTTTCTCAATAGCTTTGTAAGTGGAACAGCTATCATCAAAAAGTTGTTCACAAAGCTTCGATAATATCCAGCTAGTCTCAAGAAATTGCAAACCTCATTAACATTATTGGGAACCTTCCATTCCACATGCTAAGATTTTTATCGGTTCTTCTTTATACGTCAAATATCATGTTGAAATTCAACTACCTTTGGGCTGATAACGTAAAAAGGATCTGATCAATACCATCAAAGCAAATTCACGTGAAATATATCGTGAGTCTTGCTCGCCTTTGAAGGTAAAGTTAATTAATAAGTCATTTGTCCATCTCTTTTAAGAGTCTCATAAGGTCCAATGAATCTGAGACCAAGCTTTCCTTTTGACCAAAGCATAGTACTTTTTTCTCCAAGGTGAAACTTTCATACATACCTTCTTTTTGAATTTAAGCTCAATGTCCTTTTTCTTTTTATCCGCATATGCCTATTGTCGATCTGCAGCTACTTTAGGATTATTTTAAAGAATCCTCACTTTTTCTTCTATTTCTCGAGTCAAATCAACTCCATCCCACTTTTGGATTATTTCGAACATTTCAATCCTTTTCCATAATCCTATGTTCTCAATAATATAGGCTCGTAACTTATCTTCAAAGATCAGAATAGTCCAACTGACTGTCCTTCAATTAAAATTTCTTTCTTCATTTCACCATTATAAACTTTTCCTCAATAGCAATCCATCATATTTGCTTTCATAATCTTAGGCTTCTCTAGATTCAACTTGCTTTCTATTTTCAAGACATTCTTCATCTGGCACTTGCAAATCTTTAATTGGATCTAACAAGGTTGGTTAAAGTTGTAACTTTGTGCTTAGTGTACCATTCTTTCCCAAAGACAATTAAGCGTTCTTTGCATGGGGAATAAAGAACATTTTTCCATCTAAGAGCATCAGCTACTACCTTAGCCTTTCCTAATCAGTAATATCATCTCTTAACCTATTCTCATCATACTCTAAATTTTCATATTTTCAGCCTCTAGCTTATCTTAAGCAAGCTGTCAGATTATATTTGTAGTAATTTCCAACAATTTCATGTTTAGCCATTTAACAAATACGTATTTCCAGAATAAGAATACTTTTTCTTTTTTTTCTAACTTTTCATATCTGACTATTTTAATTTATTGATAACAATCATAATTCCCTTTAATCATAAGCTTACCGCTCTATGACTACCTTTTACCTTGAAATGTGCACATGAGCCCTTACTCTCTCTAAATTTCTTATAACTTATGCTATTATAAGCGTAAGTCCAAATACAGATGGTAGAGACTAACATCTTATAATTACTATACCAGCTCTCTATAATACAGATAACTCATCCTGGATAGGAGTTAACTACCATATTTATTTCACTGTGTTGGATCCACTATGGGTGTTTTCTTAACCCTCGAAATTCGTCAACTGACGAAATCTAACAGTATCTTATTTTTCTTGTAGCCATTAGAGTCTCATTCAAACTATTGAGGAGCTACATCAAGTTATGAAAGCAATACATCAGTAACATCACATCCTAGGGGCATGTACACTTTAGCAAAATCATATTGGACTTGGTTTACCCTCCAGAATCGACTAAACCTTTGCTCTGATACCACTAAATGTAACACCCTCAATGTATATTCGATATTTGAATACACATTAAAGATGTTACTAACTAATTTACACTGACTTTCAGACTTGTAATTTTTTTTTATTTTGATGCAAAACTAATTTGATTAAACAACCCTTTTTCGGTTTTCATCAAATTACAAATCTGTCTATAGTCACCTAATTTCGACCCTGAATTGGTTTATAAAATACTTTAAGCAGCTATTAAAATGGAAATATAATTCAGGGCGAAAACTATGTGTGCTGCCTAGACCATTTCTTGATTTTAAAATCACTACTCGATAAACGACCGATTAAGCTTAAAATCGTTTGAAGCATATTTTCTAATATTCTTAATTCCTCAAACTAAGTCATGTTTCTAGATCATACATCCACATTAACTTATAAGTAGAGTACAAAAATTTAGACATACAAAATAGCTACTTATTTAATATCTATACATGCCCCACTAGACTAGGATGTGGTGATACTTACTGATAATGTAGGCTAACTTGATTCGATGATGTACAACTCCTCCTCTGCTATCTAGTCCGAAGTACCTATGTGTGATACGAAACACACGCTAAGTATAACTTAGTTAGGCATAATCATAACGATATAAAACAATGACTATAAATAACACAGCCCTGCAAAATGGCAAGCGATTTCCAATTGTAGTTGATAACATTTTATCATGCATAGAACTACCTTACATGTATAGTTCATTAAACCAATATAATATTCAAATCATAGGATTCGATCTATCTTACCAGTCTTGTGTACGTTAAGCTTTTTAGCTTAACTACCTGCATAAATGCATTTCAAGTGTTATAGCCCAAAGTACAAAATCATGTGATGCTATGGTATGCGAATCATCAAAACACCGTAGTGTCTACGACGCCGTAGCGTATGCATCGCTGAAGCGACTGAGATGAATACATACTCAAGGATCCTCATAATCGCACATTTTGTGCTAACAACACCGAAGTGTCTGAACAATGTCGTAGTGTCTAAGTCGACACCAAAGTGTCTAAACATCACCGAAGTGACTAAAACGCACCGTAGTACTAGGTCACAGTTGCTAAGACTCTATGGATATCTAATTATACCTATGGTATATGAGTCATCATAACGATGCTGTAGTGTCTGCAACGCCGTAGCGTCTGATGGTGAGAACGTACTTGGGGATGCCCTTTGCTCCTCATTATCGCACCTTTTGTACTAGTCAACACCGAAGTGTCTTAACAATACCGTAGTGTTTGCAACACCGTAGCGTCTAATGTCAACACCGAAGTGTCTAAACAACACCAAAGTGTCTGCAAAGCCGTAGCATCTAATGTCAGCACCGAAGTGTATAGAACGCATGGAATGCAGCTACTATGGCTCTATGGATATCCAATTATACCAAAGACTCTTACACTAATACTTGGGCATAACAATATAATATTTTCAAATCCAATATCCAATACATCAATACTATCATACATAATTCGATAATGAACAGTTCATATCCAAAACCTAAAATTCAATTTATCTTAGATAAACCATTATGCCATATCAATGTATCACATATGCCATTTAATATTTCATGCCATTTGCATAACTTTGATTAACATACATTTTCATTAATATCAAGGTCGACTTATTGCAAGTCATCCTATTTGTAACATGTCATGTAACACCCTTAACGTATACTCGTAAATCAAATATACATTAAAGATGTTACAGAGTCGTTTAAAGAAATCTCGACTTATAAATTTATTTTTACAAGTATTTACAAATTTTAGTTTGTAAATCTAACCCTTTCTAGGTTTTCTTGAAAACACAACCTATGTGCAATTAGCTATTTTCAACCCTGAATTAATTATTTTAAAACATATTTGGCAATTATTAAAAACAATAGTTCAATTCAGGGTGAAAACTAGGTTCGCTATCTAGACCCTTTCTTGACTTTAAAATCTTTATGCGATTATCGATTATTCTTATTAGCAAAGTAATTATCCTTTCTACCCTAACTTTATTATGTTACAACGCTAATGCCTTATTTTGCTTTATCCATATACGATTTTAATCATCAAAACTAATTACTTATCTATCCTTCAGTCTAATTTAATGCATCATACTCTACTAGCAATTAAATAATTACATGCCCACTAGAGATTATCATAAGCTAGAATATCTTACTGATGTTTTGCAGATTGAAGCTTGATCAGAATGCTCGACTCCTTTTCAAATACTCCATCTTAATCTACGTGTGAAACAAACACACGCTAAGTACAAACTTAGTGAGGCAAAACTTATAAATCAAAGTAAAGCACTTTAAATTTAATAAAAATTGCATAATAAATAAAATACAAAATATAACATATAAGAATTTAGAATCGTATAGAATGACTTATCGAAATCGTTCCTATGTCATGTAACCTGTAAAAATACATATCTCATATACATATATAAGGCAATGTCATGTCAAATCAAATATCCAGTAAATCACTTATTTTTATTTGAATCATATCACTTTCACTTTTCACTTTCCTTTAGATCACTTGTACTTGTTACTTTATATTCATTTCATAGCCCAATGTAATGTAATTGAGTATGCATGGTATGCGAGTCACTGTTGAGTATGCATATGTGCGACATCAACAAATATGTTGTGTGTTACGTCTCCAAAAGTACTATTTTTAATGCCAATGTTACAATGCTTTTGCTTGTTTTTAGGTACATTTAGTTGCATTAGGATGTTAGAATCATGCATTTGTATAAGGAGTTTAGGGTTTTGTCTATGCCAGTGTGAAGGGTTGTTTTGTTGGCAATTCTGCAGGTTTGGCATAGGATTTGGCTCAGGAAAGCACCTCAGGAAGGAATACCAGAGAAAATGCCGAGTGCTGTTGGCGCAGATGAACCAGACAATGCCAAGCACCGGATGACAAAGAAGTGAACTTGATGCCATGCCAAGAAGTTGTTGGACCCCAAAAAAACCGGACATGATCAGGCTCCGAAAAAGTAGCAATTGAAACAATCTTCGAACAAAAGCGGATAAGATGGTGCCAAGACTTGTTGGCAGACTCATACCAAGCTTGGATGCCAGGGCAACGTCGGTAGGATGACGTCAGCCTTAGCCTGATCAGCTCTTATTCAAATTTGGATAAGAAGATAATCCCTTATCCCTTGGGAAGTTAAAATTCAAAATTTGAAGAGCTATTCCTATCCCTTCATCGCCCGCCTATTTAAACACCAACTGAGCTAGACTTCGAAAAAAAGGAGAAAAAGAAAGAAGAGAGCGAAGAGGAAGATCGGAGTGAGGAGTTGGTGTGTGACGAGTGACAACCAGCTGCACCTAGGAAGGGTGGCCTGACCAACTTGGCCGAGAAGCCTGGATCTTGAAGGGTTGCATCGAGAGACCCCTTCTAGCCCATTCTCTCTTTCAAGTTACTTTATTTTGTTTTTAAGGATGATGTATTTTGAAAATGTTTGTGGGTTGTTGGTTAAATCCCACACCATGAATTAATTTAATAGTTGGTGGGGGATGTTTGCGTTGAACGCTATTTTTATGTTTTAGTTTTTAATAATAAATCTGCCTTGGCAATGTTTTCACTATTCGACATACTTTAATATTTCCTAAATACTATGCCAAGCGAGAGCTGGCACTGTTGGCCTATTGCTCCTCAATATCTTAACAGACTTGGGGTGGGAACGATTGAGTTGTTGAATATTGAGGAGAGAAGCTTCGAGAGAAGTCGTTCAAGTAGATGAACTTACTTCGGGAGTGAAATCTACCCTTTAGGAGTATAGATTGGATCTTAATCAAATTGGTTTGTTTAAAAACAAACGCTATAGAGATATAGGGGTTTTTACATGATCAATTTAGGGCAATAACCATCGAGAGAGGCTTTGGTAATTTTGAATCTGCTCGGGAAACAATGCCAGGACAGGTTGTTGTTGTTAAAGGCTGGCACGACATGAATAGCGTGAAAACCAGACATTCCCTGCCAACGCTCATCATTTATTAAAACACTTTCCTTACCAACGTCTTTACTTTACTTTCATTCCTTTACTTTTCAATTTGTTTCCAAAACCAATTTCAAATCAAATCAACCTTTTTCTTAAGGCAAGTAACAAACAAGGCAATTGAATTCCAAGTCAATCTTTGTGGGATCGATACTCAACTTACCAGCTGTATTACTTGCAAACCGTGTATACTTGCACGCAAAAGACTCGTCTTGGCACATTTTTACACTTTTCCAACATATTTGTTTTGCCACTTTTGCCAGCATTCACTTAGAGAGTCTACAAATTTTTGGCAGCGTTGTCGGGGATTGCAACAAAATTGATTGTTTTTAAATTCTTACTTGTCTTTCTTTTACTTTTTTTTTTATTTTTGTTTTTATTTTTTTATTTTTGTCAATGTATGACCAGAAGCCATCCTATGGTGGACAGTTGGCGATACAATCCGAAAATTGAGAAAAACTTGCGGAGGTTAAAAAGAAGATTTTGAGAGATGCAAAACCAAGGTAATAGAGGGAATGGTGTGGTGAACAATGGTGGAAATCCACTTAACAATGAAATACCACCACCACCTGTTGTCCCAGTTGTTGATGAGAGACCTATTAGAGAACATTCAGCACCAACCATTGATAATTTGATGTCAGGACTTGCTGGAACAGAGGTAAACGCTGTCAATTTTGAACTTAATCCGGTAATGATTCAAACTCTTTTGAATGTAGGTCAGTTTGATGGAGAACTCACTGGAGATCCGAGGCAACAACTAAAACAGTTTATGGAGATTTTCCAGCTATTCCAACAAAATATAGTACCTGAAGATACCGTGAAGCTGAAGTTATTTACTTTCTCTTTGAGAGATAGAGCAAAGGCTTGGCTTAATTCCTTGCCACCTGGCTCAGTTACTTCATGGGCAAACTTATGCCAAAAGTTCTTGACAAGGTTCCAGCCGCCAACACTCGTTGCTTGATAAGACATATACTGAGGCTGTTGACATTCTAGAGAGGATTGCAATCAATGATTTTGAATATCCTATTGCAAGACTTAGGACCGAAACTAAAACCAATGGGAAATTTCAGGTTGATGAACTAACGTCCATTCATGCCGAGATTTCCAACCTTACTAGCATGGTAAGAATGTTGCAAAAGAACAATGAGTCCCAATAAGTCAAAGCATTAGACCCATTTTGTACAATCTATGGAGAGAATTATCATGTGGATGAATGCCCTGCCAACCCTGAATCGGTAAATTTTGTTGGCAATGTTAACCGTTACTATAATCCTAACTCCAATACTTATAATGCAGGTTGGAGACAACACCCTAACTTAGCATGGGGAAATCAGGGAGGTAACCAGTACAATGCCTAGCGACAGAATACCCAGAGGCAGAATAACAATGCCATGCCAGCATTCTATCAGAATGTCATGCCACAGGAAGCCCAAAACAATTTTCAGCAAGGGCAGAGACTCAACCAAGGAGACACTCTCACAGAGTACATGGAGAGGAATGATGCCACAGTCTAGAGTTTGGTTGCATCAATAAGAAATTTAGAAGTTTAGCTTGGGAAGATTGCCAGTGCACTCAGTAATCGACCCCACGGAGCATTTCCAAGTGACACAAAACATGCTCGGCACAAAGACAATGAGCAGTGCAAAGCTATAACTCTTCAGAGTGGTAAGCAGTGCGAGATGGAGAAGGTTGCTAAGCAGCCAATTAATTGCCAAGTTGAGAACCTTGTGCCAGCAGATAATCCCAGGGAAGCAGAGAAAGAGGAAGCAAAAGCAGATGATGCCAGACAGCATACCGATGCCAGAACTGATGCTAGATAGCATACCAATGCTAGAACCGATGCCAGACGGCACACTGAAGCCAGCACTGAGGTCAAACAGACTGATGCCAGCACTACATTGGCAAAGCCAGCAGAGCAGGCACGTATTTATCTGCCACCACCATTTCTAGCAAGGCTTCAAAAGCATAAGCAATACCAGCAATTCAAGCACTTCTTGGAGGTTCTTAACAATTGCAAATCAACATTCCATTGGTAGAAGCCCTTGAACAAATGCCCAACTATGTCAAATTTATGAAGGACATTCTGTCCAAAAAGAGAAAGTTGGGAGACTTTGAAACTATTGCTCTAACTAAAGGATGTAGTGCCATGATCCTAAATTGATTGCCACCAAAGCTAAAAGATCTGAGAAGTTTCACTATTCCCTGCACCATTGGCAACAAATTCATGGACAAGGCACTGTGTGACCTAGGAGCCAGCATCAACTTGATGTCATTGTCAGTTTTCTGGAAGCTTGGCATAGAAGCAAGACCTACCACCGTGACACTTCAGCTGACAGACCGATCCTATGCACATCCCAAGGGTAAGATTGAGGATGTGTTGGTAAAGGTAGACAAATTTATTTTTCCAGCTAATTTTATCATTTTGGATTATGAGAATGATATTAATGTTTTGATTATTTTGGGGAGACCTTTTCTTGCCACTGGTAGGGCTTTGATTGATGTTCATAAAGGGGAACTAACAATGCGCATGAATGACCAGCAAGTTACATTTAATGTGTTTCAAGCTTTGAAATGTGCAGATAAACCTGATGAGTGCCAAGCAGAGGAGATGATGGACTCTATTTACACTTTGGACATGGCACAGTTATGCCAGGATACAGAATTTGATGCCAACAATTTAGATGGCATATCTGATCTGTTTGAGGAACCAAAAGAACCAGTCTTGGAGGCTGAAGAGGTGAGATATTTTGAGCCACTACAGTTGGCCGGTCGAGAAATTAAGGCACCTAACCCATCAATTGAGGAGCCACCAGCGTTGGAACTGAAACCACTGCCAGATCACTTGAATTATGCTTATTTAGGTGAACACTCAACTCTGCCAGTGATCATTGCCACTGGTCTTGCTAATGATTAGGAGGAAAGATTGTTGGCAATATTACATGACTACAAGCAGACATTAGGGTGGACTTTGGCAGACATCAGAGGAATTATCCCAACCATTTGTATGCAGAAGATTGTCTTGGAGGAGTACCATGGCAAGACCATTAAAGGCCAGAGAAGGCTAAACCCAAGCATGAAAGAGGTAGAAAAAAAGTGATCATAAAATGACTTGATGTCGAGATTATGTATCCCATTTTCGATAGCTCTTGGGCTAGCCCGGTGCAATACATGTCAAAGAAGGGTGGCATGACCGTGGTACAAAACAGTGAAGTTGAGTTAATCCCCTCTAAAACTATTACAGGATAGAGAGTGTGCATGGACTATAGGAGGCTGAACAATGTCACGAGGAATGACCACTTCCTATTGCCATTCATTGATCATATGCTAGACAGGTTGGCAGGTAAAGCTTTCTATTATTTTTTGGATGGTTATTCAGGTTACAATCAGATTGCCATCGCCCCTGATGATCAAGAGAAGACTACGTTCACGTGCCTATATGGGACGTTTGCGTTTAGAAGGATGCCACTTGGCCTATGTAATGCACCGATAACATTTCAACGTTGCATGATATCCATTTTTTCGATATGATCGAGCACAACATGGAAGTGTTCATGGATGATTTCTCAGTGTTTGGTAAAACATTTTAGGAATGTCTTCTGAGTTTGAAGGAAGTCTTTAAGATATGCATAGAGACAAACCTAGTGTTGAACTGGGAAAAATGCCACTTCATGGTGAAGGAGGGCATTGTTCTCGGGCACAAGTTAACTGAGAGAGGGTTAGAAGTGGATCAAGCAAAAGTTGAGGTAATTAAACAACTACCACCTCCAACAAGTGTCAAAGGTATAAGAAGTTTTTTAGGACATGCCGGTTTCTATCAGCGTTTTATTAAAGAGTTTTCAAAAATTGCCAAACCTTTATGCTTGTTGTTAGAACATAATGCCACTTTTGCATTTGACGATTCTTGTTTGAGAGCATTTCAGGAGCTTAAATAAAAGTTAATCAATACCCCTATAGTCGTGGCACCGGACTGGAATAAGCCCTTTGAGCTCATGTGCGATGCCAGCGTCTATGCCGTCGGAGCAGTCTTGGGACAAAGGCATGGCAAGGTTTTCCATTCCATATACTATGCCAGCCGAACCTTGAACGAAGCACAACTGAACTACTCTACGACCAAGAAAGAATTTCTTACGGTTGTATTTGCTTTTGAAAAATTTAGATCTTATTTAATTGGTAAAAAGTTGTGGTTTTTACAGATCATTCGGCATTGAAGTATCTCTTGGCAAAGAAGGATGCCAAGCCCAGACTAATCCGATGGACACTTCTGCTTCAAGAATTCGACCTTGAGATCTAAGACAAAAAGGGAAGTGAAAACTTAGTAGTTGACCATCTTTCACGTTTGGAGCATCATCTTGAAGATGGTAAGACCAATTCGATAAGAGATGAATTTCCTGACGAGTATTTGCTTGCAGTTAATGCGATGCCATGGTACGCCAATATTGTCAACTACTTGGTAAGTAACATTCTGCCACCAGACTTGGCATACAATGCTAAGAAAAGGTTCTTGCGGGAAGTCAAACAATACTATGGGACGAGCCAATATTGTTCAAATAGTGAGCTGACCAAGTGATCCACCGGTGTATGCCTGAGGATGAACAACATAACATATTGCATCTATGCCATGCCGCGCCATATGGAGGTCACTTTGCTAGGGTAAAGACTGCTGCTAAGGTACTACAGTCAGGATTCTTTTGGCCCACACTATATAAGAATGCCCATGAGTATGCCAAGGTATGTGATCGATGCCAACGAATAGGAAACATCTCTGGCAGACACCAACTACCGGTTCAAAATATTATGCATGTGGATTTTTTTGATGTATGGGGGATAGACTTTATGGGCCATTTTCCACCCTCATTCGGTATTGTATACTTTCTTGTGGTTGTTGACTATGCATCTAAGTGGGTAGAAGCTGTTGCTCTGCCAACAAACGATGCCAAGGTTGTTGCCAAGTTCTTACAAAAGCATACCTTTACTAGATTTGGCACCCCTAGAGTGATTATTCACAATGAGGACACCCATTTTAAGTGTAATCTAATCTTTAAAGCTTTGTGCATGTATGGTATACAGCAGAGAATTGCCACGACATATCATCCACAAACAAACGGGCAAGCCGAGATTTCAAATAAGGAGATTAAGAACATTCTAGAGAAGACTGTTAACCCATCAAAGAAGGAATGGTCCTTGAGACTAGATGAGTCCTTGTAGGCTTACAGGACTGCATTTAAAACTCTTTTGGGTAAGTCACCATTTTGACTTGTTTTTAGAAAACCATGCCATCTGCCAGTGGAACTTGAGCATAAAGCCTATTGGGCCATCGAACACTTGGCATGGCATGGAGAACTGCTGGAGAAAAGAGGTTACTAGACCTAAATGAGTTGGAGGAATTCAGAATGCAAGCCTATAAGAACGCCATGGTTTACAAGGAAAAAGCAAAATGTTGGCATGACAGTAGGATAATGCCAAGACAGTTTGAGGTAGGCCAACGTATTTTGCTATTCAACTCACGGCTAAAGTTGTTTCCAGGGAAACTTAGATCAAGATGGACGGGCCCTTATGAAGTTGTGAATCCCTATGCTCATGAAGCTGTGGGCATCAAGAATTTGAAGACGGGTGAAATCTTTAAGGTGAATGGCCTACGTTTGAATAACTACATGGAAGGTGATCAGAACAATGCCAAAGAGGTGATCCTCTTGGCAGAGGTAACATGAAAACACCATCAGGTTTGAACTTTTGTAAATATTAGGTTAGAGTTTTTCTTTTTCTTTTTGATTTTTAGGTTTTTAATTGTTTTTCTTTCTTTTTAAGTTACATGTTTTCATTCCTTTACTGTGTTGAAAGGTTTCCTTTGAGTTGTGCAGATTCATTATACCGGGAACACTGCCAAGGTCACTAGTAGGGGTTAATGCTTCAATAGAAAAATCTACCAGACGTAGTGCCAGAGTAGCTTGGCATGCAGCGGTGCAAAAGATAAAAGGAAGAGAAAAAAAACCCTAGTTTTATCGGCCCAGTAAAATAAGAGAGATTTGTTTTTTTGTTTGACTTTAAACCCTAGCCACCCAAAATCTCGGTTGAAATTTAAAGTTTCAAATCAATTACCTTATCACTCCAATCCTTACCCTATCTTATCACCTATCACCTTATCACTCCACCGCTTTTTAAATTAATTTTTTTATTTCCCATCATTATCCCTAATTAATAATCCCATTAAAACACTCAACCAACCCAAAACCTTTCACTTTCTCTCCTTTGCCGGTTAAAGAAACCAAACATCTCTCTCTCACTTTTTACTTTCTTTTCGATAAGCAAGTGCAAAACCTAAATCATCTTTTTCTTCATCTTTCAACATCGTTTCAAGTTCCTTCAACGAGTTTCAATGGCTTCACCCTCTATCCCCTTCAAGCGATTCCTCAACGAGGAGATCGAGAAAAAGTTTGAATCCAATTTTGCCTCGAGGAGTTTTTGCTATGAAAAGCACTTTGACCTCAACGCAGAGACGAACAATGGCTTCCCTCCAGAAGTCATGTCTACGATTAACTTGCACAAATGGACTCAGTTTTGCCAATAAAAAGGGGAGGTTTATGCCACAATCGTCCAAGAATTATATAAAAACCTTGAGATCAAGGATTCGCCATTCTTGATGATTAGAGGTAAATGTGTTCGTTTTGGTGAAGGATATATTAATAATATGTTTGAGTTGGATGGAGCAGGAGATGAGTATTTTGAGTATGTTGATTCAATGAACGCTGCCTGAGAAAGAGGCTGCTGGCAGATCTATGTGAGCATGGCACGGCATAGACAGTGTCATCCAAGGGGCACCGTACGATGAAGAGGCTGGCATTGAAGCCCCAATGGAGAGAATGAAATCACTTTCTCAAGGCAAATCTGATGCCCACATCCCATAACGAGACCGTGTTGGAAGAAAGGATGATCTTGTTGCACTCCATTGTTATGGGGCGTAAAATCAATGTTGGCAAGCTCATTGTTGAGGAAACTTACAAGTGCGCAGCGAAAGGTACTGGCAGCTTGTTTTTCCCTTTTTTGATTTCTAACGTTTGTATGCTCCATGATGTGCCAAGGCTTGATACAGATAAAGGGCAAACGATAAAGGGAACAACAATTACTATTGCTATATGGAGGAATCTTGTTGCTGCCGAGCCCAAGGATAAGGGGAAGGGAAAGGCAAGGGCCCCCACGCCAAAGCCTAAGGAGTCAAGGGTCGCGCCATCAACCACACAAGAAACTGTACCGGATAATTCAATGGCAATGTTGTCCCAAATTCACCAACGCCAGGAGATTATTCTCCAAAAGTTGGAAAAGGCTGAGGAGCTCAATGTCAAGACGCGACACTACATCCAGTCCAGGGATGTTGTGATCAGAGAGACTCTTACAAAATTATCAACTGATTTTGTGCCAGAGTTTCTAGACTTCCCTGCTGAGCTCTCTGCCAGTGACAATGTCATGCCAGCTAGTCTAGTTTATACCCCGTCCGATGCCACAGTCCCGTTGTCTCCAATTCAAGTCGAGTCTGCCAGTTTTGAGTCTTCATCTGAAATAAAGGAAACCAAAGCCAAGTCGCCAGTGACACCTGCTTTACATACGCCATCTGATACCACCAATGCACATGCTGCATTAGAGCCTGCCAAGGAAAATGAGGAAGTTAGAGCCTCCACTGCCACTTCAAAATCGAGCCTGAAAAGAAAGAAACACATGGCCCTTGATCGAGGGCCATTTGTGAGAATAAAAACCCGTGTCGCATGGAAAATAGTCTCCGAAGGGGAGTCCTCTTCTTCCTAAACTCCTTTTACATTTCATTGCACTGCATTACATGATCATGCATTTTATTTTATTGTTTTTGTATATATGTGTTGATTCATGCATTGAGGGCAATGCACATATTGGGTTTAGGGGTGTGCATTTCTTCACATTTATGCCATGCATTTCATCTTTAATTTTTGTTGCCATGCCATCTAGGTCATTTAGAGTAGATGCATACCGAACCATTAAAAAAAAGAAAAAGAAAATTTTTCCTTGGTTTAATTTTGAAAAAATGTTAACAATTGTTAGGCAAGCTTAATTTGATCTAGGTGTCTGTCCAATGAGGAAACTTTAATCTTTAGTTGTCATGCCATGCCATTAGAGTAGTATGCCAGGTTTGCTTGGCAATTTATCTCTAGTTTAGGGAATTGAACTTACACTTAACATGTAGTATGTATCTAGTTCCTTAGCAAACTTAGACTTTTTGAAACTATGCTCAGATATGAAAAAAATTTGTCAGGGTAAAAAGAAGTAAATAAGGCAGCAATGTTCTGCCAAGGCAAGAAAAAAATAGAACTCTCATCTACCTTAGAGATAATAAGCTACTTGGGGCTTCGTGGTTTGCTCCCTCTTAGTTCTCAAGTCCAAAACCTTAGGGTATGAGTTGAAGAGAAAGCCTAGTGATGTAGTATGCTCCCTCTTATCTCTCACGCTAAATAGTGTCACGAAGCAAGCTTAAATGAATGCCAGCAAGAAACCCTTGGCAAAGAAAAAATGATGAAAAAATATATCTGAGTTTAGGTAGTAAAATTTGTCTAAGGGAGTGAAAAGGAACTTGATGCATATTGCCTACACTCATGCACTCTTCATGAACTTTGAAAAGAGTTATATTACTGCACTTGAATTACTACCTGCTTGGCATTACTGCACTGAGATACTGAGGACAGAAATAGAGCCAAATTTTGCTTGCCAGCATGTGTTGGCATTCAACCAAAATTTTGTCGAGGTAATTTTTACAGTTTTTTTTGTTTTTATTTTGATTGCATTACTTGAGAACAAGTAATGAGTTAGGTTTTGGGGGGTGTTACCTCTCCAAAAGTATTGTTTTAATGCCAATATTACAATGCTTTTGCTTGTTTTTAGGTACATTTAGTTGCATTAGGATGTTAGAATCATGCATTTGCATAAGGAGTTTAGGGTTTTGTCTATGTCTGTGTGAAGGGTTGTTTTGTTGGCAATTCTGCAGGTTTGGCATAGGATTTGGCTCAGGAAAACACCTCAGGAAGAAATGCCGAGTGCTATTAGCGCAGATGGACCAAACAATGCCAAGCACCGGATGGCAGAGAAGTGAACTTGATGCCACGCCAAGAAGTTGTTGGACCCCCAAAAAATTTGGACATGATCAAGCTCTGAAAAAGTAGCAATTGAAACAGTCTCCAAAAAAATAGCGAATAAGATGGTGCCAAGACTTGTTAGCAGATTCATGCCAAGCTTAGATGCCAGGGCAGCGTCGGCAGGATGACGCCAGCCTTAGCCTGATCAGCTCTCATTCAAATTTGGATAAGAAGATAATCCTTTATCCCTTGGGCAGTTGAAATTCAAAATTTGAAGAGCTAGTCCTATCCCTTCCTCGCACGCCTATTTAAACACCAACCGGGCTAGACTTTGAAAAAGGGAGAAAAAGAAAGAAAAGAGCGAAGATGAAGATCAGAGTGAGGAATTGGTGTGTGACGATTGACAATCGGCTGCACCTAGGAAGGGTTGTTCAACCAACTTGGCCGAAAAGCCTGGATCTTGAGGGTTGCATCGAGAGACCCCTTCTAGCCCATTCTCTCTTTCAAGTTATTTTATTTTGTTTTAAGGATGATGTATTTCAAAAACATTTGTGGGTTGTTGGTTAAATCCCTCACCATGAACTTAATTAATAGTTGGTGGGGGATGTTTGCGTTGAATGCTATTTTTATGTTTTAGTTTTTAATAATAAATCTGCCTTGGCAATGTTTTCACTATTCGGCATACTTTAATATTTCCTAAATACTATGCCAAGGGAGAGCTGGCACTGTTGGCCTATTGCTCCTCAATATCTTAACAAGCTTGGGGCGGCAACGATTGAGTTGTTGAATACTGAGGAGAGAATCTTTGAGAGAAGTCGTTCAAGTATATGAACTTACTTCGGGAGTGAAATCTACCCCTTAGGAGTATAGATTGGATCATAATCAAATTGGTTTATTTAAAAACAAACTCTATAGAGATATAGGGGCTTTTACATGATCAATTTAGGGAAATGACCATCGAGAGAGGCTTTGCTAATTTTGAATCTGCTCGGCAAACAATGCCAAGACAGGTTGTTGTTAAAAGTTGGCACGGCATGAATAGCTTGAAAACCAGGCATTCCCTGCCAACGCTCATCATTCATTAAAGCACCTTCCTTGCCAACGTCTTTACTTTACTTTCATTCCTTTACTTTTTAATTATTTTCCAAAACCAATTTCAAATCAAATCAACTTTTTCTTAAGGCAAGTAACAAACAAGGCGATTGAATTCCAAGTCAATCTATGTGGGATCGATACTCAGCTTACCAGCTGTATTACTTGCAGACCGTGTATACTTGCACGCAAAAGACTCATCTTGGCACGTTTTTACACTTTTCCAACATATATCTTTTGCCACTTTTTCCAGCATATACTCAGAGAGTCTACATTGTGCCATAATAAATCATTGTATAACTATACCACTGTTGTAATTTAACAGCATCACTGTATCACTAGGTCATAGTTGTAGAACACATCTTCACTGTATCACTATATCACTATAATCCAGCTCATTGGCATGCCAATTATACCAAGAATCTCAATAATCATACAATGGGCTTTTAACCAATTAACTATTATAATCTATTCACTTATTCAATAATATCAATAAATAAAGGCATATCACTATAACATATATTAGAAAAACACTTTGGGCAGTTCATACCCAAAATCATTTATAAATCATTCGAAACCATTTAATATGTATATAATTTACGATTCAAATTCTTTTGCTTTTAACACTCGAGGTTGACTTATCGCAAGTCTTCCTCATATTATATATATAAAATATGTAAAAATGCACTCTCCTGGGCCATTTATTAGCTTCCCTGACTAAGCTCTACTCGATCCTTTCCTTCATAATACCTCGAACCTTCTTTTGATCCGAATCAAACTTCATTGATCATATAAATACGAATAACATTCGTTAGATTCAAATCTAACAATACCTTAAACATGCTATCGAATCTAGTCATTCGAATATACAAAATTTCCAAAAGATTTTCCTTCCTTCCTTCCTTATATTGTCCAAAACCCATTTTTGGTCTTTAATGACCATTTAGAACTTCCATTAACCTCTTTCAAGCTTACTAATTAACCTTAGATACAAAATGCATCAATTCTCATTTTCTGACAGATTGCACTACCTTCCAAGAAATATTTCTATAAAATATTATAAAACTTAGAATTCGATTCCATTTGTTCTGAAAGAAACTAGATTCAGCAAGCTTTTCAACCATATAAATTAATAGCCCAAATTCAACTTGTATGATTTATGGCGAATTTTCGAAGTCAATTACAATGTTGGAATTCGGAACGGACTGGTGCTCTATTTTCTGACCTTTCGTCACTTAAAAATTCATATCTTTTGACTCGGAACTCGAAATCATTTTCCATTTATTGGAGGCGAAACTACACGAACAAATCTTTACATCGGTATAAAATTCACCTTCTATCCATTTTTGTAGAATTTATGGTGAATTTTCAAATTTACTGCCAAAACCAGTCTTCTACATAGCTTTCCATAATAAACTTATAATTTATACTAAGTTCTTATTATTTTTCTTCTTGTCAATTTTGTCTCATCACTTGCTTCAACCCACTAATGTATCACTTTCTTCATCAAATAAATATTCAAAAATAATTCCCTTTAATTTGTGTTCTTTCCGAAATAATCACTAAAATGCAAAGATAAGGATTCAAACTTCTTAACTTTGCAAATCAGTCCTCAAATCAACATTACTACTTGAATTCTATTATTTCAACTAAAAATAAGATTTAATCCTTATCAAAAACCTCATTTCCGAATTGGTCACTTAACTTTGACAATTTATCAAAATGGTCACTAACTCAATTTTACATCAGTTTTGCATTCTAACTTCAATTTCACATCTCCAACTTCAATAATAACATAAATACACTTCAAAATCATAAAAATTCAGATTAGGCCTTTAACTTTCTGAATTGCCAAAATGGTCCCTATACCTTTAACTTAGGGTTTTGCTTCCAAATAACAAATTCAAGCTTACTAGATCATTTATCCAACATCACAAACCCTAAATCAAACTTGAATCCATAAACCCTAATTATCTTCATACAAACTAAAATATGTAGGGTTTAAATCCCAATTCAATAACATGATTTTAACATCACACAAACTTGGTTTCAACTTGAATTTCATCATGAAATCATAAAATCTCAAAACCCCCAATTTAGTCCATAAACCCTAATTTCCTTCTCATGAAAATTCTCATAAATCAAGCATGTATTTAATGAATTATTTACACCAAAAGATAGAGTTTGAAGAGTATAACAACTTTGTAGTTCGAAAGATTACCTGAAAATCTAGTTTCGGGCTTGAATCGAACTTGGAAAATTTCTCCTTTCTTTTCCCCTCATTTTCGAATAGCATGAAATATAGATGAGAAAGATTTTTCTCATCATTTAATATTAATCCACATGTTTAAAATAAAATGAAATTTTAGTTCATTTTACATAGTGAAATTACTACTTTACCCTTTTCATCCAATGGCCATGATTTAATCTTATCAAAAATCAATGGCCATGATTAAATACATGTTTATTTAACCTTTCAAAATTGCCGTCAAAGTTCCAAAATATTTCAAAAGTTCCATCCACCGCAAATGTCCAATTTGCCCCCCAACTAGACTTTATTTAAAACAAGACTTAAAAATTGCCATTCCATTAAAATTGAACCAAATTGGTTCCATTCTAACCAGCCTCCTTCCCAAAATATCATAAATTTGAATTTATGATATTTATTCAATCCAATTATTCAAATTTCACTTAATACGATTTCCAAATTTCCTTTCTTTGAGCTTTATAACCATTCCATCATATTCTAACTAAATTTAGTTACAGTCCCATCAACATTAATAAAATATTCATAAAATAATATTTTATGAATTTACATAATCTTTGGAACTATCTTTAAAATTTCAATTCGATCCGACATACCGAAAATTCTATATTTCCATATTCGGGAAATAAACTCTATTATCCCATAAAACTTCCTTTTCCAAGGACTTAGACTTAATTTTCCTAAATCAGTCTATTATTTCGATAATTATCTAAAATCTTCATAGAATAAAATTTCTCTTAGAATTCCTCTATCGATAATCCATACAAATTTTCTCTACTATTATTGAGTCCAACATATCGAAAAGAAACACTTTTATGGGACCTTCCCGGAGGTCATCCATCCTAATATTTTCCTGGCCTAAGCACGCTTAACAATTTTATTTGATCCAAATTTGAATAATATAAACCTCGTATGAAAAATCAGGTAACACAGAAATACAACTCTTGGGGGTAAACTATCCGTTTATGGGGTTAAATTACATTACTTTTTAAAATTATACTTTGGTCCCTAAACTTTCAAAATTTACATTTTGGTCACTAGCCAAAATTTGGGATATTACAATTCCTCCCCTTTAAGAAAATTTGTCCTTGAATTTTCAAAACATACGTGTTTCAAACAATTGCAGATATTACTCCTTCATTTTCTTCTCAAACTCTCAAGTGGTTTCTTCGACCTTGTGATTTCTTCTTAGGGCCTTAACCAATGTTAATTTTCTTATTCCTTAATTCTTTAACTCCATATACCAGTATTTCTACTAACACCTCTTTATGTATCAAGTCTAATTGCATTTTTTTCAGGAGTGATGACACATGAATAATCCAATCAATATCTTCAAAACATAAATACATACACTATAAACTTTTGCTCACTTCTGAGGATAAGATCCATTAATATGCCCTTGGTACAACTCTTTCACGATTCCTTGAGGTATAATAATTCTGAAACTAAGTTTTTCCCTTTTTGACTTGAACAAATCATATTCTCATAAAGTGGTACTTTTCCTCTTTTTCTCTTCCTTTAGCTTTTAACTGATACTATCTTGACTAAAGATCAACCTTCCATTTACATCTTACTTCTATGTTAGTCATAGGTAACCAATTTATCTTAAAATTGGTCTTAAATTCTCAGATTTTCTACAAGAGTTAATTTCACTGTATCATATCCACTATGAGTCCTTTCTTAACCTCCAAGATTTGTAGACTGACGAATTATATCATCATCTTACTTTCCTTATTCTAGTCTCGTTCCATATCATACTAATAAGGAGCAACATCAAGTCATACAATCAGCACATCAGTAATATGATATCCTAGGGGATGTACTTACTGATAAAAATCATATACAAACTTGGTTTAGCATCTAGAACCGGCTAAACCTTTGCTCTGATACCATTAAATGTAACACCCTTAACGTATACTCGTAAATCGAATATACATTAAAGATTTTACAGAGTCGTTTAAAGAAATCTCGACTTATAAATTTATTTTTACAAGTATTTACAAATTTTAGTTTGTAAATCTAACCCTTTCTCGGTTTTCTTGAAAACACAACCTATGTGCAGTTAGCTAGTTTCAACCCTGAATTAATTATTTTAAAACAAATTTGGCAATTATTAAAAATAACAGTTCAATTCAGGGTGAAAACTAGATTTGCTATCTAGGCCCTTTCTTGACTTTAAAATCTTTATGCGATTACCGATTATTCTTATTAGCAAAGTAATTAACCTTTCTACCTTAACTTTATTCTGTTACAACGCTAATGCCTTATTTTGCTTTATCCATATACGATTTTAATCATCAAAACGGATTACTTATCTATCCTTTCTAATTCAATGCATCATACTCTACTAGCAATTAAATAATTACATGCCCACTAGAGATTATCATAAGCTTTAATATCTTACTGATGTTTTTCAGATTGAAGCTTGATCAGCATGCTCGACTCCTCTTCAAATACTCCATCTTAATCTACGTGTGAAACAAACACACGCTAAGTACGAACTTAGTGAGGCAAAACTTATAAATCAAAGTAAAGCACTTTAATTTTAATAAAAATTGCATAATAAATAAAATACTGAATATAACATATTAGAATTTATAATCGTATAGAATGACTTATCGAAGTCGTTCCACTGTCATGTAACCTGTAAAAATCTACATCTCATATACATATATAAGGCAATGTCATGTCAAATCAAATATCTAGTAAATCACTTATTTTCATTTGAATCATATCACTTTCACTTTTCACATTCCTTTAGATCACTTGTACTTGTTACTTTTTATTCATTTCATAGCCCAATGTAATGTAATTCTAAATGCATGGTATGCGAGTCACAGTTGAGTATGCACATGTGCGGTATCAACAAATATGTTGTGCCATAATAAATCACTGTATCACTATACCACTGCTATAATTTAACAGCATTACTGTATCACTAGGTCATAGTTGTAGAACACAGAGTCACTGTATCACTATATCACTATACTCCACCTCATTGGCATGTCAATTATACCAAGAATCTCAATAATCATACAATGGGCTTTTAACCAATTCACTGTTATAATCTATTCACTTATTCAATAATATTAATAAATAAATAAAGACATATCACTATAACATATATAAGAAAAACACTTTGGGCAGTTCATACCCAAAATCATTTATAAATCATTCGAAACCATTTAATATGTATATAATTTACGATTCAAATTTTTTTGCTTTTAACACTCGAGGTTGACTTATTGCAAGTCTTCCCCATATTATATATATAATATGTAAAAATGCACTCACCTGGGCCATTTATTAGCTTGCCTCACTAAGCTCTACTCGATCCTTTCCTTCATAATACCTCGACCCTTCTTTTGATCTGAATCAAACTTCATTGATCATATAAACACGAATAACATTCGTTAGAATCAAATCTAATAATACTTTAAACATGTTATCAAATCTAGTCATTCGAATATACAAAATTTCCAAAAGCTTTTCCTTCCTTCCTTCCTTATACTGTCCAAAACCCATTTGTGGTCTTTAATGACCATTTAGAACTTCCATTAACCCCTTTCAAGCTTATTAATTAACCTTAGATACAAAATGCATCAATTCTCATTTTCTGACAGATTGCACTACCTTCAAAAAAATATTTTTATAAAATATTATAAAAATCAAAATTCAATTCTGTTTGTTCTGAAAGAAACTAGATTCAGTAATCTTTTCAACCATATAATTAATATCTCAAATTCAACTTGTACGATTTATGGCGAATTTTCAAAGTCAATTACAATGCTGAAATTCGGAACATAGTGGTGCTCTATTTTCTGACCTTTAGTCACTTAAAAATTTATATCTTTTGACTCGGAACTCGAAATCAGTTTCCGTTTGTTGGAGGCAAAACTAGACAAACAAATATTTACATCAGTATAAAATTCACCTTCTAACCATTTTTGTAGAATTTATGGTGAATTTTCAAACTTACTGCCAAAACCAGTCTTCTACATAGCTTTCCATAATAAACTTCTAATTTATACTAACTTCTTCTTATTTTTATTCTTGTCAATTTAGTCCCATCACTTGCTTCAAACCACTAATGTATCACTTTCTTCATCAAATAAATATACAAAAATAATTCCCTTTAATTTTTCATTCTTTTTGAAATAGTCACTAAAAATGCAAAGATAATGATTCAAACTTCTTAACTTTGCAAACTAGTCCTCAAATCAACATTACTACTTGAATTCTATTATTTAAAATAAAAATCAGATTTAATCCTTATCAAAAACCTCATTTCCGAATTGGTCACTTAACTTTGACAATTTATCAAAATGGTCACTAACTCGATTTAACATCGATTTTGCATTCTAACTTCAATTTCACATCTCCAACTTCAATAATAACATAAATACACTTCAAAATCATAAAAATTCAAATTAGTCCTTTAACTTTCAAAATTGCCAAAATGGTCCCTATACCTTTAACTTAGGGTTTTGCTTCCAAATAACAAATTCAAGCTTACTAGATCATTTATCCAACATCACAAACCCTAAATCAAACTTGAATCCATAAACCCTAATCATCTTCATACAAACTAAAATATGTAGGGTTTAAATCCCAACTCAATAACATGATTTTAACATCACACAAACTTGGTTTCAACTTGAATTTCATCATGAAATCATAAAATCTCAAAACCCCCAATTTAGTCCATAAACCCTAATTTCTTTCTCATGAAAATTCTCATCAATCAAGCATGTATTTCATGAATTATTTACACCAAAAGATAGAGTTTGAAGAGTATAACAACTTTTTAGTTCGAAAGATTACCTAAAAATCGAGTTTCGGGCTTGAATCGAACTTGGAAAATTTCTCCTTTCTTTTCCCCTCATTTTCAAAAAACATGAAATATAGATGAGAAAGATTTTTATCAACTTTTAATATTAATCCACATGTTTAAAATAAAATGAATTTTTAATTCATTTTACATAGTGAAATTACTATTTTACCCTTTTCATCCAATGGCCATGATTTAATCTTATCAAAAATCAATGGCCATGATTAAATCCATGTGTATTAGACCTTTCAAAATTTCCCTCAAAGTTCCAAAATATTTCAAATATGCCATCCATGGCATATGTCCAATTTGCCCTCCAACTAGACTTTATTTACAACAAGACTTAAAAATTGTCATTCCATTAAAATTGAACCAAATTGGTTCCATTCTAACCAGCCTCCTTCCCAAATTATGATATTTATTTGATCCAATTTTTCGAATTTCACTTAATACGATTGCCAAATTTTCTTTCTTTGAGCTTTATATCTATTCCATCATATTCTAACTAAATTTAGTTAGAATCCCATCAACATTATTAAAATATTCATAAAATAATATTTTATGAATTTACATAATCTTTGGAACTGTGATTTTACCTTTTCCGAGCTATTGGATTTATTCCGAAAATTCTATATTTCCATATTCGGGAAATAAACTCTATTATCCCATAAAACTTCCTTTTCCAAGGACTTAGACCGAATTTTCCTAATTTAGTCTATTATTCCGATAATTATCGAAAATCTTCATAGAATAAAATTTCTCTTAGAATTCCTCTATTTATAATCCATACGAATTTTCTCTACTATTACTGAGTCCAACATATCGATCAGAAACACTTTTATGGGACCTTCTCGGAGGTCACCCATCCTAATATTTCTATGGCCTGAGCACGCTTAACAATTTTGTTCGATCCAAATTCGAATAATATAAGACTCGTATGAAAAATCCGGTAACGCAGAAATACCACTCTTGGGGTGAACTATCCATCTACGGGGTTAAATTACATAACTTTTCAAAATTACACTTTGGTCCGTGAACTTTTCTAAAGTTTACACTTTAACCCCAAAACTTTCAAAATTTATATTTTGGTCACTAGCCAAAATTTGGGATATTACATTTCATACATGCATATAATGCACACACTCATATCACATATATAAATAAGTAAAATGTACTCACTCATATCATATATATAATAAATAAGTAAAAATGCGCTCACTTGGGCCAAACATGATATTAGCCTTACTAAACTTTTTTGATACTTTTTCTGTAACCCCCTTGACCCGGCCTAGACACCCAACCAAACCAAGAAGGCTACATTAGGTTTGTTGTAGCAAACCGAAGAGATACAACAAAACCCGGTCCATTTTTTTCCTTTTTATCTTATCTAGATGCCAATTATTAACCCTACATGTTCATCTGGACATCAGGTGCAACCCCAACTCAATTGGGCATCAATTTGACATCCAATTGATCACATTTACAATTTAGGGACCAAAATGCAAACACATAAAATTTCAGGATTAAATCTCACTTTTAAGTTACCAACTTTTAATTTGACCAATTCCAAACATCCATCTCAAGTTTCAGCTCATTCCGATCATTCTCTCACATACAATTGCATTGGCAAGATTCAGGGACTAAATTGTAAAGACGACAAAACTGCCCAAAGTGACGATATTAGAATTAACGGTCATCCGTACTGATACAGGTATACCCGTATCGATACGGATTGAAACACCCAGTTTCGGTACACCTTCATGCTGTATCGATACGGCTCTCCGGGTGTTTCGATACACGGGATTAGGACGAAAAAGTTAATTTCCAGTAGCTGAGATTCATATTGAAACACCCATTGCCGTACCGGTACGCTAAGACCAAAATGGCCTAGGCGTATCGAAACACCAACCCGCGTACCGATCCCTCAAGCCTCAAAATGCCTAGTCGTATCGATACGGTCCCTCGCGTATCGGTACGCCTGGACTTGTAATGTCACATTTTGCTGGTTTTTCATCCCAAAAGCATACTCTAACCACTCCAACATGCTTAAAACACAACACCAACATGCCAAACATATCTCAAGCCAACTAGCATCACAATTCTAACAACACAACAAGGCTTCATGCATCAAAATGGAAACTTATACGCATGCTTCCTAATATGCATCCAACCAACATATCAAAAGATAAACCAGCACCAAAATCAAACCTTAAAGGCCATATACAACCCAAGAGCAACTAAAGAAACATGCTCAAACAGGGAGTTCCATAAAACATCTCCCAAAACACAACTAGTACCCCATTGCCCTTATTTATTATAGTCTAGTCTCTAACATACTTTGGAAACAAGTCTTGCCAAGATCCCCTTCCTTCTAGCTGCCTTCTGGGACTTTAATTCTCTACATTGATGGATAAAGGGAGCGTAAGCACACATGGCTTAGTGAGGAATGCTCAGATCAAAACACCATCAATGCATTTCAACCATTTTCTTTACATCATGCTTTAAAACATCATGCCCTTTTAAAACATGCACTTTACATCATTAAAACCAGCATATCAAACCATATGCTACATGTATCATTAATCAACAGCAAGTCACTTTGCTAACCCTCTACTTAAGCCTCCCCATGCATTACTACCAAATGAAAAGCTCAAGGAGAAACATGTATAAATCATATTATACAACATAAAACATTTCAATGATACATTAACAATTATATTGGCTTACAAGTGATCATTAAACAAGTCCAGCAACAAAAGAGTTCATCGGATACATGAATTCAACAAGTGTTAACCCAACACTTCAAGCCATCTCAACCGGAATAGCGATACAATCACAATCGCGGTACAATAACAACCGGGTACACTTTCAACCCACAGGGACACCAACCCCTTTCATCGGTTAGATGCTTAACCCACTAACAGGAGTTTTCGGTACTGTTTAACCCCTCTACCGTTAGGGTACCTGGATGGAGTATTCGGTACACCGTATAAACCCCTCAACATCCAAGGCGACTTATTTACAGTGCACTCAATCCTATGGTCGGCCAACTATATCCGATAACAATTTTAAAACCACATTACTTGCCAATATAATTAGACATTTTAACATTTACCTCACTGTTTTAAACAATCATTAACCAAAACACTTTTCTAAAGCAACAACCATGCTTTAAACCACAAGTATAAACCATACTTACAAGGATCACTTACCATGTGCATCCTTCAGCAAAACATGCTCAAAAACAGTATATCGAATACTTTAAAACATGCTTAAACAGTAGGTACATGAACATTAAACCAAGTGCATAAAATCATTCGAACAAGCACGACCGAGAGAGTAAAACCACTTTATACTTACATCCGAGTCTAGGCAAGCATTTCAAGCTCTACCTTAACTCCCAAAACTCTGTTCCAAAACATCAAAATGCTTTAAACCACGTTTTCACTCACCAATACGTGAAACCTCAATTCGCCGACGTGAAATCAAATATCTAAAACCTCCAGCGCTTCTCCAATCACCTCCGGATCAACCTCCCCTGTTTTTACCACAAAACAACAGAAGATTAATGCATCATAATGCATTCTAAACACAGCAACTACAATCCTTCTCGGATTTCCACAAAACCTTCACAATTAACCCCCTACAACAACCAAAAACATAACCAACACACTTTTGATTCACAACCCAGCCAACATCTATCAATCTAACATTACTTTCAACATCAAAACACATCTAAAAATAGATCCAAATCAACCTAACACCTCCAGCAACCTTACAACCATAGAAACACCACAAAACCTCAAAACTAACAACCTAAACAAATAGAGATTCTTAAGTTTCGGGTTTCCATTGATAAAAATCTCTTATCAACATTATTAAACATCCAAAATATAAATCAAAACATCCTTAATTACTGGAAATTAGATCCAATTCGTGAATTAACTCATTTCCCCCAAATAACTCAATTAAACATTAGAAAATCATCAAAATCAGACTAGAAACACAAAAACAAGGATCAAATGCTTGGGAATTTCAGCAAAGAACCATACAATAGAGGAGATCTCGGACCTTACCCCTATTGTGAAGTTTCTCCCTCAATTGATTTGTGAAAAGCTAAGAAAACATAAGATTTCAATGAGATTTTGCAAGAGAAAGTTAAAGAATCAAGTTAAAATCAATAGTATGAGTGAAAAGAATCACTCACCTCTGGATTTTGATGAAATTCTGATTGTTTGGCAGAAAAGAAGTTGAGAGAAAAGGTTTAGGAAAAAGTTACGTAAAATTTCTTTAAAAGCTAATAACTAACTTAGATATTTTAATCCCTCTTAAACCACCTTTAAAGCACATGTTTAAAATGACTTAATTGAATAGAGAAACCACCAGCAAAAACTTGGTAATTTAGCTCCTTAAGGATTTTAAGAATTTGACCCTTTTCATTTTAGTCAGTTTAAATCAGTTTTCAAAAATCGCATTTTGGTCACTAACCAAAATGTCACATTTCCAAATACCATTTTCCAAAATTTATTCCACCAAAAATCAATATATATTAAAATATGATTTTTAACTATTTTTCCACATTTTTATCTTACCGAAAAATATACGGTCCCAAAACTGACTCGAATCCCTACTCCGGTCCACCGGACCGTCTAATAAACCACCAAACCGCTAAGCCCTAAAACTGGGGTGTTACATTTTCTTTGCTTTTCTTTGATCTGGTATCCTTAGCCTCGCCAATAGCTGTACCATACCATTTGAACATACATAACAATATTCATGTTAGATTTTTAATCTAACATTGCTTAACTATACTAGTATAATTATCCGAATATAGAATAATTTCCAAAAATTTTCACTTTTCCTTTAACAATGCCGAATTGTTCATTATGGTCTCTAGTGACCATTTTGCACATTTTGCAATTTATTCAAGCTCAAATCACAATTATTCAATAATTCCATCATTTTCACTAACTTTTATTCAATACCCTTCATCCACTAACTTTTACCAATGTGACATTTTAGTCACTAATTTTACACATAAACTTGCAAACTTGTATCGAATAATAAATCCAACATTTCTATAATTTTTCGCACATTTTCCCCTTACTTTTAGACCAAAGCTGAATTGTTCCTTGAACTAATCAGGGCTGTCAAAATGGTCCCTTTTCATTTCCTTTATTGTCAAATTTAATCTCTTGGATTCTAATTTCATTTCTAACTTCATACAACATATTCGAATCATAAAATCTCATAATCATAATAATTTCAAAATATTTTCCCCATAATTTCTCTACAAGCCGAAATGAGTATCTATATTTTCCAATGACTTTATTTTAGTCTAAAAGCCATAATCAAGCTTCTAAGTTCATAATCTCTTCAAATCCATCACTAGGATAATTTTCACAATATTTCTCCAAATTTCCCCATGTATGCCAAAATGGTCTCTTAAAGGACTAGTTGAGGATTTTTCATTCTAACATCAAAATCAAGCTTCTAATATCATCAATCTTTCATTTTCATCATCAATTTCAAAACCCTAAATAAAATCCCAAATTCTAGGGTTAGGGTTTTTTTAACCTTAAACATGAAATTAATCACAATCTAAGATTGATTTCATCTCTACAACACTAGATTTGCATAGATCAAGCTTCAATCTAAACATGGAACATGAAACCCTATTTTCTCTTTCTTCAAGAACATAATCAAATCACAACTCTTGATAAAATTACTATCAAATGAAAGAGAATTGAAAATAGATCAACTTTCTACCAAAAACATACCTTAAATCTTGTTCGAGAGCCTTCAAAATGCCTAGGAAAAATTTTGTATATTTTTCCCTTCTCTCTATGGTATTTTATGTGACATGTAATTGATAAATTGATTTTTTTATTCAATTTAGTCCTTATTCTAAAATTAACCTCCAACCGAATCATAATTTACAAGTTGCCATTCTAGTTCAATTCCAACAATATTCCATTCAACTCTAACCAAACTAGAGTAATGCGTCCAAAAGGGAAATTACCATATTACCCATGGTACTTTCAAAATATTTCAAAATTGCCATTGTGACCAAATTACCAAAACTAGTCACTTAAATCGCTAATTTTGTCATTCCGTAAAAATCCAACTTTTCTAGTTATATCACAATCAACCAATTAATAATTTATTCATAAAATAGTATTTTATGAACTTTCCGTGACTTATGGAATAGCCTCTGAAATTTTGATTCGATCCGATTTCCCGATATTCACTTACTACTTCTACTGCGATTTCCTCTTCACCGGGCTATCAAATAAATTCTAAAAATTCCTTATTTCCATATCTGAAAAATAAATACTATTATCAAATAAAATATTCCATATTTATGAAGTCAAACTTAAAATTTTGGCTCGGTCCAAATATACCGATAATTACCCAAAATCTTTATCGAATACAATTTCTCTTAATATTTCTTAATCGGCTATCCATATGAGTAATATTAACTCGAACTGATTCCTTTTTATCAATCTAAAGAACTGACATGGGACCTTCTCTTCCATAATGGATTGTATCTTTTTAGGGTCGACGTGGATCCATTCGGTTAAAACAATGTGACCCAAGAAAGCCACTTCTGATAACCAAAATCACATTTCGAGACTTTTGCATAAAACCTTCCTCTATCATATGGTAAAATTTCATAATTTTTCAGTTTGATCTGGGTATCTGAATTCCACATAAACTTTGACTGTGATTTCCCAATATTCGAAATATCAGATCAAACCAGTAATTCCATATTCGGTCCACACCAATAGGTGCTCTATCTATTTAAGAAATAAAACACCTAACTTTTGGAAAATTACAACTTTGGTCCTTCAACTTTTCATATTTCTACTTGTACCATTCTAGTTTTGAAAACTTATCATTTTGGTCACTAAACTTTAACCTTAAATTCCTATTCCAATTTTTCCTTGGATTATTACCAAACTTTGCGAGTACCCTAATTTGCTTATCCTCTATCTCATGATACTCTTAATTCTCAGAAATTCCTTCTCTAGAATCCATAATTAAAGAAATCCTAACTTTTGCATTTTTGTCATTTTAGTCACTAAGTTAGCTTTTAAGCCCTTATCTTAGTACTAAATGACCCTTAAACAATACTGTAAATTTTGGGGTATTACACCCTGACTCCGCTCTAAACCTGCAATTCTCATCTTTGAAGCCTTGGTTGCCAACCCATTGAACCCATCCCTTCTCAACTTCTTCAGGCCCTTCACGGGGGTTCCTGAATACGCTACTCTACCTGGTCACAGATACAGGCATACGCATCCCGGCCACAGCTGATCAAATCACCATACCCTGTCCCAATAGACACGGGTAATACACGCTCCATTCCTTCGGGTGGATTTGGCAGAGGCTGCGGCGACACCTCATGAAGCACAACACCATCCACAACTCCCTGCTCCTTGTCGACGGTCTTACCCGACCCTAACTTTCTCCTCGGTGGTATCTTATAAAAACCTATCTAAGGCATGATAATTACACCAAAACAAAAACAATCAGGCCACCTTCAAGCAAGGACCTAAGACTTTCATTTTAATCCAAAAAACCTTTTTTAACTGTAGTAATAAGGCAATGGGTCCCCAATAATACCCCATCATGGCATATATCAAACACTGTACAAGTAAACAATCACCATGCATAGCAAACAACACGAACCAGTCATCAACAGTTTATCAATTTTCATAATCACACAAAACGACACACCAACATCATCCCACTTTTCAAAACCTCGCTCTGATACCACCACATGTAACCCCCTTAACCTGGCCTAGCTAAAACTAGACCAAAAGGATCACATTAGGTTTACCGAAGCAAACCCGAACTAATAACCTAAATCGGTCCATTTTTTTATTTTTATCTTGTCTAAATACATTTAATGAATCTCTATGGTGTACATGTCTCTGCAGAAACGTTATATTAAACCTGACTACAAAATAGGGTCCGACTGCCCAACAATTCATATTAGGGACCAAAACGTGATTATCACAAATTATAGGGCATTAGTCACGATTAAGATTACCAACCCTTAATTATTCCAATTTCAGGCTCACATGTTTAATTCCATTCCAAAACAATCACTCAATCTCAAACAATTGCATTCACAACAATCAGGGACCAAATTGAAAGGTTTCTAAACATTAGCAGCACCAGATTGCACAAAAACTGCATAGCGTAACAATACAGGCGGATCAACAGACATGACGGCTTAGTGTACTGATACACTTATCACCGTATCGATACAGTGTGTTGACCACCCCATACTGGTACGACTTTGACTCGTACCGATCCCCTTTACACTTTCTCAAAATCTAAGATTTCAGTAGCCAAAATGCATACTGATACAGTACCCCCGTATCGATACGGTGCATTAAAATTAAAGGGATCATACCGATACCCAAACCCGTGTACCAGAACCTGCTCACAATTTCCTTAAGGCGTACCGATACGGTGGCTAGGCGTACCGGTACCCTAAGCTTATTTTCAATAACTTGAGCCTTACACAAACCCCTCGTACCGATCCTGAGGTACCAGTACCGGTACGCAGAGGCCTGTAATGACCTCTAGGTCCAACATCTTCGGCGTACTTCAATCAACCTTAACACTTAACTAATCAACATATAACATCATCAACATGCTTGAAACTCAACAAATCAGCATTTTAAGCAACCCCCATTAAGACTGACATATTCATCCACAACATCTAGAAGCAAGCTTCCTACTCAACATCCAAAACATAAAACCATCCATATCTCAAGCACATTTAACCTCTTACAAGGCCAAACCAACATATAAAACTTTTACAAATAGGGATTCTAGCAAACAACCTTCCCAAATATCAAACGACCCATTGCCCTTATTACTACAAGTCCATATCATGTTCGTACTTTGCAATACAAGTCCATAGATGTCCCTTAGCTTGCTCGCTACCTCCAACCGCTATTCTCTGCATTGATGGAAAAAGAGAGCGTAAACACACTAGGCATAGTAAGAAGTGCTCCAAAACAGTACACCATCAATGCATTTAAAACCATTTGTAATCTTTTTCGCAAACCACTTTTTAAAACTCTTTTAAACCACCATTTCAATATCGTGCCATAACAAAACCATGCACTTAGCATTTCCAAAATATCCACATTAAAACATATGCAATTCATCTCATGAATTAACAACAATATTCCAATTTCTAACCTCTATTTATGCTTTCCCAATCATACTACCAATGCTTAGCTTAAAGAGTAAAACATGTTAAACTAACATTAAAACATATCCTCCATTTCATGGCACATTATCAATTATATTGGCTTACAAGTGATCATTTACCAAGTTTCCACTTCACAAAACATAACATCGAATACACGAGCTCCATAAATGTTCCTTCGACACTTAACATACATTCTACCTTATCTCAAGGTTCACACACGAGAGTTTTTTGTACCCATAAACCCCTCTGCCATTGTGACGCCCGTGGTGGAGTCTTCGGTACCCATAAACCCCTCTACCATTGTGACACTCGTGGTGGAGTCTTCGGTACCATAAACCCCTCTACTCCACTTCTCAAACATTTCCCCACAACTCCACTTTACAAATTATTCCTCCACAACTCCTCTTTACAAGATATTTCATAACATCGGATACACGAATTTAGTAAGTGTTCACCCAACACTTAACATACAAACTACAGGTATATAAAAGGCTCACCAAAGGGAGTTTTCGGTAGACATAAACCCTTCCACCGTTGTGATACCCATGATGGAGTTTTTGGTACACCATATAAACCCCTAAACACCACTTATCGGTAGATGTATAGCCCTATAACGGGACTCTTCGGTACACCGTATAAACCCCTCAACCGTTAGGGTACGTGGATGAAGTATTCGGTACACCTTATAAACCCCTCGACATCCAAGGCGCCTTTTTATAGTGCATTATCAAATCCTATGGCCGACCAATTATATTCGATATACTTCCCAAGACCCTATCATTCCATCACTTGCCAATATAATTCATTTCATCATTATTTACTCACTTTTTCATATGCATCATCAAAATCATTAAACCAATGCAATCAACCTTGAATTAAACAATGTTCAAAATAATTAACAACACTTGCATTATCTCACAATGCATCATCATCTTTCTATAATCAATTTCCAGCATTAAACCATGCTCAAAACATGCCTAACCAGTGAGTCATTTAAACCTTTTAGAACAAGTGCATAAAAATCAATTGCCAAAAGTTCGAGAGAGAAATCATCCTTTACTTACTTTCGGTCTTAGACCAACGCATCAAGCTTGATCTAAACTCCCACACAATTTTCAAACCTTTGAAAATGCTGAAAACACGTTCTCACTCACCGACACGCAAGGCCTCGCTTGTTGACACAGTAAACACACCTCCAAAGCTTCCAAAACGTCCGCTCAAGCTTGAGGACCAACCTCCCCTATTTTAGCCATCACAAAAAAGAGGTTCTAACATATCAAAAATACATTCACAACCGAACAACATCAAAACACAATAATCCTCCTCAAATCTCAACAATTACCCTTCCACACAAACTAAAAACATCACCAAACAAATCACAAACTTTACCCAGCCATCACCTATGGAGATCAACTATCAATTAACATCAATTACCATCCAAAAACATATTAGTATCATCACTACACCTCCAGCAAACATTAAACACCCACAACTCCTCAAAAACTCATAACTAACAACCTAGAAAATTAGAGATTCATATAGTTCGGGATTCCATTGACAAAACCCAATTATTAACATCATAAAACCTCAAAATCATATTCCAATTCAATCAAGAACACAACAAATTAGATTCAATCCGAAATCTCATCAATTTCCACAATTAAACCTTAATTAAACCAATTAATTCCATTATAACTACAAAATCTCATTAGAAAACACATGTAAAGGACCAATAACTTGGGAATTTCAATAAAGAAGCTTGTATTAGAGGAGAAGGACGAACCTCACCTCTAATTGATGGCTTTCCCCTTAATTGGATGTATTTGCATAAGAAAACAATGAGAAAATAATAGGATTTGATAAGAAAATCATTGTATAAACAGTTCAAATCAAAAGATCTAGTAGAATAAGGTTTTACCTGAAGACTTTGAAAAAGGAAATAGTTTTTGGCTGAAGAGAATTGGAGAGAAAATCTTTTGGAGAAAAGTTAGTTTCGTCAAATTTGTTTTAAGCTTTAAATATACAATTAATTCTCCAAGCCCATTTATTAAATTTTAAAATCACTTAAAATAACAAAATTAAGGGAGAAAGTCTGATATTAGACTTTGGGTAATTAGCTCCTTAAAGATTCAAAGTTTTACCCCTTTACATTTTAGTCACTAGAAAAATAGATTTTACAATCTTTTCATATAGGTCACTACTACCAATGTCTTATTTCCAAAACTCATTTCCCAAAATTGATTTCACCATTTATCTTTATATATTAAATATCGATTTTTAAAATATTTTCCCATATTTTTAACTCCTTTAAAAATATTTATTGTGAATTATCTGAAACTGACTCGAATCCTCTAATTCGATTCCTTAAACAGTCTATTTGACCAAATTAACATCTAGGCCCAAAACCGGGGCGTTACAACTCTCCCCTCCTTAAGAAATTTCATCCTCAAAATTTAGCCAGCGGATCAGACGAGAAAACCACTCCATCATCTACGACTTATCCTTCCACATAGACTTCTCCAAACTGTCCTAACACCGCAACATCTTGACGGAACTTTTCCCTTCCTTTATTTGCTACAACAACCCAAAATTCTGCACACTACCCATCACCACACAACTCAACATCCTTCGTACACACAATACCCAACGGATCCGACCACCACCTCTGCAACATCGATACACAAAACATGTCACTAACTCCTTTAACTCGGGAGATAACCTTAAACCGATAAACCACTCGATACTTATCTCCCTACACCATGTCCGGTTTAACAAACCTCAACTTCAAATTTTCCCTCGCGCCCAAAACGCACCACCTTCTTTTAAGGCGAAACCTTCAAGAGTGCCCGTTTATCAACGGTACATACACAACCTCCCTAAGCCTCAATTCCACGTAGAATTCCTAAAGATTTGAAGCTACAACAATAAGATAACACACTTCTCACCATTCTCAGCCCAACACAACACACACAACATTCCTTACCACTCAATGCCTCAAACGGCGCCCGCTGCGCATATGTCCAAAACTGTTATATTAAGCCAACTCTACCAAAGGCAACTGCCTCCCCCAGATTCTCGGAGACCCACATCACAACCTCTCAACATACCCTCTGGAACTAAGATAGCACATTTGACTAACCATTATCGTAAAAGTGAGACAAAACGCTAATAGGTAACCTAGTACCCAAAGCTTCATGTAGGCACTCTCAAACCTCGTTAAAGACGCATATCTTTATCCCAAACCATGGACGTAAACACCCATGCACCTTCGCAATCTGACCAACGATCGCTCAAAAAGGAAACCATTTCTAGTTGACGTTCAGGGCAACCCCAACACAGACTCATGATAAACTTGTCTCCTCTTTCCACTCTAAACTCTACAACGGTTGCAACATCCCAAAAGAAAATCGACATATAGCCTTATCATGCTGACAACCCATACATTTAACCACAAATTCCACATCTCTCCTCTTTAAAACATCCAGAAGAACTTTCCTTCCAGTCATCAACACATCTCTGCACCACTTGGATGCAAGACAACATAACTAGAAGGGATCTTAGCCAACATTTGTCCCAACTCAACACCTTACAGCATAACTATTCAACCCTTGAGGCCTAAACACCACCATTACCACACGAAAATCCAGCGATCTCCCTTTCACCACATTCACTTACTACCTAATAACCACAATCATACAACCCAAACTATGGCTCTAACTATCCTCTTCGTCCTTATATCCCATAAAGCACATCACCAAACCACTAAAAACTCAGAGAACCCAACACAACTAACTTCCCAATGAACCACCTCATAACTCTACCACACTAATTCCCAAAAACTCATCTATATGTGTGGACACATGTATGTATGATTACTTACATGCTCCCAACGATGCCTATGTACATGAACGCAAGACCACTAATGTCATGCCACATGCATGCACGAACTGAAATATTTAAGTATATACATATAAGTGCTTATGCATTATGCATGATCAACCATCCACAATTACCGATAACATTTACAGAACTAACATTCTTACCCACTTGTCTATTTTAAACCTAACTACTAGGAAATATCCACCCACCTAGGTTTGAAGGTTCAACACCCAGCCTTCGATTTTTAAGATAAAGCCTTCCTAGATCCCCTAAGAACAAGTGTACAACCACTACTCACCTAAGCATTCCCAGAACGCTTATCCTGCTACAACCCCAAAGGTTTACAAAAACATTTGGCAACCTAACAACACCTTACATCCCTTTTGCTAACCACCAGCTTAAACCACTTGCCACTACTTACAACCTCACGAACATTCTAAAACCAAAACTTCAAAAGCATCATTTTTTCCACCATCCCTGCATATACATTTCTTGGCGTCCATTCGCAACTCAAAATAAGCTTCACCAGCCCTATGATAGCACATCTTACTGCCAAGCTAACATCATCACTACTAACAATTTTGCTGACTCCTCTAGCGTCACGCTACCCGAAGCCATAGATATCCCAAATTCTCAAGGAACTCAACAACTCACTTCAACCAATCTAGAACCATTTCTTTCACACAACTAAAAACCACTAAATGTCACAACTGAACTAACAACAACAAGCCATTCAGCTTTTCTTCCAAACCAAACTACCAGACTCAGATTCCCTCTTGCAATATGATTTTCAAAGCGCTTAACACCCTTACATCTCATGTCAACTCTTATCTTATCTCCATTAAAGAAACCCCGTGTCAACTTTATCATGTTCTTTCTAACCATCAATGCCAACAACTCTATAGTATACCCCCATCATAGGTTTAACATTCATCTCTTGCCCAAAGTAGAAACAGTAATCACATAACCAACCATAAGCCCCGACTTCCACTACTCAAAGAGATAACCAAGCTCACAACATCCCTGTACCTGAATGTAATCACTCATATTTATCTGTTGTATAAATATTGTGTTAATTTACATTAGTCTAATAATTAATGTATTACTATTACATGTATACATATTATATTATATTATATGTTTATCATATATATGTGATTAATGTATGTGTAAAATATGTGTGAGTGCATGCATATAATATGTATTATGTATGTGTATGTGTTAATATTTATTATAGTATATGTGTTTATATTTTATATGTGCTATGTGTATATGTCATGTATATGGTAGATGTGGTTCATTTTAATGTATCCAAGCATGTTAGATTTAATTATAGCTTAGGAAGCATGTTTCCTTCTTGTTCATGTTTATACTTGTTTTTTATTTATTCATGATGTTATGTTTTTTATGTACTTTATTTTTAGTTAATTTCGTAAGACTCGTATGTTTTTTTAATATCATGTCAATATGAATGTTTAATTTTTTAAGATTGCACAAACGAGATATTAATTGTCAATGCGGTGACCTTTTATTCGAGTGTAAACGTGGCCAGTATCAAGTGCAGTGATGGTGGTCTATCAGTTTACTCTCGAATAACAGGCCCCTTAAAATCTACTCACAATTATAAACCGAAATTTAATTTAATCGTCACTTTAATCCGAAAAGTCTAAAATTAATAAAGCGGTAATTATTAAAGTACCAATTTTGGGCGGTGTGCGGGTGCTAATCCTTCCCCATCCGTAACCGACTCCCGAACCCAACAAGTTTTTAATACTCTGATTTTATGGTGTCCGACCTACCTCAGTGGCCGGTGGCGACTCCAATTTCAAAATAAAATACGTTTTTTTCTAAAACCCCTCGAAATACATTCTTAAAATACCCAAAAGACCCCAAACACATTGAAACCCATTTTTTAGTGTAAGTAAAAGGGATATCGCTATAGATGGGACTCCACTGGGGACTCATTTTTTGTTTTTCAAAAGGAAAATGAGAGTCAAGCTTTTTAAATAATTACTACTTTACTAATATTGGAAGTTCTAGATTAAAGTGACAATTAAATTAACATTCGGTTATAATTGCCCGTTTATTTTAACGCATTTAAAATTTGGCATATAATCCCGTCCTTTTAAGTGGGGGAAAACGCTAATGCTTTCACGAGGATATCGTTCCTCCGTATGGGCCTAGCAAGTACCTTCGGGGCTTGAGTACCTTATGCTTTCGTAAGGATATCGTTCTTTTGTATAGGCATAAGCGAATGGGTCCGTCTGAATTGAACCCGATTGAAAGAAGCCTATAATGGGTGATGATCGGGGGCCTTGCTACTCTTAGTAGGGGACAACAAGGACAATTTGGGTACCTCTTAGCACCAAAACTACATGTAGAGAATATAGAAAACCCACCCTTTTAGAGCCATGCGGATAACCTAGGTGTTTTAGACAGGATGTGAATAGGGTTGTTTTGTTTGTTTATTATGTTTAATTTGCCCTTTATTTATGTATTTATTGATTTTAATCGGTACTGACTTGTTTTCTTTTTTGTTTTGTTTTTGCATATATCATCGCATTCACATCACATAGGGTATTGATTCCCAAGTGCTTTCTCCCATAATAGAGATCGTTCATGATGGACCAAAGGTTATTTGACCAGGCGATAGAAGGTTCAGTTTCGGAGTTCTATCCTAAGGCTAGATTGGAGACAGTAGAAGAAGGATCGTTCAGAAACTTCGGGTCAGATTCGGCAAGTAGTGTCAATCCTTGTAGCGAGCAAGGTGGAGTAAAAGAATTAAAGAAGCAAATGGCCGAGATGATGAACCAAATAAATGTTATGATAAATAGTAAGCAGCCTGTCAAACTTAGAGAAGAATCGATCAAGGATCAGAATGTATAACAGAATGGTCAGAATGTTAAGATAGACAACACCACTAAATACGACAAGCTGAATCCTTTTGTGATAAGTCTCAAGAAATAGACAAGTGGTACGTATGGGGCAAAGACTCAAAAAACAGAAGCAAAACTAGGAGAAGCCCGAGAATCAAATGAAGTAAAGAGGCATAGTCCTACACATTTGAGATACACCGAGATGCTTTCATTGCTCATTGAAAGTAATCTTATTGTACCGGTGAGGTCTGTACCAAAGAGACCTCCTTATCTGAAGGGTTACGACAGTCGTATCTGGTGCAGCTATCACATGGGGGATTCGGGTCATCACACTGAGAACTGCGAAGCCTTGAAGAATAGTGTTCATGTAATACCCCAATTTTTGGTTAGTGACTAAATTGCAAAGATTTAAAAGGTTGTGGTTTTAGTGCAGTGACTAAAACGTAAAAATTCAAAGTTTGGTGACAAAAGTGAAAAGTTGGGAAAAGTTTAGGGACCAACATGGTAATTTTCCTAATAATTATTTTTATGGCAAAAATGAATAGTTTATCCCAGTATAAGAACTTTGGTGAGAATCAGATTTTTGGTACGGATTTGTGTAAAAGGCCATAAATGGAAGAAGTTTTGGGAATTAATTCGGATGACTATTCGAACTCGAAAAATTATGAAAATTTTATGGGAGTCTTAGATAGACTAAAAGAAGATTTTGTAAAGTTTTGGGATCGTTTTGATTCGATTTAGATTTGAGTGAAGACATTATTTTGAATAGTGCACAAATGGCATTTTTGTGAATACATGGATTCATTAATGGCATTTTAGTCATTTTACCCATACTTTTTAATTAAAGATGATTATGGAAAAGTGATAAGGTTAGGTGTCAACACCTAATTGGTCATAATTGAGGGGTAAAGTGGTAATTTTACTATTAAAGAATATTTTTATATTGGATTTAAAGGATTAAAATGCCATTTGTCATGATAATTAATTAAAGAAAAAGCTAGAGTTCTCTCATCTTTCTCCTCCATTTTCAAAACCAACAAAGCCAAGGTAAGGTAAATTTTTTATTCAATTTTTAGCATGATTCGATTGGTTTTTGGTTCAAGACATGAAATAGAAAATTAATCTCCATTGGATTCTCTTTCATTTGGTAAAATTTTTGAGTGGTTTCCATGATTATATGTTGAAGTTGGAGATAGGGTTTATGAAGAACAAGTTGAGAATTTATGTGTTATGGGTTGTTTACGTTGGATTTAAGGTTGTAAGGTTATTTTTATGCTTGGATTGATGAAAACAACATGATTCTTGATGTAGGTTGAATTTGGGAAAAATGGAAAAATTAGGGGAAACTCTTGCAAATTTTTTATTTGAAGTAGAAATGATGTGTGAAGCTTGAATATGATGTTTAGAAGTTGAATTCATGCTTGAATCAAGTGAAGAATTTTGGCCAAAGTAACCTTTGGTATTCGGCCTACTAAGAGAAAATAAGATAAAATTTTGGAAAATTTCTCCTAAGGTTAGAAATGGTGTAAGGATGATTTTGTAAGTTTTAAAGTGTTAATTGAGCTAATATAGAATTTTGTAAAGTGTTGCGGATTAAGTTGTAAATTTTGGAAAGCTTAGGAGTTTGGTTGTTAAGCTTGTTTTTAAAGAGTATTGTGTTGGAAAATTTAGTTAAAGTGATTAGAAGGTTGATTTTGAAGTTGTGTTAACTTTGGGGACCAATTTGAAATTTCGGCAAATTCAAGGACTAGTGTGTAAAATTTTAAAGTTTGGGTCCTCAAGTGTAAAGAATGAGAAATGTAAGGTTAGAACTTGAAAATGTTGGTTGGAAGTTTTAAAAGAGTCCTTAGGACTAAAATGAATATTTTTTAAAGTTAAAGAATTTTTATAAAATATTATTCCTAATATGTATCAATGTTAGAATGATACTAACATGTACTTTGAATTGTATATGTTGGTGAAATTGTTGTAGATCACAATCGTAATCTAAACCGGGAGCCGAGCAACTCTAAAGGCAAAGAAGTAGTGCAAAAGTGAAGTTGGGTTTAAGGGTAAAACTTTCTAGTGAGGCAACAGGTGAGTGCATTTCTACTATTTTATTTGATATGAAAAAGACTTACGATGAGTCTATCTTGAATGTCAATTCACAAATGATATCTTTTCAATGATATTTGAGAATAATTACGAATGATTTTTAGGTATGAACTGCCCAATGCACTTTTATATAGTATTGTGAAATGTTAATATCTTCTGATATTTTAAATAAGTGAATGGTATATGATAGTGAATGTTTAAAGCCCATTGTTTGCGTTATGAGATTTATTGGTATAATTGGCATGCCAGTGAGGTGGGAGTATAAATGATACAGTGATGTTGTACAAGTGTACAACAGTTATAAAGTGAAATAGTGATGTTATGTTCTACATCTATGACCTATTAATACATTGATATTGTATAAGTTTACAGTAGTTATCAGTGATGATGTGTTCTATAGCTATGATCTATTAATACAATGATGTTGTATGCGTTTACAGCAGTTATTCAGTGATAAAGTGATACATTGTTTATTTTGGCACAACAAATTAGTTGATGCCGCACATGTGCATACTCAATAGTGACTCGCATACCATACATTCTCATTTATCTTACACTGGGCAATGATTTAAATAATAGTGAAAAGTGCAAGTGAAAGTGACACAAATATTTGAATAGTGATTTTTGATATGATCTGCCTTATTTACATAAACTATTATTTTTCAATGTTATTTATTGAATTATTAGTTGCCTTACTAAGATTATTCTTAGCATGTGAATGTTTCACGCGTAGGTAAAGATCGTAAGGAGTAAGGAGCTGTGATATGAGACATCATCTGTTTTGGAAGAGGTACATCATTATCTTATAAATGTATCTTATAAATGTTTTGGTTACTCTGATACGGAAATATTGGAAATGGTTGTAATGTTATAAACATAAGTATGAATGCTTTTAATGGATATTATTAATTAAATATGTTAAAATCGTATTTTATTAGTTAATTGAATGATTTTTAAATTAGGCAGTTTTATTATTTATATAGAGGAGAATTGAACTGCCAAGTTGCTGCTTGAATCTAGGTTCAAATCGAACTTAGAAATATTAGTTTTAAAATTTTACGCGATTAAGTATTCTTCTAGAAAATGGTAAATTATTTATATTTTAAAGAAACAAAATTTTATCGATTTTGAAATAAGTGCTATTGTACAAGTGTCATGTGACTCTCTAACTCGTATTCAGTGATGGATTTGGGTAAGAGGTGTTACATTTAATGGTATCAGAGCTGCAGGTTTAGCCGATTCTCGGTTAAAATTAAAATTATTTTGTGTTGAAAAGTGTGTACATGCCACTAGAATATCAATATTACTAATATGATGTTTATGAAATTGATGGATGTCGCTCCTTACTAATGTAGTTATGTGGTTATAGATGTCTGAATCAGGGAGTTCTAGACAAGCTATGGAAAGGGAAATGTCCGAAGGAGCCGGTAGTGGTAGTAATGATATTAATAATAATCTCCCGGCCCAGTCAGGACAAGGAGGAGCACAAGCACAGCAAGGGATGCATGTGGAAGACCAGGGTACTTTTCTTCAGTCATTGGAAGCGATCCTGACACGTTTCCAACCACAAGTTTCCCCTGCTCCCCGTATGATAATCGCTGAGGAGTTAAAAACTCTAGGAGCGTCGAAATTTAAAGGAGATTCAAATGAAGGACCAGTAGCTGTTGATGTATGGTTAAATGATTTAAAGATAATGCTAGACAGATTCTGTTGTTCTGACTCGGATAAATTGGATAGAACTGTCTCTTTACTACAAGGTCAAGCTAGGTTTTGGTGGACTAATGCCACGATGCATGTTCCTTCAGAACAAGTGACCTGGCAATTATTTCTGGAGGAATTCAAAAATAAGTATATCGGAGACCAGTTTATCAGAGAAATGAAGCAGCAATTCCTTAGTTTGAAGCAAGGAAACTGGACTATTTATGAATATGAATTCAATAAGTTGATCCGGTTTGCTGCAGAGTTGATCCCTACGAAGAAAGATCAATGTAATTGGTTTATTGAGGGATTGACTACAAAGTTGAAAGAAATGCTGGTGGCATTGAATTTATCAAACTTTCAGGAAGTTGTGAATCGAGCTAAGGCAATTGAACGAGTATAGTAGGAAAAGACAACAGAACCAAAATGGCAGTCTAACAAGAGATCGGGAACATCATCTTTTTCTTTTTTATCCAAGCGGGGCAAGGGTTCCGGTTCTCGATATCAGAATAGATTGGGATCAACTACAAATTCTCATAAAGGATCGGGTGCTAGAAAAGGCAAACAATTCCAGAAAAATAATTTTAAGGCTGATTCAGTTCCCCATTTATGTGATATTTGTGGTAGACGTCACCCAGGCAGTGTCGACTGAGAACGAGAGCTTGTTTCAAATGTGGAGAAATGGACCATTTTATGAGAGACTGCCCACTGATTCTGGGGAAAGACCTGTTCAAACAGAAATATCTGCAGTGATGCCACCGAGAGGCTGAGGAAGTCCTTCTAAGTCGGCTTCACAAGCGAAAAGGCGCACACCAGCTTAAGTTTATAATATACGAACTAATGGGGACCAGGATAACTCAAAAATTATTGCAAGTACATTCTATCTTCACGATAAGCATGTATTAGTTTTGATTGATCCTGGTTCTATGCATTCATATATTAGTACCAAGTTAGTTGGAGATAGAGATATTCCATTAGAGCCTATCTCCAGTGATATAATAGCAACAAATCCATTGGGTCAGAGTGCGAGAGTAAGTAGAATTTGTAGAAATTATCCGATAAAGGTGCAAGGAACAGAATTTCCAGCAAACCTAATAGAGTTACCTTTCGAAGAAGTTGAAGTGATATTAGGCATGGATTGGTTATCTTTCTACCATGCCATTGTGGATTGTCGTTTGAAGTGATTAATCTTGGAAAATTTGAAAGGTGAGGAGATTATAGTAGTGGGAGAAAGGATGAATCCTTTATTTAATGTTATATCAGCAGTTTCAGCGAAGAAGCTGCTATTAGAAGGTTGTCAGGTTTTTCTAGCTAATGTGGTGGATACTCAAACTATTGGAATTAAGCTGGAAGATATTCCTATTGTTCGAGAATATCCATATATTTTTCCTGATGAGCTACCAGGATTACCTCCAGATCGAGAAGTAGAATTTAAGATAGAGGTGTTACCTGGTACAACACCCATATCGATGGCCCCGTATAGAATGGCGCCAGCTGAGCTTCGAGAGTTAAAGGCACAATTACAAGAATTATTGGATCGGGGTTTTATAAGGCCAAGTGTGTCACCTTATGGTGCACCAATGTTATTTGTGAAAAAGAAAGACGGGTCTATGCGACTATGCATAGATTATCGTCAGTTAAATAAGATGACAGTGAAGAATAAGTGTCCCCTTCCGAGGATTGATGATATTTTTGATCAGTTAAAGGATGCAGCTGTGTTTTCTCAAATTGATCTTTGATCTGGTTATCATCAATTGAAGATTAAGGAATAAGACATTCCAAAGACTGCTTTCCGAACTCGGTATGGGCATTATGCGTTTGTAGTGATGTCGTTCGGATTAACCAATGCCCCTGCATCATTCATGGATCTGATGAATCGAATATTTAGCCATATTTGGATCAATTTGTGGTGGTATTTATTGATGATATTTTAGTCTATTCAAAGACAAAAGAGGAACACGATGCTCATCTTTGTATTGTTCTTCAGATCCTCTGAGAAAAGAAACTATATGCTAAGTTATTGAAATGTGAGTTTTGGTTAAATGAAGTTACTTTTCTCAGTCATGTAGTTTTCGCAGAGGGAATAAGAGTAGATCCCAAGAAAGTACAAGCCATAGTGGAATGGAAAGCTTTGAAGAATGTTCCTAAGGTTCAAAGTTTCTTAGGACTGGCTGGTTATTATTGAAGATTTGTAAAGAATTTTTCGATGATTGCCTCCCCTCTAACTAAGCTGTTAAGAAAGGATATGCCATTTGTTTGGACGGATAAATGTCAAGAAAGCTTTGAAACATTGAAGAGGATTTTAACTAAAGCTCTGGTATTGGCGCAACCAGAATTAGGTAAGGATTTTGTAGTATATAGTGATGATTCCCATAATGGCTTGGGATGCGTACTCATGCAAGAAGGAAAGATAGTGGCTTATGCATCCATACAGCTTAAGACGCATGAGAGAAATTATCCCATCCATGATTTAGAGTTGGCAGTGGTTGTTTTTGCTTTAAAGATATGGCGTCGTTATCTATATGGAGAACGATGTTATATCTATACAGATCATAAAAGTTTAAAGTACCTGTTAACTCAAAAGGAATTAAATTTGAGGCAGAGAAGCTGGATTGAGCTCCTAAAAGATTATGATGTGTTATTGACTACCATCCAGGAAAAGCGAACGTGGTAGCTGATGCCCTCAGTAGAAAGACCTTTGCTGCCTTGAGAGCTATGAATGCGAGGTTAATATTGAAAGAAAATGGTGTTTTTATTGCTGAATTAAGTTTGAGACCTGTTTTATTAGATCGGATAAAGGAGCTTCAGAAAAGAGATATGGAATGTTTGTCAAGATTCAAACAACTCGAAAATGGAGAGACTAAAGATTTTAAAATTAAATCTGATGGATGTTTGTATTACCGAGGAAGAATTGTTATTCCTGAAGATGAAGAGTTAAAGAGAGAACTTCTTTTTGAATCACATTATAGTCCTTTGACTATGCATCCAGGAGGAAACAAGATGTATCAAGATCTTAAGAGTCGACATTGGTGGCCATGAATAAAAAGAGCTATAACGGAGTTTGTTTCCAAATGCCTGACATGTCAACAAGTGAAAGCAGAGCATTAGGTGCCTTCTGGTTTGTTGCAACCGATTTCTATTCCTTAGTGGAAGTGGGAACGAGTAACCATGGACTTTGTAGCGGGGCTACATTTGACTCCAAGCAAAAAGGATTCAATTTGGGTGATTGTTGATAGATTGACTAAGTCCGCACATTTTATTCCTGTCCGAACTGATATCTCTATAGATAAATATGCAGAGTTGTATCTTAAGGAAATAGTTCGGCTTCATGGAGTACCAGACTCAATTGTTTCTGATAGAGATCCAAGGTTTACTTCCAGATTCTGGAAATCTTTACATAAAACTTTGGGTACTCGACTAAATTTTAGCACGACTTTTCATCCTCAAACAGATGAACAATCAGAGTGAACTATTCAGATTTTAGAGGATATGCTGAGAGCTTGTGTGATTGAATTCCAAGGATCATGGGAGAAGTACTTGCCATTAGCGGAATTTTCTTATAATAACAGCTATCAAGCAAGTATCAAAATGGCACCTTATGAAGACTTGTATGGAAGGAAGTGCAGGACTCCTTTGAATTGGTACGAGTTAAAAGATCGAGACGTGTTGGGACCTGATCTAATTAGAGAAGCTGAAGACAAAGTAAAGATCATACAAGATAACCGCCGATCGACAAAAGTCACATGCATATGTAAAAAGGAAAGAAATTGAATTTCAAGTAGGTGATAAAGTGTTTCTCAAAGTATCACCTTGGAAAAAGATATTGCGATTTGGACGAAAAGGAAAGCTGAGTCCCAGATTTATTGGACCATATGAGATTGTGAGGAGAGTTGGTCTGGTGGCATATCAGCTAGCTCTACCCCTGGAAATGGATAAGACTCATAATGTGTTTCATGTATCGATGCTCAGAAAGTACCGGTCAAATCTTTCCCACATCATTACTTTGGAAGAAGTGGAGATTTAACCAGATTTGACGTATGAGGAGGAACCGATCAAAATCTTAGCCCGTGAGGTCAAGGAACTGAGGAACAAGACAATTCCACTTGTTAAAGTTCTTTGGCGAAATCACAAAGTGGAAGAAGCAGCGTGGGAAAGAGAGAAAGATATGGATGAACGATTTCCTTATCTTTTTAAATCAGGTATATTCTAAAAATTCGAGGACGAATTTCTTAAGGGGGAGAATTGTAATACCCCAATTTTTGGTTAGTGACTAAATTGCAAAGATTTAAAAGTTTGTGGTTTTAGTGTAGTGACTAAAACGTAAAAATTCGAAGTTTGGTGACAAAAGTGAAAAGTTGGGAAAAGTTTAGGGCCCAACATGGTAATTTTCCCAATAATTGTTTTTATGGCAAAAATGAATAGTTTATCCCGGAATAAGAATTTTGGTGGGAATCAGATTTTTGGTACGTGATTTGTGTAAAAAGCTATAAATGGAAGATGTTTCGGGAATTAATTCGGATGACTATTCGGACTCGGAAAATTATGAAAATTTTATGGGAGTCTTAGGTAGACTAAAAGAAGATTGTGTTAAGTTTTGGGATCGTTTTGATTCGATTTAGATTCGATTGAAGACAATATTTTGAATAGTGCACAAATGGCATTTTTGTGAATACATGGATTCATTAATGGTTTTTTAGTCATTTTACCCATACTTTTTAATTAAAGATGTCAACACATAATAGGTCATAATTGAGGGGTAAAGTGGTAATTTTACTATTAAAGAAGATTTTTATATTGGATTTATAGGATTAAAATGTCATTTGTCATGATAATTAATTAAAGAAAAAGCTAGAGTTCTCTCATCTTTCTCCTCCATTTTTGAAACCAACATAGCCAAGGTAAGGGAAATTTTTGATTCAATTTTTAGCATGATTTGATTGGTTTTTGGTTCAAGACATGAAATAGAAAATTAATCTCCATTGAATTCTCTTTCATTTGGTATAATTTTTGAGTGGTTTCCATGACTATATGTTGAAGTTGGAGATTAGGGTTTATGAAGAACAAGATGAGAATTTATGTTTTATGGGTTGTTTAAGTTGGATTTAAGGTTGTAAGGTTATTTTTATGCTTGGATTGATGAAAACAACATGATTCTTGATGTAGGTTGAATTTGGGAAAAATGGAAAAATTAGGGGAAACTCTTGCAAATTTTTTATTTGAAGTAGAAATGATGTGTGAAGATTGAATATGATGTTTAGAAGTTGAATTCATGCTTGAATCAAGTGAGGAATTTTGGCCAAAGTGACCTTTGGTATTTAGCCTACTAGGAGAAAATAAGAGAAAATTTTGGAAAATTTCTCCTAAGGTTAGAAATGGTGTAAGGATGATTTTGTAAGTTTTAAAATGTTAATTGGGCTAATATAGAAGTTTGTAAAGTGTTGGGGATTAAGTTGTAAATTTTGGAAAGCTTAGGGGTTTGGTTGTTAAGCTTGTTTTTAAAGAGTATTGTGTTGGAAAATTTAGTTAAAGTGATTAGAAGGTTGATTTTGAAGTTTTGTTAACTTTGGGGACCAATTTGAAATTTTGACAAATTCAAGGACTAGTGTGTAAAATTTTAAAGTTTGGGTCCTCAAGTGTAAAGAAAGATAAACGTAAGGTTTGGACTTGAAAATGTTGGTTGGAAGTTTAAAAAGAGTCCTTAGGACTAAAATGAATATTTTGGAAAGTTAAAGAATTTTTAGAAAATATTATTCCTAATATGTATCAATGTTAGAATGATACTAACATGTACTTTGAATTGTATATGTTGGTGAAATTGTTGTAGATCACAATCGTAATCCAAACCGGGAGCCGAGCAACTCTAAAGGCAAAGAAGTAGTGCAAAAGTGAAGTTGGGTTTAAGGGTAAAACTTTCTAGTGAGGCAATAGGGGAGTGTATTTGTACTATTTTATTTGATATGAGAAAGACTTGCGATGAGTCTATCTCGAATGTCAATTCACAAATGACATCTTTTCAATGATTTTTGAGAAGAACTATGAATGATTTTCAGGTATGAACTGCCCAATGCACTTTTATATAGTATTGTGAAATGTTAATATCTTCTGATATTTTAAATAAGTGAATGGTATATGATAGTGAATGTTTAAAGCCCATTGTTTGCATTATGAGATTTCTTGGTATAATTGGCATGCCAATGAGGTGGGAGTATAAATGATACAGTGATGTTGTACAAGTGTACAACAATTATAAAGTGAAAAATGATGTTGTGTTCTACAGCTATGACCTATTAATACAATGATACTGTATAAGTTTACAGTAGTTATCAGTGATGATGTGTTCTACACTTATGATCTATTAATACAGTGACGTTGTATGAGTTTACAACGGTTATTCAGTGATAAAGTGATATAGTGTTTATTTTGGCACAACAAATTAGTTGATGCCGCACATATGCATACTCAATACTGACTCGCATACCATACATTCTCATTTATCTTACACTGGGTTGTGATTTAAATAATAGTGAAAAGTGCAAGAGAAAGTGACACAAATCTTTGAGTACTGATTTTTGATACGATCTACCTTATTTACATAAACTATTATTTTTCAATGTTATTTATTGAATTATTAGTTGCCTCACTAAGATTATTCTTAGCGTGTAAATGTTTCATGCGTAGGTAAAGATCGTAAGGAGTAAGGAGCTGTGATAGGAGACATCGTCTATTTTGGAAGAGGTACATCATTATCAGTAAGACATCCCCGATGTCCCTTTTTGATATTATTAGTTGGCATGTATCTTATAAATGTTTTGGTTACTCTGATACGAAAATATTGGAAATGGTTGTAATGTTATAAACATATATGTTGAAATCGTATTTTATTAGTTAATCGAATGATTTTTAAATTAGGCAATTTTTAGGCAGTTTTATTATTTAAATAGAGGAGAATCGAACTGCCAAGTTGCTGCCTAAATCTAGGTTCAGATCGAAATTAGAAATATTAGTTTTAAAATTTTACGCGATTAAGTATTCTTTTAGAAAATGGTAAATTATTTATATTTTAAAGGAACAAAATTTTATCGATTTTGAAATAAGTGCTATTGTACAAGTGTCATATGACATCTCTAACTCGTTTTCAGAGATGGATTTGGGTAAGAGGTGTTACAGTTCAGGATCTTATCAGGATAGGAGTTTTGGGTTCCGAAGATGGACAACCCCGATTCTACAATGAGCCAGCCTTTGCCCGAGGGGCAAAGTCGAAGAAGGGTCACTACCCAGTCCATGGTTCGGGTAACACAGAAGTGGATCACTCAAGTGAGACAAATTCAAGAGCCGAGAGTAAAAGCATCTCAGAAGATGAACTTGCATTCAAGTACGGCCAGTTCGAGTAGGAGAGGTATGATCCGGGCAAAATACCGAAGAGTATACAAGACGAGTACAATACGTTGCACTTTCAATTCAAGAATGCCGGTCTGGGTGACACCTCTGAAGAATGGGTTAATGGCATGATTCAGCTGAAGAACGATTTGGAGCGTTGGAAGCAGAAATGCAAGACTAGTAAAAATAAAGCCAGATCATTGTCACAAATGCTGAAAGAAGCTGATAGCCAATGTGACATCCTCCAAGGTGAGTTGGAAAGTAGCCTGGCTATAGATGAGATCCTGAAATCAAGTGTGCAGCAGGAAGGGGAGGAATCTCAAGCCCTTCAAATGGAAAACACAACACTTAAGGAACAAATAGAAAGGCTAAAGACTTCTTTACATACCATCGAGATTCGTGTTAAAGCATACAAGCAGGCCGGGTATGAAAGTTTCAAAGAAGTAACTGTCAAGCTACGAAAGGCCGAGCAAAAAATATAGGAGAAAGACCAAGACATGAAGATTGTAATGACTCAAGCACAACAAGTGGCCCAACAGGTAGCAGACTTAGCTGATGCAGCAATGCTGATAAGCCAGAATATGGATCCAGCGTTAGACCGCGAAGGAAAGCTAACAAGACTATTGCATGAGGTCAAGAAATTAGGTGCTAGAGCTCACTGCTGCCTGTAAAATCCTAATACCTGATGTAATGAAAGCTTTTGGTCTAAATGAAAGATGTTCTATAAGGACAAATCACCTGCGGAATCAGTACCTTTATTTGCATAGATTCTCGCATTGCATCATGACATTTGCATCATTATACACGCATTTGTCTTTTTTGTAATAATATTAATAGTGTAAATATTATGGTAGTGTGAAACTAAAATATTGTTCCAAAGCAAATTGATGGAAGACAGAATAGTCAGTTTAGAAAAGGGGCAGAAGGATTTGGAAGCCCGTTTCAATGAAGCCAAGAAGAGCCTCAGCGATCAGATTGCTCAATCATAAGTTGCGATAGTATCCGACATAACTGCATTGCTGGCAAAGAGCCTTGGGAAAGAAAAGGTTGAAGACGAAGTTGCCCAAGAGCCAGAATGTACTGCATCTCACAGCAATGTTCAACCAAAGATGCCAAGTCCTGCTAGGAGAATATACATTGACCCGTCGAGGGTATCTGTTAGTCATGAAGCAGGGGCATTCGAAAGCCAACCTGTGGATATAGAGGCATTCTACGAGGAAGAGGTGCTGGATCTGGACTTGGTCGAGAAAATTAGAAATGAAGTGGAAAAGAAATGGGAAAAAAGGTTTCATCTTATGGAGGGAAAATTCAAAGCCATGCAGACTGTAGAGGAACCAGGGAATGACGCCAGTGATTTGAGCCTAGTATCCGACCTTGTTTTACCACCGAAGTTCAAGACCCCTGATTTCGATAAATATGATGGAACTTTGTGTCCTTCCACGCATATTACCATGTATTGTCAGAAGATAGCTGCTTTTGTAAATGATGAAAAGCTTTTAATCCATTGCTTTCAAGATAGTCTGACTGGGGCAGCCATCCGGTGGTACAATCAATTGAGTCGGTAGATATCAAGTCTGGAAGGATCTTTCGAAAGCCTTCATAGAACAGTACAAGCATATAACAGATTTGACCCCAAATCGATTCGTGCTGCAAGGTTTAAAGAAGAAGCTTGATGAGAGTTTCTGTCAGTATGCTCAACGATGGCGAGATATGGCATCTCAGGTTCAACCCCCGATTCAGGAAAGTGAAATTACCCCCCATGATTTTGGATACTTTGAAGGGAGTGTTGTATAATCTCTGGTAAGCCACCATGCTGATAACATTGCAGACTTAGTCATGGTTGGAGAGCGCATTGAAGATGCAGTTAAGAAGGTGAAGATAAAAGATCCCTACAGCACAGTTCCTCAAAAAGAAGAAGATTCTCATGTTTATTTTGAGAGTGCTCGTCCAATCAGTCAGCCCTAGGGTCGTCCTCGTAATCTGTCTTCACGATACATAAAACCTGCAAAGGTATTCCATCCCATTCCTATGACCTACACTGAATTGCTTCCAATGCTTATCGAAAAGAAGCTACTAGCCCTTGTCCAATCCAAGCCAAAAGATCCTCCATATCCAGCGGGGTATGATGTCAATGTGGTATGTGATTACCATTTGGGGAGTATAGGCCACACAACTGAAAATTGTGGAGCTCTAAAAAATAAGGTCCAAAGTCTGATCGAAGACGGTCATCTGAAGTTTTAAGGAAAATGACATATATGAATTTTAGGGAGGTTCTAACTTCCTAGTTAGGTGTTTAAATGGATTTCATGCTTTTCAAAGATAATGCGAAGTCAACTTTACTATTTTAGGCCCGAAAAGCGGTGAAGACTTTTTGTAGGGGCATATGTCTTGTGAAATGAAAGTTCTTTCGCATATCATTTTTGTGCATGCTTAGCAAGTGATTTTCATTCTTTGATTCGTTAAAACATTTCACTCATCGGTAGGGGTTAGTTTTTGTTTTTCCATGTGCATACTTATATTTTTGCACAAAAATTACATGTATCCGGCTATTGTGTCTATGTATATCAATTGCATGAGGGACATCATTTTACCTAGGTGATTGGTTTTGAGCAACCTGCATCTACTGAAAATCAAAAGCTGCGGCGAAGGCAAATTTGTAATTACCTTCCGAGTTATTGTGGTTGATCGTTAATGACCCTACTTAAGCATAATTTATTGTACTTAAAAAAAACCTCTCCAACGTTTAAAATGAACGAGAGAAGAAATCCTAAGAAAAAACACTCCAATGTTAGAAGCCTAGTAATAGGCATATTCAAAGCCTGGTAATAGGCTTGTTCGGATAAGAGTGTGGCAACTTTGGGGCACTCCTCTGAAGCGATAAGATGGCAATGCACCATCTAACAAAGAAAAAAGAAGAGAAAAAAAGAAGGAAATAAAATAAGAAGAAAAAGAGAGAGAAGAAAAATCGCTTCATGAGTGATGGTAATATTTTCGTCTCATGACAATGCTGAGTAACTCAGGGTATTGTTGTTTGCTCCATCATTATTCTCGAGCCAAAATAATGTGATGAGTTGAATTCCCCAAACAAAAAGAAAATGAGCCAAAAAATGACAATTTAGAATTGAGGCTTATTTGATAGGGTCCTAACCCAACCAAAAAAACAAAAAATAACTCGGAATGTATTTCACATTTTCAGATAACAATTCAGCTTTTGAGGTCCCCTATATACAGGATACACTTGGGGGAAATTACCGGTAAGTTGTCTCAATGTCATTTTTGCACTTGATATTCAGGGTATACGATTTGACATATCACTACGGCTGTCAAGATTTTCTGATCAAGCATTATAAAAAAAGAAAAGACAAAAGAGTGTTTGTTTTTTTTCAAAATTTTGTCGTTCATTCCAGAATCCAATTTCTTTTTAGAAGATACTTAGGCAATTTGCCTCTTTACATTTCTTTTTTAAAAGTTCTATATCCTAGAGACATAGATTCAGTTCCCCTTAGAATATTTCTTTTAAGTTCAAAGACATGGTTTGAACTCGGAGATGGGTTTAGGAAAGTTGGGGCATTTTAATTCACCCCGATGTTGAGACACATAGAGACTCTACATGATGGATCAAAGAAAAGAAAGATTTCGAGCCCAAAATCAGTGGGGCACCATTGCCCGTGAAACAACAGAGATAGTTATAAGAATTCAAGTCAAAATAGACCCGGAATGTCAGATGGTTCGAAAGATTTTGATTAATGAAGAAGACAAAAGACTTTCTTGAGTAAAGAGATGATGTGGACCGAGGTCACTTGACTTGAAAGGTTGAACAAGGAATGAGCGACAAAGTTTCGGGGGTGAAAGCTGTTGGAGCGTCAGAATGATTAATGGTTGTAGTCACGTGACGAAGCCTACCTAACCAGCAAGTGGTGACTTGAGTATTAAAATGTCTGTGAAGACTGTGACAGGTTTTCTTGCATCATTGCTTCTTTATGAGTCTACATGAATAGGTTGCACCTTCGCATCCCAACAATCGCGGGAATAGCATCTTTAATGAACATGTACATCTTTGCATCATAAGGTATTCTCATGTATCATCCTTAATTAGAAAACATTCATACATGAAGACGGACAGATAGTTTCCAAGAAGATGACTTCAACAAAGACTTTGTGGACCTCTGCATAGATCCAAAAGACACGTGCTTGGGTGTCGCCTTCCCTGAAGAAAAAAAAGAAAACGGGGGAAAAGAAAAAAGAAAAATAGAGAAAAGAAAGAAGATCAGTTGACCAGAGAAAATGTCAACATTTTCGAGCCGCCACTCTGACGGATTTCTAGACGGATAAAACCAAGGTATCACTTAAGGTTTTTCTTAAAAACCAATTTTTTAATGACATCCTTTCATAAGGATGCTTTTTCTTAAAATCAACTTCTTTAGTTGGATCCTTGCTTAAGGATGATGTTCTTAAAATCGACTTCTTTAGTTGGATCCTTTCATAAGGATGTTTACCCTAGAAAGAAGAAGAAAAGCCAAGAAAGCAGAAAAAAGTGAAGAAGAAAAAAACGAGAAAAAGAGAAAAATACAAAAAAAGGAGGAAGAAGAAGAAGGAAAAGAAAGAAAGAAAAAGAAAGATTGATCAGAGAAAAATGTCACTAGATTTTTGAGCTGTCACCTTGGATGGATTCCTCGTGATGTCTAGACGGTTTTGCTTAAAATCAAATTCAATCATTTCTTAAGGATATTTTTCTAAAAAATAATTCCTTAATTTATCCTTCCATAAGGATTTTTTTAAATTAAATTTCTTAATTCAATCATTTCTTACGGATATTTTTCTAAAAATTAATTCCTTAATTTATCCTTCCATAAGAATGTTTTTCTTAAAATTAATTTCTTTATTCAATTTTTCTTAAGGACATTTTTCTAAAAATTAATTCCTTAATTAATCCTTCCATAAGGATGTTTTTCTTAAAATTAAATTTCTTAATTCAATCCTTTCTTAAGGATAATTTTCTAAAAATCAATTCCTTAATTCAATCCTTTCTTAAGGATAATTTTCTAAAAATTAATTCCTTAATTTATCCTTCCATAAGGATATTTTTCTTAAAATCAACTTCTTAGTTTAATCCTTTCGTAAGGGTCATCTTTCTTAAGATCAAGATTTCTAAATTCTGGTGCATACCGCTCAAGAATCCGACTGAAGAAAAGTGGAGAGTTCCAGAAGAACACGCGATTCCGAAGCTAAAAACAGGGAAGTCGGATAAAAATGAGTGCATTTGGTCTTTGCTTTGTTCCCGTTCCACGAGAACAAGCAAAGAGGGGCAACTGTAATCACTCATTTTCATCCGTTGTATAAATATTGTGTTAATTTACCTTAGTCTAATAATTAATATATTACTATTACATGTATACATATTATATTATATTATATGTTTAGCATATATTATATGTATTATGTATGTGTACGTGTTAATATTTATTATAGTATATGTGTTTATATTTTATATGTGCTATGTGTATATGTCATGTATGTGGTAGATGTGGTTCATTTTAATGTATCTAAGCATGTTAGATTTAATTATAGTTTAGGAAGCATGTTTCCTTCTTGTTCATGTTTATACTTGTTTTTTATTTATTCATGATGTTATGTTTTTATGTACTTTATTATTTTTAGTTAATTTCGTAAAACTCATATGTTTTTTTAATATCATGTCAATATGAATGTTTAATTTTTTAAGATTGCACAAACAATATATTAATTGTCAATGCAGTGCCCTTTTATTCGAGCGTAAACGTGGCCAGTATCAAGCGCAGTGATGGTGGTCTATCAGTTTAGTCTCAAATAACGGGGCCCTTAAAATCTAGTCGCAATTATAAACCGAATTTTAATTTAATCGTCACTTTAATCCGGAAAGTCTAAAATTAATAAAGCAGTAATTATTAAAGTACCAATTTTGGGTGGTGTGGGGGTGCTAATCCTTCCCCATCCGTAACCGACTCCCGAACCCAACAAGTTTTTAATACTCTGGCTTTATGGTGTCTGGCCTACCTCAGTGGCCGGTGGCGACTCCAATTTCAAAATAAAATACGTTTTCTTCTAAAACCCCACGGAATACATTCTTAAAATACCCAAAAGACTCCAAACACATTGAAACCCCGTTTTTTTTAGTGTAAGTAAAAGTGATATCGCTACACTGAACAGCCAATCCTTTCACAACACCTTATCAAACCCATTATACAACAACTCCATCAAATTCTCAGCAATCCTGCGGTCCTAAACCAGCAAAGAACGTCTACGACACATCTTTGTACCACTCTCATTCATCATAACTAACTATGCAAGCACCACATTAAGGATTTCAACATGTATACCAACCAACCTTACATGCTCACCCAAGATGCAGGAATGCATAGAACCATAATCTACCCAGGAAAACAACAACAAAGATTCCAATATGAAAATACCTGCAACCACAGGGATGTCACTTCATCCCTCGTAGAACTTTCATTCTTAGATTGGTCAAGCATCTCGGTCCTCTAACCCTCAATATCATGGTAATAAAAACCCTGGTCGTGCCCACTACCTTCCAACGGTGCCTCAACAGGTGCTAGAGCCCACGCACCCCTAACCAGCAATGGACAATCACGCCTTAGGTGATCTCTAGAACCACATATCCAGAAGGTATCAACAACCACAGGCACATACGTTTGTTCTCCCTTTACCCGCCTAAGGAAATCACGTCTCATATGTCCTCACAACCCACAACTCCAACACGCCTTTGGGAATTTCCAACACACCCCAGGATGCCTTTTTACAGTAGATTCATGACCAAACTGTCCCAACTTAGCTTTTCCCTCAACACGTCCATTTTTTTGTCGATGCCTCCTATCACGGGGCTTCTTGCCTACCCTTCCCAACTTCTGTTACAACTCCTTTCTGGAAACCAGAGCTCCCAACATGATCAGTATTCCCTGACTCTGCTCTAAACCTACAGTTCTTATCTCTGATTCCTTGGGTGCCAACCCATTGAACCCATCCCTCTTCAACTTCGACATGCCCTCCACAGGGGTTCCTGAATACGCTGCTCCACCTGGCACAGGCATCCCAGCCACAACTGCTGGAAAGCTTCAACTATCGCCCGCTCTGCTGGCGTCAAATCACCATGCCCTGTCCCAATAGACACGGGTAATACACGCTCCCCTCCCTCGGGTAGGTTCGGCAGAGGAGGCGGCGACACCTCATGAAGCACAACACCATCCGCGACTCTCTGCTCCTTGTCGACAGTCTTACCCGACCCTAACTCTCTCCTCGGTGGCATCTTATAAAAACCTATCTAAGGCATGATAATTACACCAAAACAAAAAAAATCAGGCCGGCTTCAAGCAAGGATCCAAGACTTTCATTTTAATCCAAAAATTATTTTTTTAACTATAGTAAGAAGGCAATGGGTCCCCAACAAAACCCTAGCATGGCATTTAGCAAACATCGTACATGTAAACAATCATCGTGCATAGCAAACAGCACGAACCAGTCATAACAGCTTACCAGTTTTCGTAATCACACAAAACAACACACCAACATCATCCCACTTTTCGAAACCTGGTTCTGATATCACCAAATGTAACCCCTTAGCCTGGCCTAGCCCAAACTGGACCAAAAGGATCACTTCAGGTTTGCTGAAGAAAGCCCGAACTAATAACCTAAATTGGTCTATTTTTTCATTTTTATCTTGTCTAAATACATTTAATTAATCTCTATGGTGTATATGTCTCAACAGAAACGTTACATTAAAGCTGACTACAATGTAGGGTTCGACTACCCAACAATTCACATTAGAGACCAAAACGTGATTATCACAAATTATAGGGCATTAGTCACGATTAAGATTACCAACCCTTAATTAATCCAATTTCATGCTCACGGGTTTAATTTCATTCCAAAACAATCACTAAATCTCAAACAATTGCATTCAGAATAATCAGGGACCAAATTGCAAGGTTTCCAAACATCAGCAGCACTAGATTGCACAAAAATAGCATAGCGTACCGATACAGGCAGATCAACAGACATAACGGCTTAGCATACTGATAGACTTATAACCGTACCATTACGATATGTTGACCACCCCGTACCGGTACGACTTTGACTTGTACCGATCCTCTTTGTACTTTTTCAAAATCTAAGATTCCAGTAACCAAAATGCGTACCGATACAGTACCCCGTGTCTCGATATGGTGCGTTAAAATCAAAAGGATCGTACTGATACTCAAACCCGTATACTGGAACTTGCTCACAATTTCCTTAAGGCGTACTGATACGGTGGATAGGTGTACCGATACCCTAAGCTTATTTCTGATAACTTGAGCCTTATACAGACCCCGCGTACCAATCCTGAGGTACTTGTACCGATACGCAGAGGCCTGTAATGACCACTAGGTTCAACATATGACACTTTTGACTCACATCCATCATCCTTAACACTTAACTAATCAACTTATAACAACATCGACATGCTTGAAACTTAAGAAATCAGCACTTTAAGCAACCCTATTAAGACTAACATATTCATCCACAACATCTAGAAGCATGCTTCCTACTCAACATCCAAAACATAAAACCATCCATATCTCAAGCACATTTAACCTCTTACAAGACCAAACCAGCATATAAAACTTGTACAAACAGGGAGTCTACCAAACAACCCTCCCAAATATCAAACAACCATATTGCCCTTATTACTACAAGTCCATATCATGTTCGTACTTTGCAATACAAGTCCATAGATGTCCTTTAGCTTGCTCCCTACCTCCAACTGCTATTCTCTGCATTGATGGAAAAAGAGAGCGTAAACACACTAGGCTTAGTAAGAAGTTCTCCAAAACAATAAACCATCAATGCATTTAAAACCATTTGTAATCTTTTTCACAAACCACTTTCTAAAACTCTTTTAAAACACCATTTCAATATCGTGCCATAACAAAACCATGCACTTAATATTTCCAAAATATCCACATTAAAACATATGCAATTCATCTCATGATTTAACAGCAATATTCCAATTTCTAACCTCTTTTTAAGCTTTCCCAAGCATACTACCAATGCTAAGCTTAAAGAGTAAAACATGTTAAACTAACATTAAAACATATCCTCCATTTCATGGCACATTATCAATTATATTGGCTTATAAGTGATCATTTACCAAGTGTCCACTTCACAAAACATAACATCAAATACACGGGTTCCATAAATGTTCCCTCAACACTTAACATACATTCTACCATATCTCAAGGTTCACACACGGGAGTTTTCGGTACCCATAAACCTCTCTACCGTTGTGACACCCATGGTGGAGTCTTCTGTACCCATAAACCCCTCTACACCACTTCTCAAACATATCCCCACAACTCCACTTTACAAATTATTCCTCCACAACTCCTCTTTACAAGATATTTCACATCATCAGATACACGGATTTAGCAAGTGTTCATCAAACACTTAACATACAAACTATCGGTATCTAATAGGCTCACCAACAGGAGTTTTCGGTACACATAAACCCATCCATTATTGTGATACCCGTGATGGAGTTTTTGGTACACCATATAAACCCCTCAACACCACTCATCGGTAGATGTATAACCCACTAACGGGAGTCTTCAGTACACCGTATAAAATCCTTAACCGTTAGGGTACTTGGATGGAGCATTTGGTACACCTTATAAACCCCACGACATCCAAGGCGCCATTTTATAGTGCACTATCAAATCCTATGGCTGGTCAATTATATCTGATACACTTCCCAATACCCTATCATTCCATCACTTGCCAATATAATTCATTTCATCAACATTTACTCATTGTTTTCATATGCATCATCAAAATCATTAAATCAATGCAATCAACCTTGCATTAAACAATGTTCAAAAACATTAACAACACTTGCATTACCTCACAATGCATCATCATCTTTCTATAATCAATTTCCAGCTTTAAAATATGCTCAAAACATTCATAACCAGTGAGTAATTTAAACCTTTTAAAACAAGTGCATAAAAATCAATTGCCAAACCGAGTTCACGATAGAAATCATCTTTTAGTTACTTCCAAGCTTAGACCAACGTATCAAACTTGATCTAAACTCCCATAAAATTTTCAAACCTTTGGAAATGCTAAAAACATGTTTCACTCACCGACACGCAAGGCCTCACTTGCCGACACGATAAACACACCTCCCCTGTTTTAACCTTCACAAAACAGAGGTTCTAGCATATCAAAAATACATTCACAGCCCAACAACATCAAAACGCAATAATCTTCCTCAAATCACAACAATTACCCTTCCATACAAACCGAAAACATCACCAAACAACTCACAAATTTTACCCAGCTGCCACCTATGAATATCAACTATCAATTAACATCAATTACCATCCAAAAACACATTAGTATCATCACTACAGCTCCAGCAAACATTAAACACCCACAACTCCTCAAAAACTCATAACTAACAACCTAGAAAATTAGAGATTCATATAGTTTCAGGATTCTAATTGTTGGGATGATCAGTCGATGATGAATAGCAAAGAGGGGGTGAATTGGCAAATAAAAAATTGAAAGGAAGCAAAGCAAAAAGATAAAAATGATGAACAAGTGATTTATAATGGTTCAAGCTTCTAATAAGCTCTACATCCACAACCTTAGCTCCGCACTAAGGATTTCAACCAATTCACTAATGAATTCTTCCCCTTTTCTAGGTAAGGAGACAATGTTACAAATCGATCAAAGCTTTCTACCCAAAGCTTGATCAAGGTGCACTATTTTTAAAAAAAGTGGAATGGCAAAAGAAAATTCTTCTCAAAGGTAGTATTTTGCTCCAATACAAGTTCTCACAACCCAATCTTGAACAAAGAATTACAATGAATAACACTCAAGTGGGTTACAATAAAATTTGTCTCTAAAAGCTCTTGGATGATTGGATTTTTTCTTGATTGCTTTAAACTTGTTCAATAGTTGTTGTTGTGGCTCTTGGAGACTTCTATTTATACCCCTTCATTGATTTCTATCCGTTTGGGTGGTTGAAGAATTGAATATAGCCCTTGGAGAGCTGATTTCCCACAATAAATGTTGTCTGCCAACCAACCATATCAGTACACGAAGAGCCGTATCGGTACCTGTCCAAAAAAGAAAAAGCCGTTGTGCAATAGCATATTGATATGCTTCAAGGCGTATCAAAACGGATAATGAGTAAAAATAGGGTCTTATCAATACGATATATTCATATCGGTACAGTTTTTGCTCACTAGAATCTGAGGAAAAAGTCTAGTGAAAAATACATTGGTACGCCTAGGGGCATATCGATACGGTCAACCAATTTTCAAAGTTTGCTGATTCCCATAACTAACAAGGCAATGGTCATATTTTAAATGCAAAGATTTTTGAAGATCTTAACACCACGTATCGATATGATGGAGACCGTATCGGTACGCTTAAGCAAGAACTTAACCAGATAAATGTTGTATCGAAACGGTTTGCAAAATTAAAATTTTAGTAGTGAAAAACCGTATTGAAACACCTAAGATGTATTGATACGCCTGGGCGTATTTGTTGACTTTGGCTTTGAAATACTTAGAAATATTTTTGGGTTTAAGTTTTAGACTTAGAAAAAAATTTCCTTGACATTTTGTGAGACTTTTGAATACTTAAAAATTTATTTACTTTTGCAATTTGGTCCTTAAACAATTTGTTATATCAAAATCAAATTTAGGTTTTACAATCTCCCTCTTTTTGATATAACAAAACCAAAGTAACTTTGAAAAGTTTGAAAAGTACTCCCCGTTACTTTAAGACTAAAAGACTTAACTTTGAAAAACTTTGAAAAATTTTAGCTCAATTACATCTCCCCCTTTTTTGTTAGATCAAAATCAATAGGATATAAAATTAAAGCAATGGATATAAGCAATAAAGAAACTCCAAGCACTTAAAGGAAACAACATATTCATGAAAATTCAAAGCATAATTCAAAGTAACATAATCAAATGCAACTTAATTCCTAAAAACATAAAACAAAGGAAATAAACCAAAGCATATGAGTTCAAAAACATAAAGACATAGGTGCATAAAACTAATCCTAAAATGATATGAGATGATAAGCAATATGTCTAAGAATCGTCTTCATCTTCATCATTGGCATGGGTTCCAAGAGATTGACGCCATTCTCCATGAAAAGCGGTAAGGGATATATCCATAGAAGCTTGGCAATTCTCAATAGCAAGAACTCCCTCCTCCAAAGAAGTGAAACGAGTGGCGATAGCGGCAAACCCGGAAGTCATGGTAGTATCCAATGATGCAATATCAGTGCTCAAAGTAGTAAATTGCTCATTGAGATAGGACATGAGAGCATCAAAAGAAGGTTGGACTATCGGAGCTTGAGGAACTGGAACCTCTTGAGGAGCTACCGCCGGATTGGGTTGAACACCTTGAGGTAGATCGGCAAGTCAAATCCATTCTCCATTAAAGTATATGAACTTGGCTCGGTGGAGAGAACGTTCATTGATCGTCTCGGTGAAAGGTTCAAAAACATCATAAGAATAATCAATTCCAATCTTGTGAAATAGAAAACTCAAAGCGGTGCCATATGTGAAGGATGAGAGAAGAGTTGTATGGCGGTTTTGCACAAGAAAGACGATCTATACAAACATTATTTGAGCAAGGTTCGATCGCTTACCCTTATGAAACCATTGGATCCAAAAGTCATCAACTTGACATATCATTGAGAACTTTCCACCGGATGGGGAAAACCACCAAGTGATCATAGGGTGAAGGATGCGATCTTGAGCATCGAGCACGGTTACGGAGCCACTAAGGACATGTCCCAAGGAATCCTCATTATCAATTCCCACATTCTCAAAGCCCAAAAAATTTGCTAAAATTGATGAATCAATTTGAAACTTTTACCCATAAGATAAGATTCGATAGCAACAACTTCGGATTTATTTTCATTATAAAAACAACGAGCATTTGAGTAAAAAATCAAAAAAAGGTTTCGGTACAAAATCCCAGGTAAGGCTAAAAATTGCATAAATTTCCATTGTTGCATCAACTCAAGATAACAAAATTTAAATCTTTCGAAATATAAAAATAGGATCGAAACAGTGCGCTCACGGCGGATTTTAAAACCTTGTTAATGTTTAAATCGATCCATAGCATTTGGATATCTTGGCTCATTAAAACAATTTTAAAAAATATGGGTAAGGTTGGGTCGATTACCAATATTTTCAGGATTTTGATTAGGAGAATTGGAAGAAGAGGCCATATCTTTTGCTTGCTCGTTTCTTAGGTGCCATGGTAAAATCCTGAAATAAAAATCAAACAAAAATGTATGCATAAATCAACACATTCTATCCAAGAAGCCCCAATGATCAAGGTATTGTTAAAAATATATATAATATAGTTTAAAAACCTACACAAGTATAAAAAATTTTGGTAAAATAAAATTTGAAAACAATGTTGAAAAATATACGGTATAAATTTATATTTGAATAAAAAATTTAGTTTTGAAAAAGTTTTTACAAAATTTTTGAAAACAAAGTTATATACATACTAAATATACAATTTTGAATCAAAACAATATATATATATGAATGAAATCGAAAAGAAAAAGAGTTTATACCATGGATATGGGATTATGGATGAATGAAAAGATGATGATGCACCAAACTTGATAATTTTGTTAGGGTTTAATGAGAAACCCAAAAGCCCTCAAAAGATTTTAAGATTTGTGTGGAAAAATAAGAGGGTTTGGAAGGATTTATAGGAAAATTCGTATCTAGGGTTTGAGAGAAAAAGGGCATTTGATTTAAAGTTGGAAACCCTCTTTTAATGCTCATTAAACTGTCCAGCAGCTTCGCGTACCGAGACGCCGCGTGGAATATCGAAACACAGTTCTGAAATGGTTATTAGCCGTTTCGATATGCGACCCTGTATTGGTACAGTTGAAGCTGTACTAAAACGCGTTCAAGAACCTGTATCGATACGCGAAACACCGTATCGATACACTTGTACCAGAAATGTCATTTTTGTCATCAAGATGCTCAAAAATTTGATTTTATTCGAATCAAAATGCATGTGTATGATATATGAACATTATGTATGATAACAAATATATGCATACTCTCCCTAGCAACAAGCATAGATGCATATAAAAGCAAGAACACATAAGCAATGAGATCAACCAAATTCAAGCAAAAGTTTAAGACCTACAAGGTTCTAAGGCTCAAGAAAGGCTAGTTAAACGAAACTCTCGCCTAAGAGACCAAAACCGCTCTTTGTCCAAAGGTTTGGCAAAGATATCCGCTAATTGATTCAAGGTATCTACATATTCTAAAACAACATCATTTTTAAGTCATGATCTCTAATGAAATGATGTCTTATCTCTATGTGCTTGGTTCTAGAATGTTGGATGGGATTCTTAGTGAGACATATGGCACTAGTCTTGTCACACTTAAGTAGGATGGTACCTACATCAATTCCATAATCTAAAAGTTGTTGCTTCATCCAAAGGACTTGAGCACAACAACTTCCAGCCGATATGTATTCTGCTTCATTGGTAGATAGTGCTACACTATTTTGTTTCTTAGAGAACCAAAATAGAAGCATACTGCCTAGGAATTGACAAGTACTAGAGGTACTTTTTCTATCTATCTTACAATTTCCATAATCCGCATCTGAATAAGCATGCAAATCAAATGAGGAATCTCTAGGATACCAAAGGCCTAAATAAGGTGTATCTCTAAGGTATCTAAAGATTCTCTTAACGGCTATAAGGTGTAATTCTCTAGGACTAGCTTTAAATCTAGCACACAAGCAAACACTAAACATAATGTCGGGTCTACTTGCGGTAAGATAAAGCAGAGATCCTATCATGGAGTGATAAAGCTTTAAATCAACACCCTTACCTCCTTCATCTTTGTCAAGCTTTATAGAATAGTTCATTGGTGTGGTTTGAGGTTTCACATTTTCCAAGCCAAACTTCTTGAGCATGTCCTTGATGTACTTAGCTTGATTGATGAAAATGCCATCCATCCTTTGATTGATTTGGAGTCCCAAGAAGAATGAGAGCTCCCCCATCATGCTCATTTCGAACTCACCTTGTATTAACTTAGCAAAATCTTGGCAAAACAACTCATTAGCAGACAAAAATTATATCATCAACATAGATTTGAACTACTAAAATGTCTTTTCCATTTCTTTTAATAAAGAGTGTAGTATCCACATTTCCTTTGTCAAAACCTTTTTCAATTAGAAAACTTAATAATCTTTCATATCATGCTCTAAGTGCTTGTTTCAAGCCATATAAAGCTTTTGAAAGTTTAAAAACATGGTTTGGGTATTTTGGATCTTCAAAACTGGGTGGTTGTTCTATATACACCTCTTCGATAATAAAACCATTTAGAAAAGCACTTTTGACATCCATTTTAAAAAGCTTGAATTCGTGATAACATGCAAATGCAAGAAGCATCCTAATAGCTTCCATTCTAGCTACGAGTGCATAGGTTTCATCAAAATTGATTCCTTCTTCTTAAGTGTAACCTTGAGCAACAAGTCTAGCCTTGTTTCTCACTATGTTACCACTATCATCTAGTTTTTTTCTAAAAAACCATTTAGTTCCTATGGTAGACTTATTACTAGGCCTATCAACTAATGTCCATACTTGGCTTCTCTCAAATTGATTTAATTCCTCTTGCATAGCCAATATCCAATAATCATCTTTTAATGCTTCTTAGATATTTTTAGGCCCAATGCATGAAATAAATGCAACATTGCAAGCATTTTTAAGAGAGTCTAGTGGTTACCCCTTTGGATGGATCACCCAAAATCTCACCACCTTTGACATAGCTGAACTCCCTTGGATAGGAGACCTCCTTTTCCTCTAGAGTCATGTCGTTCAAGGCTTCTAGAGGTGGATCTTGTGGTTCGTCTTTTGAATTAACTTCATCTACCTTTGATGATTGTCCTCCACCATCATTGGCATCAAAAATTCTTACATCATCATCATCACATGAATCCTTCCTCGGAATGAGGTTATCATCAAAAACCACATGTATAGACTCTTCTACTACTAAAATTCTTTTATTAAATACACGATAGGCTTTAAAGTTTAAAGAGTAACCTAGAAAAATAGCTTCATCACTTTTAGCATCAAATTTACCTAAATTATCTTTTCCATTGTTTAAAACAAAACATTTACAACCAAATGGATGAAATAGCTAATGTTAGGCTTTTTGTTTTTGAGAAGTTCATAAGGAGTTTTTTTTAATAGGCCTAATCATTACTCTATTTATAATATAGCAAGCCGTATTAGTGGCTTCCGCCCAAAAATACTTAGGCAAATTATTTTCACAAAGCATGGTTCTAGCCATTTCCTCTAAAGTACGATTTTTCCTCTCAACAACCCTATTTTGTTGAGGTGTTCGAGGGGCTAAAAAATTATGGCTTATACCACTTGATTTACAAAACTCTTCAAAACCTATATTTTGAAATTTGGTCACTTCGAATAAGTGAAATAGATTGACCAAAATCGTTTTGATTTGCTTTTGAAAATATGATGAATTTTTCTAAAGCCCCATCCTTCGTACTTAAAAATAGAACCCAAGTATATCTAGAATAGTCATCTACTAAGACAAATTCTTATGATTTTCCACCCAAGCTAGTTGTTGTAATAGGGCCAAAAAGATCCATGTGGATCAATTGTAAAACTCTACTAGTAGAAACATCATTAATAGGTTTAAAAGAAACTCTTTTATGTTTGCCTTTTGCACAAGCATCATAAATTTTATCATTTGAAAACTTTATTTTAGGCAAACTCTTACGAGATCATTTGAAACCAATTTTTCCAAAACACTCATGCTTGCATGCCCTAGTTTTCTATGTCATAACCATGAATCACGCTCATTACTAGCAACAAAACATGCATTAGAAATATGAATTTCAACTAAATGCACCATGTAAATGTTTCCTATGCGATGACCAAAAAGCAAAATTTTGTGGGTTTCGATGTTTATAATTTTGAAACCATATAAATCAAAAATCACTACGAAACCTTTATCACAAAGTTGGTTTATGCTTAACAAATTATGTTTAAGACCACTAACATATAAGACATTTTCAATAAGTATGGAAGAGTGATTACCAATAGAACCAATTCCTTCAATTTTGCCTTTGGAGTTGTCACCAAATGTCACTACTCCTCCTCTCTTTAGATTTAGTTCCAAAAATCTACTCTTGTCTTCAGTCTTATGTCTTGAGCATCCGCTATCAAGGTACCACCAATTTGCACTTGAAGCTTTGGCCTTGTAGCAATGCTCCCCCTACAAACAAAGAATTATGTCTTGATTTTTGGTACCCAAATCATTTTGGGTCCATGAGTATTAGCTCCCAAAATCTTGGTTCCCTTGGGAATCCAGGAAGCAATAGCATGAATATCATTAGAAGTAATTAGGTCCTTAGGAACCCAAACACTTCTAATCCTTTTACCTCTAGAGGGCCTTTGGAAGCCTCTTTGTTTGTAGCCACCAAAGTTCCTTTTCACATAGTTGGTTTTGAAGATTGGCCTTTTTCAAAACTAGATTTCCCCACTTTGTTCAAGGAAGCTTTGAGATCATCCACCTCTTTGTGGTAATAATCATGAAACTCAGAAAGAAGGTTGTTTAAATCAACATTTTCCTTTTCAAAATACTTTTGATTTTCTTGTAAATCACAAACCTTTTTTTCAAGTTTCAAGTTGGTTTTAGAAAGATAATCGTTTTGGATTTTCAAATCGAAAATCATTTTCTTGTTTTTCAAAATTGATTCCTTAAATTTTTCTACCAACTCGTAATAAACCTCTTGCAAGTCATTGTAAGCTTCTTGAAGCTCATCAAATGTAAAATTGAAAGTGGATGAGTTAGAGGTTACCTTAGGATCTTCTTCAAGGGCCATGAGGAAAAGATTGGCCACTTCTTTCTCCTCTTCATCGGATGATTCCTCATCACTCCAAGTAGCAACATGAGCCTTGAGTTTCTTCTTCTTCTCGAAGCTCTTCTTTTTTAGTTGAGGACAATCGGTCCTTATATGCCCCGGCTTCTTGCACTCAAGCATATGAGTTGATCATTCTACCCCTCCTTGTTCTTGAAGTCTCCTCTTTGATGGAACATTCTTCCTCTATTGGACTTCATGAACCTTGTAAACCTTTTGGCTAGCATAGCCATCTTTTCATCTTCCTCCTCACTCGAATCACTCTCCTCAAAAGAAGCTTTGAGAGTAGTATCGAGTTTCTTCTTCTCTTCCTTGCTTCATGATCTCTTGAGTAAGAAGAGGACCCATAAGAGCATCGAGCTTCAAGGTCTTCAAATCTTTTGCCTCGTTGATGGATGTCCTCTTCCCATCCCATGACTCAGGAAGGGAGTAGTTAAGCTTTCGAACAAGCTTGTCTTCGGGGATAATTTCTCTGAAGCTTTTGAGACCGTTGATGATGACGGAGGAGCGATCAAACATCTTGGTGATGCTCTCATCGAGCTCTATCTTGAATTTCTCATAACTTAAGTTGAGGAGTTCAATCTTGGTCTCCTTTACGTTGCTGGTGCCTTTATAGGTGGTCTCGAGCTTGTCCCAAACCTCCTTTGCACTTGTACATGAAGACATCTTCGAGTACTCATCGGGTCCAAGCGCACAAAAGAGCATGTGCAGGGCCTTGTCATTTACTAGCAACTTCCTTCTTTCTTCATCGGTCATTTCTTGTTTGGCCTTGGGAACTTGCCTTTCTCCTTCTTGCTTCATCGGGATAGACGGTCTATCTTCGGTTACATCCCAAAGGACATAATCGTTACATTTGATGAATAATCTCATTTGGTTATTCCAATACGGATAGTTGTCTCCATTGAAGAAGGGCAGTTTAGTGATAGATTCTGACATATACATGTTGTGGCCGGAAGTAGACTCATGGCTTGAATGTCAGTTGATTGAATTACCTCTAGGAACGTCTCAAGTGGATGTTAATCCCTCAATGAGTTAGGCTCTGATACCAATTGTTGGGAAGATCAATTGATGACGAATGGCCAAGAGGGGTGAATTGGCAAATAAAAAATTGAAAGGAAGTAAAGCAAAAAGGCAAAAATGATGGACAAGTGATTTATAGTGGTTCGAGCTTCTAACAAGCTCTACATCCACTACCTTAACTCCCCACTAAGGATTTCAACCAATTCACTAATGAATTCTTTCTCTTTTCTAGTTAAGGAGGCAACCGTTACAAATCAATCAAAGCTTGATCAAGGTTCACTCTTTTTACAAGAAGTGGAATGGCAAAAGAAAATTCCTCTCAGAGGTAGTATTTTGCCCCAATACAAGTTCTCACAACCCAATCTTAAACAAAGAATTACAATGAATAACACTCAAGTGGGTTACAATAAAATTTGACTCTAAAAGCTCTTGAATGATTGGATTTTTGCTTGATTGCTTTAAACTTGTTCAATAGTTGTTGTAGTGGCTTTTGCAAACTTCTATTTATACCCCTTCATTGATTTCTATCCGTTTGGGTGGTTAGAGAATTGAATATAGCCGTTGAAGAGTTGATTTCCCGCAATAAATGTTGTCTGCCAACCAACCGTATCGGTACGCGAAGAGCCGTTGTGAAATAGCATATCGATACGCTTCAAGGCGTATCGAAATGGATAATGAGTAAAAATAGGGGCTTATCAATACGATATATTCGTATCAGTACAGTTTTTGCTCACTAGAATCTGAGGAAAAAGTCTATTGAAAAATACATCGGTATGCCTAGGGGCATATCAATACGGTTAACCAATTTTCAAAGTTTGCTGATTCCCATAACTGACAAGGCAAAGATTTTTGAAGATCTTAACACCCCGTATCGATACAATGGAGACCGTATCAGTACGCTTAAGCAAGAACTTAACTCATATAAATGTCATATCGAAACAGACATAGCCGTATTGATACGCATAACCTAAAATACAAGCCCAGATGAAGGCAGTATCGAAACAGGGATAGACGTATCGAAACGGTTTGCAAAATTAAAATTTCAGTAGTGACAAACCGTATCAAAACACCTAAGGTGTATCGATACGCCTGGGCGTATTTGTTGAATTTAGCTTTGAAATATTTTTGGGTTTAAGTTTTAGAATTAGAAAAACTTTTCCTTGTCATTTTGTGAGACTTTTGAATACTTAAAAAATTATTTACTTTTGCAATTTGGTCCTTAAACAATTTGTTATATCAAAATCAAATTTAGGTTTTACACCATTGACAAAACCCACTTATTAACATCATAAAACATCAAAATCATGTTCCAATTCAATCAAGAACACATCAAATCAGATTTAATCCGAAATCTCATCAATTTCCACAATTAAACCTCAATTAAACTAATTAATTCCATTATAACTATAAAATCTCATTGGAAAACACATGTAAAGGACCAATAACTTGGGAATTTCAATAAAGAAGCGTGTATTAGAGGAGAAGGACGAACCTGACCTCTAATTGATGGCTTTCCCCCTTAATTGGATGTATTTGCATAAGAGAACAATGAGAAAACAATAGGATTTGATAAGAAAATCATTGTATAAACACTTGAAATCAAAAGATCAATTAGAATAAGGTTTTCCGTGAAGATTTTGAAGAAGGAAATAATGTTTGGCTGGAGAGAATTGGAGAGAAAATCTTTTGGAGAAAAGTTAGTTACGTCAAATTTGTTTTAAGCTTTAATTATCCAATTAATTCTTCAAGCCCATTTATTACATTTTAAAATCACTTAAAATAGCCAAATTAAGGGACAAAGTCTGATATTAGACTTTGGGTAATTAGCTCCTTAAAGATTCAAAATTTTGCCCCTTTACATTTTAGTCACTAGAAAAACAGATTTTACACTCTTTTCATTTAGGTCACTACTACCAATGTCTTATTTCCAAAACTCATTTCCCAAAATTGATTTCTCCATTTATCTTTATATATTAAAGAAAGATTTTTAAAACATTTTTCCATATTTTAAACTCCTTTAAAAATATTTATTGTGAATTAATCCCAAAATTGACTCGAATCCTCTAATCTGGTTCCTCGAACCGTCTATTTGACCTAATTAAAATCTAGGCCCAAAATCCGGGTGTTACACTAAATCAAAATAAGTCTAAAATACCATAGCATAAATTCATACTAGAATGCATAAAAAGCCTAAGCATCTGGTGCATCATGAGGCAATGAAGGTGGGAAAAGATGACCACGAACATCATGCATATCATGCTCCAAAGATATCACATGATCATATAAGCTACGAAGCAAGCTGGTAGTATCCTCATGAGAGCTACAAAGAAATGCACCCATGTTGTCAAAACGAGTGACCATAGCCACATACATGGATTCAATGGTCATGAGAGGTGGAGCATCTGGTGCATCAACATTCCTTGGATCAACGCGAGCTTCATCTTCGTCATTCTTGTGAACTCATTCTTCTTTAATGAACCTCTAATCGATCTTCTTAGTTGTTGCCATATCAATATTGCTCTTGAGATGAATAGCAGGATCAAGGGAGGTGTTAATGTTTAGCTTCTCAAAGATGTGGCTTAGAACACATCCATAATTGAAAGAGAAGGTAGAAGGGTTGCTAATGATTTTAACAAGAGAAGTGAAGATGATTTGAAATATTGGGACGGTTACTGGTATAAAGTTGGTGTAACCAAAATAGTCGGTATGACGCATGCGACTACTTCTTCCACCAGAGGGATGAAAGAACCAAGTTGTGAAAAGATGAAGAAGTCTGTCATAGATATGAAGTTGGGTAGGACTATCATCATCAAACTTGATAGGAACACTCTCGAATTTATTAGAAGCACCACTATTAAGGACACCTAGATGGTCGACAATACTTGTCGGAGTGAGTTCAAATTCGGTTCCCATAAGGTATGACTCAATTGAAACAACTTTGGAATTATTGTCATGAACAAGAGTAGCATTAGCATAAAAAGCTTAGACTAGGTTATGAAAAACACGAGGTTTAATATCTAGGAAATCCATCCAACCCCATTCGACAAACAAAGGAAAAAATTTAAAATCATAGAGCTTGGTGGTCGAAAAGTTTAAATCTATAGTTCGCTCAGTTCTAATATCTTTGGCTTTGTAAATTTGATGAAAACGATCAAGATTTTCATCATCCTGAAAAAAAATGTTCAAGAAATTTGGGTTTTGAGGTTGAGGTTGATTAGAACGAGAATTTTGACCTCTTTCAAGACGAGCACGTTTGTCTCTAGAAGGCATGGTTCTAGGAGGCATGATTAAAAAATGAAGAGTTTTGGCTTGAAAAAGTTGGTTTAGGAATTTTGACAAACACTTGGTGGGAAGTGTTTGAAAACATTTTGGAAAGAGTATGTAATGGATTGTGTATAACCTCCTGCAAATTAAACAAGGTACAACATATAAATCATCAACCCAATTCAATGTTTTAACGCACAAATTCTTCAAAATTAGAAAGATTTTCAAAATACCCATATACATGAAATTATTTGTTGAAAAACAATGGATTTTGTTAAAATCATGAGTAAAAATATTAATAATTAAAAGTGAACATGATTATTATTGATTTTAATCAAGAGAATCAACATTTGAAATCAAATAAAAAATAAAAATTTCGAATAGAAAAAGTTAGGGTTTTAAAACCTTACCAAAAGTTTGGATAAGAAGCTACCAATGGACAAAAAATCAAGAGCCAAAGATGATTTGTTAAAGGAAAGATGATGAAACCCTCGTTGTATATTTGAAAAATGAGTTGGGACGAAGGATTTTGAGTGGTTTTGGTGTTAGGGGCGGAAGATATGAGAAAAAGACGGTCTGTGTGTTTTAAAAATTAGGGATTTGTGTTATAAATAGACCCACCCCGTGAATTTGCCCGCGTGGTTTCGAAACCAATTGGGTGGTTTCAATACCCCTAGTTTCGAAACCTAAGGGGAGTTTTCGAAACCCTTACCCAAAAATGCCCATAGCCTATACTGTAAAGCAGGTTTCGAAACCAGCTTGAGTAATTTCGAGACCTTTGACCCTGAAGAGCTAGAAAGGGCAATTTTAAGCCTTAATTTGATCTGAAAATGCATTCTAATGTGTTTATGATTGTTTTTGGCATTAAAGACACTTTAAAATAAGTTCAAAGATGTATAAATTTTAACAAACATTAACCATAGATAAAGATTTCAATTTTTGAACATCTATGCTAAGAGCTGGATCCTAAAAGGTTCAAATTTAGCTAAGAGTGACTAACTTAACACATTTAACTAAAAATCACATAAGAAACATTTTGAGTCACTCAAGCATGAACAACAATCAATTTTAAGTTAAGAAAAACATGTAAACATTCAAATCATGAAATCATTGACTAAATTAAATTTTGCAAATTTTAAGGCCAAAAGACATACAATTAAGCATATAAGGCCAAAAATATAAAATCATGCAACAAAAGCTCTTCCTTACTAAAGCACTATATCATCATATGGGGACCCTCAAACGTGCTTTAGAACATATGAACACATATAAAGCAACATGAATGAGTAAAGATTGCATGTAAATGGAAATTTTACCACTTGAACCAAGAAATTTGATTAGGACTCATCCTCTTTAAGTGTCCTTCCTTCTAGTCTGTCTAAAGCTTTCAAATTTCTTCATTTTTTCTCACCATGGCTCCAACACACCTACAATAGGGAACTATACATATTTTGGTACCCAAATTCTTTTGGATCCATAAGCATTAGTTCCTAATATTCTAGTCCCTTTTGGAATCCATTTAGACAAAAGATCATAATCTGTGGTAGCAATGAGTCCTTTAGGAACCCAAATGCTTTTGACTATCTTTCTATTATATGATCTTTTGGGACCACTATGTCTATATCCATTAAAGTTCTTTCTAACATAGTTGGGTTTTGAATTTTCACCTTTATCAAAACTTTTTGTTCCAACTTTGTCTAAAGAAGCTTTAAGATCAACAAGTTCCTTTTGATGATCATCATGGACCCTTGAAAGTAAATTCTGCAAATCTTGATTTTTCTTTTCAATTTTTTTTATTTTAACTTGCATTTCCTCAGCTTTACTTTCAAGTTCCTTATTATATTTGGAAAGAGATTCATTTTCATTACTCAATTTTAAAATAATTTTTCTATTTTTCAAAATTGACTCCTCAAATTCCAAAGCTAATTCATCATATGCCTCTTGAAATTCATCAAAAGTATAATCAATTGAAATAGATGAATTAGAGGTTACCATAGATTCATTCTCTATTGCCATGAGACACAAGTTGGCTACTTCATTATCATCCTCAATGAATGAGTCTTCATCACGCCAAGTAGCTACATGAGCCTTGTGCTTCTTTTTCCCAAAGCTCTTCTTCTTCCATTAGGGACAATCAAACTTGACATGTCCCTGTTTTTTGCACTCATAGCAAATGATGGGACCTTTATCCTTGAATTCATTCTTGAAGCCCTCTTCTCTTTAGAATCTTCTTCCTTTGTTGTACCTCATGAATCTTTTAAATCTTTTGGCAAACATAGCCATCTCCTTATCTTTTTCTTCTCCACTAGAATCACTATCTTCTTTTGTTGATTTGATAGCAATTCCAAATTTCTTCTTATCAACTTCCTTCTTCTTCTCTTCTTTTCCTTTTGACATTATCTCATGAGTACGCAATGAACCAATGATCTCATCTAATTTGTGAGACTTGAGGATTTTTACTTCTATAATTGCCTTCTTATTTGATTCCCATGAATCGAGAAGAGAGTACATCATCTTTCTCACAAGTTTATCTTCCGGGATCACCTCTTCATAGCTCTTCAATCCATTCACGATCACGAAGAATCAATCGAACATGGACTTGATGTCTTTTTCGGGGTTTATCTTAAAGTTCTCGTAGTTGAGGTTGAGGAGCTCGATTTGGTCTCCTTCACTTCGTTGATTCCTTCATGTATAACTACAAGTTTGTCCTAAATCTCTTTGGCATTAGAACATGATGACACCCTTCCATATTCATCCGGGCCAAGAGCATAAAATAGAAGATGTTTTGCCTTGGCATTTGTAAAGAATTTCTTATTCTCATCATTGCTCCAAGTTATCATCTCAGTGGTTGGAGTAGTGTAACCTTCCATGATGATCTTCCAAGCATAAAGATTAAATGCTTGAAGGAATAACTTCATGCGGTTCTTCCAATATGCATAGTTTACTTCATTGAAGAAAGGAGGCTTATTGGTGGGTTGAGAATCTCCCCAAGCTTCAATGGTGGAGGAAGTAGACATGAATGACCTTATAGATGATTGTACACTTCTTGGATCTTCTCAAAAGGTTGTAATACCTTCCAATAAGCCCTGCTCTGATACCAAATGTTGAGTGTAGCAATCGATTGAATAAAGCCAAGAGATGGTGAATTGGAATTTTAAAGAACGGTGGAAACTAATTGCAAACAAAGAAAATTGCGAGGGGATTTATAGTGGTTAACTCCCTCAATAGAGTCTACATCCACTACCTTAGTTACCACACTAAGTATTTTCCACAAATCCACTAATTTGTCTTTCTTTTAGGATAAGGGGTAACCTTAAACAATTCAATAGACTTATACCCTAAAGTCTATCGAATCCTTTCCCAAAAACAAGTACAAATAAGAAAACTAGAAAATCCTCACAAGGAAGGTGTTTACAAAGTTGAAGCTCTCTCGCACACCCGAGAAACACTAGCAAATGATTTACAATGAACAACAATACTAGTGTTTACAAGAAAGATGGAAAAACTAAGCACAAATTGGATTTTGATTGCTTGAATATTTGGATAGGCTTTCTTGTTGATCTCCAATACTGTTTGGAGATCCCTTTATATGCTCTTGATCTTTTCTAACCATTGGGAGATGTTGGAAGCCATTAAAATCGAGCATTAAATGCACATCTATACAGAGGTTTCGAAACTATTGAAGGGGTTTCGAAACCTGGGGCTTTCAAAAAGGAAATATAATCGTTACAGGCCCTGGTTTTTAAAGTATCATGGAGGTTTCGAAACCTATAACCAAAGTTTGGTTTCTAGGCTTTACTGCCTTAGTGGTTTCGAAACCACCTAGGAGGTTTGAAACCTCTTCTTGGAAACTCACAAATTTGACTTTTGTTGACTTTATAAGGAGTTTATAATATAGGTATTTAGTTAAGTAATTTAGAAAATGTTTGTTCAAGACAAAATTATATTTTTGAAAAATTTTAATCGAATATATTAAGTTTACAAATTTTTGCAAGTTAGTCATTTTAGTTATATAAAAATGGAAATAAGTCTAACAGCCTTCGTCGGACAATCCATGATATAGTGTGGTCCATCGTAATGGAAGCACTTAACTACTCCACAATTCTCCCATGGCTTTGTGAACTTGTTGCATTTTTCATTTGATATCTTACCACAGTCATTCGAAGACTTCTTGTTTCCAACCTCCCAACCATTTCCCTTGGGTTTTGGTTTATCTTGGGAGACTTAATTCTTTGGTAATCGGGCAATGACTCGGTGGCAGCTATCACCTTGGAGAGCTCCGTTACTTGTCTACGCTGCAATTTAGTCTTGGCCCAGGGTTTTAACCCATCAAGGAATGCAAAGAGCGCAAAATTGTCACTCATCTCTGGAATTTAGAGTTACAACTTGCTGAACTCCCGTACATAGTCTCGAATTCTACTTGTATGCTTAAGGTGCCTCAGTTTGGATTGGGCTTTATCTTCCGCGTACTCTGGTAAAACTATTCCTTGAACTCAGCTTGGAACTCACTCCAATTCCAATCTCCATGCCACATCGCTTCTTATGTGTGCACCTACGTCGCCACCACAAAAATACAATATCAGATAATAAATTGATGCAGTGTTTACCTTTTTAGTATCCTCCGCAATACCTATGGCTTTAAAGTACTTCTCCAATCCCCACATAAAGTTCTCAATGTCTCGGGCATTTCTTATCCCCTTGAACTCCTTTGGTTTTGGGAAATCCACTCAACTCTTTGGTGCACTAGTGATCATGCCACTAGTCACTGCTGCCTTGTACACGAGCAGCTCTCCCTTGAGCTCTTCAATCTTCTTCTTGAGTGCTGCTACATCAGCTTGATAAATTAGATCCTCCATGATCTTCTTGAATGTGATCACCTCGTCCTTGAATGAACCATATTATTGATCTACATGCTCCACGGTCTCATTGAGCGTCCCTTGGAATTCCTCCTTGAGTTTCTCACCCCTCGTGTCCAACTCTTCTAAATAGACATCAACCACGCCGAGCCTCTCCCTAAGTCGTTCGTGACATTCTCAAGGTGGGTAACCTTGTCTATCATTCGAGCTTGCTTTCTTTGTCTTTGCAGTTTGTCGTGTCTCGCGATGACCCTTGAACTTGGTGTCAGATCCGTTGTTGTCTGCCATCTCAAACGTGAAAAATTTGGCAGAATTTGACTCTGATAACAGTTGTCATAGGGCTAGAGTCTGACTAGTTGTACTGTACGGCCTTAGTCGATGACCTTTATTCGAAGACTATGTCAGCCTTCAAAATACTAAGGAAATAGCTTCTAATGGGCGAAAGCTTAAGAAAAAAATGGCCAAGGCAAGAAAAAGGACAAATAAGAGAATGTGAGTGAATATTTCTCTATTACTCAAGAAGAGATTAAAATAATTTCTGAATGAATGAAATGGGTGAGGGTGAGCCACTATTTATAGGCGAACTCTTTACATCTAATGGTCATGAATAGTTTAATCCAAGGGCTAAAGGATTTCCCCTTAATCTACTCTCTCTAACTAAGGAAATTCTATTCATATATGTTGGGCTCGATTTACTAAACCGATTTTGTTGCAAATGGTGGAGAAGTGGTAATTGGGTGATTGGTGGTGGAAGCAAAAAGATAGAAAATAATGAACAAGGATTTAGAGTGGTTTGACTTTTAAACTAAGCCTACATCCACTACCCTAGCTTCCCCACTAAGGATTTCCAAATTCACTATGAATTTCTTCCCTTTTACAGGCTCAATTGGAAACCTTTTCAACCTAGACTTATAACGCAAAACCTAGCATCCAAAGCTTATAGCCCAAAGCTTTGGGAACCCATCTTTACAAGATAAATAAAAGCAAACTGAAATCCCTCTCACAAGGTGAATGTTTGCACTCTAAAGCTCTCACCCAAACCTAATACACTTGAGCATACATTCATAATTGAGCTCACAAGTGTTTGTCTATACAAAATACAACAATTTGAGCACTAAGACATTTCTTAATCAAAAGATTGTTGACTTGATGATCATTAGTTGTTCCAGGTGCTTGAAGGGTCCTTTTATCCTCCCAAAAGAGTTCTAGTCGTTGGTGACCGTTGGGGATGAATTAGAGTCGTTGGGGTCTTTATTTCCTGCAATAAATGCAATTTTTGAGCCTTCGGTATTGGTACGCGGGTGTCTGTATCGATACCTGTTCTTTAGAAACTAGCTGTTGGAGCATTTAAAACAAATGGGTATCGGTATGCTACATAAGTGTATCGTTACGCCCTCTTTGGGAAATAGCCATTGGAGGCTGAAATAACATAAGGGTATTGGTATGTCTCAATGCGTATCGGTACAACCCCCTTCTATATCGGTACGAATGAGCTTGTACCGATACGGGTTTTCAATACTAGAAAATCAATGTGGTTGAAACCCTTAATCGTATCAGTACAGGGTATACTGTATCGGTACCGGGCCGAAGAAATTGCTAATTTGGCTATTAAAAATTGTTTAAAAAACATGCCAAAAGCCTCTTAAAACATTTCAAACCTATTTTCAAGTTGTTTGGACTTTAATACACATTTGCAATTTTTTCAAATTAGTCTAAAACTATTTTTCAATTATTATATAAAACAAAAATCCTAACAACCTCCCCCTTTTTGATATAATAAAACCAACTTGAAAAATTGTTTTAGTGATTCTCCCCCTTTGTAAAATATTTTTTGAATAAGAGAATATAGATTCAAACGAATTAAAAGCTCTCCCTTATTCATTTGAAAATTCATTTTTTTCAAAACATTCTCCCCTTTTTGTTATATCAAAAAGAATTCAAAATAAAGTTTGAAATGACATGAAGTATAATAACAATAGAGAGTTTAAAAAAAATTAACAAAATAAGAATTTTGTTTTAAAATGGCTCCCCCTTACTCATGCATCAAAGCAAATTGTTAGCCCAACAATTCATGATTATCTAATTGAATTTCAAATAAATAAATAAATAAAATAAAAATAAAAATAAAAAGAAATTCAATTTAAATTTACCACTTGAACCAAGGTAAGATGTTAAGCCTTCCTTCTTCAAGTGTTCTTCCTTGTGTGTCAGAAGCTTTCAAAATTTAACTTTGATCATCAATGGCTTAAGCACACCTACAAAAAGACAATCAAGTAATTTTTGGTATCCAAATTGCTTTGGATCCAATGACATTAGTTGCACAAATTTTAGTCCCCTTAGGAATCCATTTTTCAATTTCATCATTTTTTTGAAGTAATTAGTCCTTTTGGGACCCAAATACTTCTAATACATTTACCGTTTAAAAATCTAGGGGCACTAGATTGTCTTTGATAAAAATTTGATTTGTTAAAATTATCCTTCTTTTCAAAACTATTACAAATCAAATCTTTTTCTTTCTTAAGATCATCTATTTCCTTTTGATGATCTTTTTCCAAACTTTGAAGCAAATTTTGTAAATTCAAAACTTTAAGCTCAAAATATTTGATTTTTGCTTCAAATTCCAAATTGAATTTAGAAAGCATTTCATTTTCTATTTTCAATTTTGAAATCAATTTCTTGTTTTTCGAAAATGAAGCCTTGAATTCAAAAATCAATTCATCATAGGCTTCTTGTAACTCATCAAATGTATAAGAATTAGAAATAGATGAGTTAGAAGTTACCTTACCCTCTTGGAGGGCCATAAAACATAAGTGGGCTACCTCATTGTTGGTGGAGTCTTCTTCATCACTCCATGTAGCCACATATGCCTTCTTTGAAGATGATCCCTTTTTGTTGAAGCGAGGGCTATCGTATTTGGTGTGTCCTTGCTTCTTGTATTCAAAGCACTTGATGGGATCCTTCTTCTTCTTCTTCGATTCATGTATTAATTTCTCTATTTTTTTCTTCATGAACCGAGTGAACTTCTTAAAGACATGGACCATCTCTTCACATTCACTTTCCTCCTCACTTGAATCTTCTTGATAACTTGTGGAGGATTGAAGAGAAATAATGTTTAGGTTTTCTATTCCTTGCTCTTTGATCTTCTTCTTCTTCTTCTTCTTTATTCTTCTCCATTCAGACATCAACTCACGGGTGAGCAAAGACCCAATGAGCTCATCAAGCTTGAGCTCCTTCAAATTCTTTGCTTTAGTAATGGTCATCTTCTTGGACTCTCATGACTCGGGAAGTGAATAAATCAACTTCCAAACGAGCTTATCTTCCAGAATCTCCTCTTCAAAACCTTTAAGTTTATTGATGATTATGGAGAACCGATCGAACATGCTCTTGATGTCTTCTTCCAGACTCATCTTGAAGTTCTCATAGTTGAGGTTGAGTAGACCAATCTTTGTCTCCTTCACCTCATTTGTCCCTTCGTATGTGACTTCAAGCTTGTCCCATACCTACTTGGCACTTTCACAAGAAGAGACTTTGGCATACTCCTTCGGTCCCAATGTACAAAATAGAATATGCAAAGCCTTGGAGTTTAGCTCCATCTTCTTCTTGTCATTGGCATTCCATTCTGCCTTGCTTCTTTGAGGTATGAACGGGCCATCTTCAACAACATCCCAAAGACGGGAGTTGATGGATTTGATGAAGTACATTATCCTATTCTTCTAATAGGAATAACAAGCACCGTTGAAGAATGGTGGCTTGTCGATTGATTATGCCATGAACACCGGTTCATTTGTTAGTTGATCAAGCTTGTCGGGATCGCCTCAATAGGATGTTAAGCCTCTTGATTGAGCCTCGCTCTGATACCAATTGTTAGGCTCGATTTCCTCAACCGATTTTGTTGGAGAAGTGGTAATTGGGTGATTGGTGGTGGAAGCAAAAAGATAGAAAAGAATAACACAAGGATTTAGAGTGGTTCAGCTTCTAAACTAAGCCTAAGTCCACAACCCTAGCTTCTCCACTAAGGAATTCCAAATTCACTATGAATTTCTTCCCTTTTTACAGGCTCAAGGGGAAACCTTTACAGCCTAGACTTGTATCACAAAGCCTGGCATCCAAAGCTTATAGCCCAAAGCTTTGGGAACCTCTATTTACAAGAGAAATAAAAGCAAACTAAAATTCCTCTCACAAGGTGAATGTTTCTACTCTAAAGCTTTCACCCAAACCTAATACACTTGAGCATACATTGACAATTGAGCTCACAAGTGTTTGTCTATACAAAATACAACAATTTGAGTACTAAGACATTTCTTAATCAAAAGATTGTTGACTTGATAATTATTAGTTGTTCCAGGTGCTTGAAGGGTCCTTTTATCCTCCCAAAAGAGTTTTTAGCCGTTGGTGACCGTTGGGGATGAATTGGATTTGTTGGGGTCGGGTCTTTATTTCCTGCAATAAATGCAGTTTTGGAGCCTTACGCAGGTGTCCATATCGATAATTGTTCTTCAAAACCTAGCCGTTGGAGCATTTAAAACAAACGGGTATCAGTACGCTACATAAGCGTATATGTGCGCCATCTTTGGGAAATAGCCGTTGGAGGCTGAAATAATATAGGGGCATCAGTACGCCTCAATGCGTATCGGTTCGACCCCCTTCCGTATCGATACGGATGAGCCTGCACTGGTACAGGTTTTCAATACTGGAAAAGCACTGTGGTTGAAACCCTTACTCGTATCAGTACGGGGCATTCCATATCGGTACGGGGCTGAAGAAATGGCTAATTTGGCTATTAAAAGTCGTTTAAAAAGATATCAAAAGCCTCTTGAAACATTTCAAAGCTATTTTCTAGTTCTTTGGACTTTAATACACATTTACAATCTTTTTAGATTAGTCCAAAACTATTTCTCCATTATTATATCAAAACAAAAATTCTAACAATATGTTTCAATGTTGCCTAAAGTGTTTGGGAAGAATCACTCCCCAATCATGTATATTCTATCATGATTGTTGCTACCATGTTGGCAAGGATACTTTTTTAAAGTGTCTTGGTCAACAAGATAAGCTTCCTCCTTGGTGACTCCTCTCTTGCGTGGATTGGGCATGGATAGGCCCAACAAATTGGCCAAAACCCCATGGGCAGCATGGTGGGTGCTGATTTAGGCCCCAGATTCTTGGGTAGCTCAGAGGGTACTCGTCTAGGCCCTTGGTGTGCGAAGAGGGTGCTGACTCGGGCCCCTCGATCTAGTCCAGCACGGAGGGTGCTCATCTAGGCCCCCTGGTATTCGTAAAGGGTGTTGACTCGGGCCCCTCGATCTGGTGCAGCCCGTGGTGTGCTTGTTTGGGCCCTTTGGCGTACGTCTCTCTCGGTCACGGGCTGGAGGTCTTTGACAGTATTTATATAAATTTATTAGTGACGAGTTATTTTTTAGTTATAAATTATTTAATAATTAATGAAATTATTGATGTAGCAATTTTTAGATCGATATAATTAATCTTTAACATTTATATATTCTAACAATTTCATCTTAATTTAAAATCATACAATAAATTTTAACATATTGTATAAAAAATTTGCACAAACCTACATATTTACTCTTTAAAAACTAAAAACTAAAATCAATCCTCCTGACCCTAAATTTTAAATTCAAGCTATAAATCTTAAAATTTAAACTCTACAAACTAAACACCTAAACCCAAACTAAATTTTTAGCTCTTAAAACAGAAAAAGATTGCCGAGTTTAAAAGCATATTTCATGATCGGAGAGACCTCATCAATTCTAGTTTGGTAGTAAAATTTTCCTGTGGTACAATCTCGAATGAAAAAAATAGACTCTATATGTTTAATTGAATAATTTTATTAATTTATGGTTTTTCCTCACTGTTTGATCAAATGTAAGCTGATATTTAATTTTTTTTATTAAATAGAGATTTTATATTCTAAAGATAAATATCAACACTAGAATCCACATAAGGAAGATAAATATCTTCGACCACTGACCAATCTAATTAATGGATCTCAAAATTTAATTATTTTTAACAAACCTATTTGTCTAATATATTAATTTAAGATAAACGATGTTTTGGCTACATGAAAATTGGCTTAGCAATATTACAATCATCACAGTGCAACTGATCCGTAAAACACTACTTCAGCTGGGCCGGTCATGTACACATGATTGTCTTCCTCCTTCCATTCAATATCTAATGGGCCTCCGGGCAAATCCACCGTGCAACTCTATTTCACAACATCAACAATCAAATAATCAATTGTTTGAATATCGAATACCTCGTCTTTCCGGATACGAAAACTATGAGATGAAAACTCCTCAATGTCTCATCACATTTACATAAGCTGAATGACCTTACTTTATTAAGGCAATTTAAACATCGCATGAGAACACTTACCCTTCCAGCACGTCCTTCAAGAACAGCAGCAACCACCACGGCACAAGCTCCGGTTCCACAAGCCAGTGTTGCTCCTGTGAAAGGCGAATGAAACGAGTTTGTAACAAGAACAAAAACTAACCCAAAATAATAGCCCATTTTATATATGCACATGGTATTTAAAGCTAACCTGCTCCACGCTCCCAAACACGCATTTTCAAGTGTTCATGAGAAAAAACTTCCACAAATTCTAATCAGACAAGACACAACCATGGTTAGAGAGTGGATTTGATAAACAACGGTGATAAATGACGATCATGCAATAGGAAAACCATTCATCAGGTACGAAAAGCATGAAGTTGTGACAATATATGTTAGCCATGCAATCGATTGTTGAATATCATTCAGGGATTAGGTAATAACTAACCTGTGTTAATCCTAGCTGGGAACATTTCGTGATGCTCAAATTTAGGACCAATCGCTGCTAAATTTAGTTCATCAACAGTCAAATTCTGCTTGATCACAATCATTAAGCAAAAAAACAGGAAATATTAGAAATGCAAATGAAAAGAGAACAAGAAATGTGTATTTCAATGAATCCATTTCCGTCTAGAACAAGTAATTTAATGGGAGTAAGTCAATGTAGCAGGCACAGATGAATAGTTTGTTATACTGGTACGAGGTTGGCAAAAGCAAGCGGCTCTTTTAACTGTTCCTAGTTCTTTTCGCTTGAAACAAAGGTTGGAAGGTTTATGACACTCAACCCCATAATTGACATATCACGAAAAGTTGGCAAGGGGATAGATGCCTTTCTTCTTCTACGAGTCATACATCAAGTCAAACAGTTTACTAGATACACAGTATATACCAAGCAAAAATATTCAAATAGTGCAGAGTAAGTATAATTCGGAATAGCTCATATATATATATATATATATATATATAAGCTCTAGGTTAATCTTTCATCACCCAAGATACAAACCTGGCTTTCTTTGTTGCCAAAAGTTACACAATGTGGATTTCCCATACTGACGCAAGTAACATTCCAAATTACTCCATCTACATTAACATCAGATTTAACAACAGCTTGATCTTTATTAGCTGGGAACCTTGTAGGAACATCAGATGCTTTAAGAATTGGTTCGCCCATATCAACTTTAACCTGAGGTTATGTTGCTCCAAGTGAGATGCATTAAGCACAACATACAAAGTTCTGTAATGTATAGGGTTCCAATAAAATACCTTCCCGTCTACTTGAATTTCAGGAACAATTAAACCCGCACCAGTATGCACAGTAAAACTGCATAAAATAGAAAAGAGAATGAAACCCCAAAGACATTTCTGCAAAAAAAACAGCAAACTGTTCTTTTTAATATTGAAGTTGCACTTAGGGGAGAAGAGATTAAAGAATTGCTTCAAAAAAATGCATAAAGTAACATTATGACAATCGGGAAAATAGAACACGCCGTTAATTGTACCTTTGCTTCCCTTGTAAGTTCTCAAGTTCGGCAATGAACCTGGCAAAGCAGCGTACCCCATTGCCACACATCTAGAAAAACAAATAACAATTAAAAGCTCAAGCCGGAATTCTAATTTCACCCAAGAAAGCACTCAATATTCAATTTCAGTGATTCAACCAGAGAAGCAAAATCAAAGTGACAAATCAAGGCTCCATTTTCATAAAAAAATGAATAGAGATGGGAAAATCAGATAAAATGCTTCTATTCTAGAACAAAAAAAAAAACAATATGATATAACCTTTGTTATTTATATTCCATACACTATCGAGGAAAAAAGGCCAAGAATTTGTATTTAATTTAGTAGTACCTTCTGTTTATATTTCCATTCAAATCTATAGGATATAGGATAGATTAGGATATATATCTATTATGCTATATAGTCAAATTGATGAAATAAAAGAAAACGTAAAAAAGGTCTATCCTTTTTTGTATATCACTTCCACTACTAGATTTAGAATTTACATATCTCCATTTATACATGAAAAGTACATCAAACTAAAATGCGTAAAAAAACATTTTATGTATATCACTTCCACTACTAGATTTTAGCTTTGATAGAAATGGCAAATCAGCATTTTGATTCAAAATTAACAAAGTAGATTCTCAGCTAAATGAATTATACATTTCAAACATTTTTTATCATAATGTGACTCATTAAAAAACACTCTCCAGAGTCAAAGAGTAGAAAAAGAGTGCACCTGTCATGGTCAATTCATCAATCATAAATGAATCCATACAAAACCACGGACCAAAACAAAATGGTGAAATATGCCACCAAATCTAGCCATGCAAACTTAGGGCCCGTTCAGCATCAATTTTTGAACACCCGTTGAGGGCAAATGGCCGATTGCTCAGAAGCTGGATTTTCGAGCTGTGGCAGAACACCTGTTTGGACACTAAATCAGGTGGGAGAACGGCGGCCAACGCCTGTTCAGCGTGCATCCCATACCTGTACAGCATTGCTTCTCCATTTGGTGCTCCAACACTGTTGGAGAAGCAATGCTGAACGCAGCATTAGCTAAATGATGGCCCGTTTAATTACCAGATCTCAAGACATGCTTAAACAAGATACAACCAAAGCTCCTAGCTGTATCCTTAATATCACTAATTAGACTCCCCAGGCTTGACACAATACAACCATTGCCTGTAAGGCATCTAATAGTTATCAAAGAATCGTTTTCAACCTCATGTATTTACATTTAATGTTGTTTTCAATTTGAATCAAATATATTCACTAACATATTACATATACTTCTTTTAGCAAGTTTTGAGCAAGAAAAAAGCTGATTACCTCAGGCTCGCTGCCATCAGAGTTGAAGATTCGCATCGTATAATCGGTACCGTTGACTACCGGCATCGCAAAAATCACTCCATCAGCTCCGATGCCAAAGTTCCTATCGCACAACTTCACCGCTTGCTCTGGCGTAATCCTCGGTTCTGCCGAGTCCCTGTTATCGACCTATGACAATAAACAAGAGTTCAGCCAAGGCAATTTCTCCCATATTGGTCTCAGCTAAATTAGAAATGAATTAGAGAAATTACCAAAATGAAGTCATTCCCAAGGCCGTGATACTTGACGAAGTGAAGGAATCCACTTTCCCTTCGGTCAAGGAACGACGTCGTTGAAATTTTCTCCGGAGTTCCCATTCTCACAGAAGATGCGGAGACTCGAAAGTTAGGATTTCTAATAGAGAAAAAGTTGGAACGGAGGGAATCGAAATGAAGAGAAGAAATTGATCGAAGAGGAGCGGCGATCGAGGCGGAGAAACGGCGAGTCTGTGGCGACAGGGAAAGGGAAATGGAGGCGGCGGTGGCCATAAGAGCTTTGCTTTTACTTTGAGACGTCGGGGTTTTGGGCGTTGCAGTGACTTTTTCAGCCAAAAATTGGAAAGGGCAACTGATTTTTGTTTTTGTAATGTAAGAGAGGTGGTGGAATCGTATGCGGATTGTCCATCGTGGAACCCGTTTGAATATGGATGGATCAGATTTCATGATCATTAGAAAATTATTAGGATGAAATATTGCTTGGGATACCTCGGGTTGAGCCCAGCACAAGTCTGCAAATTTGTGTACCAGATTCAACCCAAATAGGGGAGAGCATGAAGCCAATTAAATTGACTCGAGTAAGGGCTCGTTCAGTAAACATTTTTGAACGTATTTTTACCGTTAAACGGTCGTTTTTGAAGAAGTTAGATTTTATAACTATAGAGAAACGCTTGTTTAGGCGTAAAATTAAACAGGAAACGCTTGTTCAGCGGGCACTTTATTCATGTTCGGTATTGTTTCTTTGTTTAACGCTTCAAAGCCTGTTGGAAAAGAATTATTAAACGGAGCTTAAATTATACTAGACATCACATAGTTATAAATTTAGTAAAAATGTGTCACTTGTTTTTAAAAATAATATTTCAATCATTTAATTATATGTTTAGGAATAAATTACCATCGAATTTAGAAATTAAAAAATAGGGTCTAAAGTAGATAGGATGGCAGCCACTGTTGATTTCCTTCTTCAATGTTACGGCAATCACAATATTTTTTTTACCAAGTGTGTGGGAGAGGAGAAAGGCTGGAAGGGGAAAAGAGCATAAATAAGTATGCAAAATTTATCACGTGATTAAAGTTTAAATAAGGCTTATTTAAAATAAGTGTTCAAACTATATTTTTCTTAAATTTTAGGTGCATAAAGTATTTTTTTGGTATAAATAGCTGCTTAAAGTTTCAATCATTACAATCTTAAGTGTCTAATCGTTTTAAAAAATCATTACCCATTAAGAACGTGACACATGACATATTTTTTTATTATTATTTTTTAAAAATTGATTTTTTAAAACTCAAAATTTCCAAAAAAAAGTTTCAAATCCCTATAACCACAAAATCTCCAAATTGTCGTTATTGTCGCCACCGTTGTTGTCGTCGGACATTGCCACTACCGTCGTTAAAGGCCACCACCCATTTTTCCCAACTATCCATCGTCGGTAACCGCCGATAGGTGTGCCAGTCGAACGTCTTTTGGCTAGAATCATTCGCGCTTGCAGATCGACGTCTGATTGACACTCCTTTCGCTAGTTACCAGCGATGGGTGATTGGTGGAGATGAACGGTAGCCTTCAGTGACGATAGTGATGGGATTCGACGGTGACAATTTGGGGATTTTGTAGTTTTGGATTTTTTGGGATTTTGGGAATTTTGAGTTTTTTCTCTTTTTTAAAATTATAAAACATGTCACGTGTCGCGTTCTTAATGGATAACGACTTTTTTAAACGGTCTGGCACTTAAAATTATAACGGTTAAAATTTTAAACACCTATTTTTTACTAAAATATACTTTAAACACCTAAAATTAAAAAATATATATAATTTAAACACTTATTTTATATTAAGCCTTTAAAAACACTCAATTTTTCTCACCACATTGTTTTTTGTTGAGTGTTTGAGAGAGACTTTTTATCACGTGATTTAATGAAAGAGGAAAAGAATGCATTGGGTATTAATGAGGGAATGCTTTATGTCACGCCTGAGAAGAGGCGAGGTCATTAATCCCTCATCGGAAAGGAAAAGAGAGGTCTTGGGGTATAAATACGGTGGTGCTGCACATCTTGTCAGACATGTCTTTTGGGAAGAGTGTAATGGCACCGTGACAAGTGGTATCAAAGTGGCCCTTTGACTGCCAGATTTCACGCCGAGCGCCCATGAGTGGGGTAGGCTGGGTGGACAACTGTGACAAGGTGGCCCATCACGAGAGCGAAAACTCGTGACGGGGATATAAATACGGTGGCGTTGCACATCCTATCAGGCATGTCTTTTGGGAAGAGGGTAATGGCCCATGACATTTATTTTGATTAGCTTTTTTGCTTTCTAGCTATCAACTTTCTATATTTTAATACTCTTATAATTTTACTAAATGGGTATGCAAATTTTTGGTAAAAAATAGGTATGCAACATCTTTTAACTATTTTTCTCCTTTATACATTACACTATACTTGACAATTTCCTCCAAAAAATGGGGATGCAATTGCTACAAGCAGGTTTAACAGATATGCCCTTAGAACAAACATGACACTTGTTTTTTTAAAAAGAATAATTCAGTCACTCAATTATAAGTTTAGGAACAAACATGTCGCTCAATTAAAATTTTGTGACATACAAGTCACTTGGTCATTAAACTTGAAATAAATGCTTGGTATAATAATAATTTTAGTCTCCAAAACTTATGTATTCTATTAATTTGGTCTTGATTCAAAATAATTCATGAAACTTAACCATTCATATTTTAAAAAAAATCTATTAGTGAAGTGAATGTGTCTACTAACAGACGGCATTAAGGTCATAATGAGTATATTCCATTAGTCTGTTAGTTGTCCACTAGTGAAGTGACTATGTATGTCGAGCTATCACATCTGTTGATTATCGAACTGATGGATAATAGCATGTGGTGAGTGGTTATAGGATGTGGCTGAATGATGCAATGTCGAAATTTTTAATGTGAAATGTTAAGTTTATTGAATTGTTTCGAATTAGGACCAAATTAATAGAATGCATAAGTTTCAGGGACTATTTGTTATTATACCAAGCCCTTGTTTCAATTTTAATGACAGAGTGACTTATTTGTCCCAAAATTTTAATTGAGCGACATGTTTGTTCTAAATCTATATTTGAGTGACTGAATTGTTACTTTATAAGAATATTGATATGTTTACTACTAAACATATAACTAAGTGACCTGTTTGTTCCTAAATCTATATTTCAGCGTTTGGAATCGATGTTTTCGTTCGCATGTTAGTAGGTGACCGAGATCGAGGAGCATATCGAGAAGGGATTTCCTAGCACCGCATCGTTTCAGAGTACACTACTTGATGTTTAGTTTTGGGTTGGTGTATTCCCAGGACCTTGCAAATGTTGAGTCTGTAAACTCTATTTGAATTATTATTTGATATACGATGCTTTAAACTTGGAGCTATTCTTTTGTAAACTTATGTAAATGTTTATTTAATTATATATAATTATGGATGATTTGATGTGTTTGAAAATGGATAAATCTAAGTTTTTAAATGGAAATTTTGTTGGTCGAATTTGGGTGACACAAATATAATGCTTTGGATCTGGATCAGGATTGGGGTGTTATATTCAGTGGTATCAGAGTCTAGGTTTAGCCGGTTCTAGGAAACCCCGGGGTGGTATAAAGGCCGTAGTAAGGTGTCTAGTGAATACAATCCCTTAAATTTAAGCTGTACTTTTCCAAGACTGGGAATGTTGATGGCCTTGCCTTGTTTCTTTGTTTATTTGGTTTAGGTGTATTGACTTGTCTTTTGTTTGTGGCAATATAATTGATAGCTCTCTAAAGAGCATGTTTTTCCCCTTGATTTATGAATTAATATGTCCCCACATTAGTGTTTCATTCATTTTTTGTTTATTATTTTCATTTTGTTTAACTAAGGTCATATTTGCTCTTTTTATGCAACTTTCTGCCTTTTTGCTGCTTTGTCGTTGTATTATTAATGTCCCTGTAGAGGAAGTTTCACTATTACAGCTAGGTTCGACACTGCAATAGCCACCTGTCTAGATTTCTAAGTATAAGGACGAATATGCTAGATGTATAATATGTTACAACAGATATAGTACGACAATCTTTCATACAAATCACCTAAAGGACAGGTGTCCTTATGATAGCAACCTATAAAAATATATTTTTTTAGAGGGGAGAGAGAGGAGACTAACACGAGTTATCATTCTCTATCCTCTATAAACCTTTTAAAGATCCTCCCATGACAGCTTAAGCATTCTTTCTGGAGAACTGAGGTGAGACGAGGCAGAATCTGTAACCCCTTTGACCCGGTCTAATCGCAAGACCGAATCGAGCGAGCTACATTAGGGTTTGCCTAGACAAACCTAGAAGATTTACATTTGAACGGTTCATTTTTGTGTTTTTATCTTTTCTAAATGCATCAATTAGTCCTAACGTGAACATGCTGGTTATGGTGAAAATTACAACTCAATTGGGTGTCAAATTGACATCCAATTGTTCGATTTTGCAACCTAGGGACTAAAACATAATTTTAGCTAATTAAGAAGATTTACGTGAAATTAAGGTTACCAATCCTTAATTAGTCATATTTTATGCAATCAGGTTAAATCACAACTTAAACTAACTATCCAAACTCATTTAATTGCATATACAAGAAATAGAGACCAAATTGCAAAGAAAACAAACTTCAGTAAGGATCTCAACTAAATTAACTACATGCGTATCGGTACATGTGCTTCATGTTTCGATATGGGAAAAAATATAAAGGCGTACCCATACGGTCCTCAGCCGTATCGGTACAGGTAGCTGATTTTGAAAAAATTAGAATTCTATTAGCAAAATACCGTATCGATACGGTAACCCGTATACTGAAACCAGGCTTAATTTTCTGCTATGCGTATAGATACGATTATCAGGAGTATCGGTACGCCTAGGCTATTTTCCCCAAATTGAGCTGAGACAGGTCCTCGCGTACCAATCCCTAAGGATCCGTACCGGTACGGACATAACTGTAATGACCTGGTCCAACATATGACACTTTGGCTCAATCTAACATACTCCAAACATCATCTAAACATCATAAGACTTCACAAACATCAAATTATCAAACATGGCAGCATGGTAGAGCATCAATCAGAACATGGCATACTCAAGACACTTTCCTATAGACATGATCTCTAACCAAGCATGCATATTGTTCCCAAACCTCTCAAAACCAAAGTTTATACTTCATAAAAGTCTAAAACATCTTATCAAACTTATACAACAGGGAGTCCTCAAAATAAACCTCCCAAACACATCTTGTCACATTGCCTTTTATTACTACTTAGTCTATTTTAAACCATACTTTGAAAAGTCACCACGCTTGGATCCTTCCTTGCACCATTGCTGTCCGAGTGACCTATTTCTATGCACTGATGAGAAAAAGAGAGCGTAAGCTATAAGCTTGTGAAGGATTTTCTAAAACACTCATCAATGCCATGTAAAACCATTTTAATTCAAACCAAATCTACTTGTTCATGGTAAAATCATCCCATGCTGCAACAATCCCTTTCAAATGCATATTTAAAATCATTTACAGCACATGTATCATGGATTCATCTTTGCCTTAATTTAAGCTTCAATTTCCAAAGTCTCTATATAACAAGCTTAAAGATTCCCACTTGTATAATCCACATTATACAAATATAACCCATTTCACATGATACATCAATTAGTATATTGGCTTTCAAGTAACTCAAAACAAGTTTCTTCCAACTTACAAAAACACATTAGATACACAGATTCACAAGTGGTTCCCATAACCACTTTACATACATACCTCAACCGGAGTAATGACACACTTGCCCACCTCTACGGTTCAAACTAGAGTAACAGAACCTTTACCCACCTCAACGGTTTGGAAGTATAAATCCACCAGCGGGAGAAAACGAAACCTTTACCCACCTCAACCACTGCGGTTCTCATGGTGGAGTCAACGGTACACTTACAACCTCTCGACACACATGAGGCGACTTTTTATAGTGCACTAACAATCCTATGGCATGCCAACTATATCCGATTACATTTTTACCTCAGCTACTAACCAATATACTCATTTAAACCACATTAACTTATTGTTTTACATATGCATTAACTCAAACCATTTCTATCAATACATCTCAACATGTATTCAAGCAACCTCCACATGCTTTCATAAATCATTTGCTTTACTCAAAGCTCAACATGAATAACCATTTGCAGCATATTTTGATTTAAAAACATGCATGTAACAGTAAGTAATTGTAGACTCTCTAAGTGAATGCTGGCAAAAGGGGCAAAAGATGTGTATTGGAAAAGTATAAAACAATGCCAAAATGAGTCTTTTACATGAAAGTATACACGGTCTGCAAGTAATACAGCAGTTAAGGTGAGTATCGATCCCGCAGAGATTGACTTGGAATTCAATTGTCTTTGATTGTTACTTGCCTTGAGAAAAAGTTGTTTGTTTTGAAGTTGGTTTTGGAAATATTTGAAATGAAATAAAATAAATGAAAGTAAAGTAAGACGTTGGCAAGGAAGGTGTTTTAATGAATGATGAGCGTTGGCAGGGAATACCTGGTTTCACGCTATTCATGTTGTGCCAGCCTTTAATAACAACCTGTCTTGGCATTGTTTGCCGAGCAGATTCAAAATTAGCAAAGCCTCTCTCAATGGTCATTGCCCTAAATTGATCATGTAAAAACCCCTATATCACTATAGTGCATGCTTTTAAATAAACCAATTTGATTAAGATCCAATCTATACTCCTAAGGGGTAGATTCCACTCCCGAAGTAAGTTCATCTACTTGAACAACTTCTATCAAAGCTTCGCTCCTTAGTATTCAACAACTTAGTCGTTGCCACCCCAAGTTTGTTAAGATATTGGGGAGCAATAAGCCAACAGTTCCAACTCTCGCTTGGCATAGTATTTAGGAAACATTAAAGTATGCTGAATAGGTAAAACATTGCCAAAGCAGATTTATTATCAAAAACTAAAACATAAAATAGCGTTCAACGCAAAACATCCCCCCACCAACTATTAGATTAGTTCATGGTGAGGGATTTAACCCAAAATTCACAAACGTTTTCCAAATACATCATTATTAAAATGAAATTAAAACTACTTAAAATAAAAGAAAGGGCGATAAAGGTCTCTCGATGCAGCCCTCGTGATCCAGGATCTCTGCTAAGTGGTTGAAACCTCCCTCTTTGGTAGGGCCGATTGTCAATCATCGCACTCCAACTCCTCACTCTGATCACTCACGATCAAGCACCACCCAAAATCCCCAAAAATCACTCATCGAATGCTTGATTGGTTGGTCTTTAAATAGGCGTGCAAGGAGGGCATATGATAAGCTTCTCATTTGAATTTTAAATGCTGAAGGGATAAGAGATGAGATCTTATCCGGATTTGAATGAAAGCTGATCAGGTTAGTGCTGACGTCATACTGCCGACGCTGTCTTGGCATCTAAGCTTGGCATGCATCTGCCAACCAATCTTGGCACTATCTTATCCGCTATTTTCTTAGAGATTGATCCAATTGCTATCTTTTTAGAGCCTGATCTTGTCCTATTTTTTCGGAGTTCAACAGCTTCTTGGCATGGCATCAAGTTCACTTTTCTGCCAACGGGTGCATGGCATTATCTAGTTCATCTGTGCCAACAACACTCGACATTCTCTCTGGCATTCATTCCTGTGTTGCTTTTCTGGGCCAAATACTATGCCAAACTTCCAAAATTGCCAACAAAACAACCCTTCACACTAGCATAGGCAGAATTCTAAACTCCTTACGCAAATGCATGGTTTTAACATCATACTGCAACTAAATGCACCAAAAAACAAGCAAAAGCATTATAAGATTGGCATTAAAAATAGTACTTTTGGAGAGGTAACAGTAATCAAATCTATAAACATGTGCATGCGATTATATTTTTCCAAAGATAAAAATGAGAGAGGGCTCAATCGATACTTACTTTCGAGCTTAGATAAGTGTTTCAAAATTAATCTAAACTCCCACAACGCCTTTCAAACCTTTCTAAGGCAGTTAATCATATTCCACCCATCGACAACCAATCGCCCACTTGCCGATTCGCGTTCAAGCCTCCGAAGCTTCCGCGATGTCTCCAAAAGCCAAAGGATTCAATTCCCCTGCTTTACCCAAACAAAAACAGAGGATTAATGCACATCTACGCATCCCAAATCACCAACAAACAATATCCTCAACTTTGCCTACCTCTAAACCACCAAATGCATATCTAAAATAACCGAAAACAACATCAAACTTCCTCTAACCAAAGCTCAGCCACAACCTAATGATGTCAACCTCTTAAAAACATCAATTAACATACAAAAAAGTCCAAACTCATCCTTATACCTCCAATAACACTACAACACCAAGATCACATCAAAAACTAACTCTAAACAACCTAGAAAATTAGCAATTCATATAGTTTCAGGATTTCTTGGATATGCCTTTCCTTTTAACATCAAAACACATCTTAAAATAGATCTAAATCAATTAGAATCATTACAAAATAGAACCAAATCCATTTTTACTCAATTTCCACACAAAACTCAATTTAATTAACAAATCCATGTTTAAAACATAATTCCATAACAAAAATCAATAACAAAGGATCAAGAACTTGGGAATTTCAATAACGAACCCTTAATTAGAGGAGAGAAATGAAAATCACCTCTAATTGTTGATTTTTCCCTTAATTGGCATTGTTTGATTGAAATCCAAATGAATTTAGCAATAGGAATTGAAGAAATCAATTAAGAAACAAAAAGGAAATCAATAAGAATTGATTCTTGAGGATTTTGAAGTGAAAATCTTTGTTTGGTTGCTGGGAAAAGTTGAGAGAAAAGTAGTTACGTGAGAAAGTGTTTTTGTAAAACTAAAATCTCTTTTAATAAATCCTATTTTATTTTATTAATAAACCAATTAAAACACTTTAAAATATCCTAAATTAAGAGAGAAATTTGATAAAAATAATTGGTCAAAATAGTCCTTGAAGATTCTAAGTTTCGACCCTTTTACGATTTAGTCACCAAAAACAGTTTTGCAAACTTTTCATTTTAGTCACTAGACCAAAATGTCCCATAATTAGATTTAATTTCCTCAAATTGAATTTAACAAAATACTTAATATATCAATTAAGTACTTTACCACATTTTCCATATTTTATTTTGACCAAAAACAATACGATTTAATTCCCAAAACTAGCTCGAATTACCTAACCCGGTTCTCTCGAACCGTCTATTTGATCTGACTAACTTCTAGGCCCAATTTTCGGGCGTTACAACTCTCCCCCTCTTAAGAAATTTCATCCTCAAAATTTACCTAAAAGAAAGAGATGATGAAACTGTTTCAACATGTCTTCCTTGCTTTCCCAAGTGGCTTCCTCAACATTACGATGCTGCCACAATACCATGACCAACTCTATGGTCTTTCCTCGAAGGACTTTGCTGCTTGAATCCAGAATTCTCACCGGATCTTCATCATAGGTTAAGTCCGGATTCAACTTAATCTCCTCAACTGGCATCACATGCGAAGGATCTGATCTATACATCCGAAACATCGATACATGGAAAACATCATGTATTTTCTCCAACTCAACGGGCAACCTCAACTTATATGCCACTGGACCTACATGCTTCAACACCTTATATGGCCCAATGAACCTAGGACTTAACTTGCCCTTCCATCCAAACCTCATCATCTTTTTCGAAGGAGAAACTTTTAGAAACACGCGATCACCCACCGCATACTCTATCTCCCTACGCTTCAAGTCAGTATAAGGCTTTTGCTGATCCGAAGTCACTTTCAACCGGTCACTTATAAGCTTTACTTTCTCATTGGTATCTTTTAACACATCCGGCAAGGAAATATACTTCTCCCCTGCCTCCACCTAACAAAGTGGCGTGCGACACTTCCTACCACACAAAGCCTCGTACGGAGCCATCTAGATACTGGCTTGATAACTATTGTTATAGGCAAACTCAACTAAAGGTAATTGTTTCTCCCATAAACCTTGAAAATATATGATGCAACACTGCAACATATCTTCCAACACTTGGATAACGCGCTTAGACTGACCATCCGTTTGAGGATGATATAAAGTATTGAAATTCAATCGCGTACCCAAAGCCCTATGCAAGTATTCCCAAAACTTCACTGTAAAACGCAAATCTCTATCCGATACAATGAACTTAGGCACACCGTGCAACCTCACAATCTCCGCAATGTACATCTCCTCTAGCTTATCCAAAGTATACGTCGTATGCAAAGCCAAAAAATGTACACACTTCGTAAACCTGTCCACAATCACTTAAACTGAATTCTTCTTTGATGACGTCAAAGTTAAACTAGACACAAAATCCATGGTAACTCTTTCCCATTTCCATTCTGGTATCTTTAACGGTTGCAACAACCCCGAAGAAAATTGGTGCTCAGCCTTAACACGCTGACAAACCATGCAACGAGCCACAAAATTTGCTACATCTTTCTTCAACCCAACCTAGAAAATACTCATTTTTCAAATCTCGATACATCTTTGTACTCCCAGATGCATCACAAAAGGACTCGAGTGTGCCTCAGTCAAGATAGTGCGCCTTAACTCCTCATCTTTCGGCATCACTACTCGACCCTTGAAACACAAACTCCTTCACTACAAAAATAAAATTTTGTTTTGCTACCATCCAAGATGTCCTTGACATGCGGCACCAATGAATCATCATACGGCTGCTTCTCCTTAATCAACTGTATCAACGATGGCTTCATCTGCAACTTTGCCAACAACCTACCATCTCGCGTTATACTCAATCGCGCAAACATTGCCCTCAACTCCACTACCACCGTTCTACTTAGAGCATCAGCTACCACGTTAGCCTTACCCAAATGATACTCAATCATCAGATCATAATCCTTAAGCAACTCTAACCATATTTTTTGCCTAAGATTCAACTCTTTCTGTGACATCAGGTACTTTAAACTCTTGTGATCCGTGTACACAATAACTTCTCACCATAAAGATAGTGTTGCCAAATCTTCAATGTAAACACCACTGCCGCTAGCTCAATATCATGCGTAGGGTAGTTGTGCTCATACACCTTCAACTGTCTAGATGCATAAGCTAAAACCTTTCCTTCTTGCATCAGAACACACCCCAAACCGACGTAGGATGCGTCGCTATATACAACAAACTCCTTCCCTCACTAAGGTTGAATAAAGATGAGAGCTTGTGTCAAAGCTTCTTTCAGCTTGTTAAAAGCTTGTTGTCTCCCTTCTGTCCATTCAAAACTCACATCCTTCTGCAACAACTTCGTCAAATGAGCAACAATCTTTGAAAAACCATCTACAAAGCGTCGGTAATATCCTGCCAACCTCAAGAAGCTATGAACCTCTGACACTGACTTTGGTTGCTTCCAATTCACAACAGCTTCTATCTTCCACGGATCCACACGAATACCCTTGGATGAGACAACATAACCAAGGAAAACCACTTGCTTGATCCAAAACTCGCACTTAGTTAGCTTGGCATAAAGCTTATTGTCAAACAAAACCTGCAACACAATTCGAAGGTGTAGGTCATGCTCTTCCTCGGTGCATGAGTACAATAGAATATCATCGATGAACACAACCACGAATTGGTCCAAAAACTCATGGAACACCCTTTTCATCATATCCATGAACGTTGTCGGTCCATTTTCAACCTAAACGGTATCACCAAAAACTCATAATTCTCGTAACGCATACGAAAGGCCGTCTTCGATACATCCTTATCCTTCACTTTCAACTTGTAGTATCCTGTTCGTAGATCAATTTTGGAAAACACAGTAGCACCCCAAAACTGATCAAACAGATCATCAATTCTCGGTAAAGGATACTTGTTCTTAATTGTCAACTTATTTAGTTGTCGATAATCTATGCATATCCGCATCGTGCCATCATTGTTCTTTACAAACAATACTGGTGCTCCCCACGGCAAAACACTAGGCCAAATGAAACCCCGGTCCAACAACTCCTGCAACTATGTCTTTAGCTCCTTCAATTCCTTTGATGCCATACGATACGGTACAATCGACACCAGAGCCGTATCCGCGTATGTCTCAATATAGAATTCCACCTCCCTATCCGGCGACAAACCCGACAACTCTTCTAAAAATGTTCTTAGAAAACTGCAAACTGTGCGAATATCCTAGGAATGCACTTTCTTCATTTTCGGGTTCATCACATAAGCTAGGTATGCTTGACCTCTAGACTTCATCATCCTTCACTCTTCCAAAGCTAAAACAACATTGGACAAGAATTTGACTCTCTCGCCCACAACTACCACTTTATAATCCTCAACAAGTTTCAATGAAACTTGCTTGATCTAAAAATATACCACAGCTCGATGTTCAAACAACCAATCCATACTCAAAATTACATTGAAACTATGAAAAGGCAACTCCATCAGGCCAGCTTCAAACACATGCCCTTGAACCATCAAAGAACACCTCCCAAACATCTTCCTTGCCGCAACCATTTCACCAAAAGAACTAGTTACTCTTATACCAACATTTAACACTTTTACAAGTATATCACGCAAGCAAGCATATTCGTGCAACATATATGAATGTGTAGAACCAGAATCTATCAGTGAATGAAACAACATGGATTGCAAAGTAAGTGTATCTGCAATCACATCGGTATCATTCGTTCCCACACGGTGTGCAAAAACTCTCGTTGGTTTATCATCCTTAGGCTAAACCACGACGCTGTGAACAATCACTCTCTGGTCATCATCTCTATGTTGAAAATATCCAAGGCCGCGCCCACAACCTCTTTGTGGCACAACAGCTTGTGCAGTAGCTTGCCCCTCACCAACCAACTGTGGAAATCTCGCCTAAGGTGATCCCGTAAGCCACAACTTCAACATGTACCCAAGGCACCCCAACACTCCCCAGAATGCTTCATTCCGTCCTACACTCAGGTACTCCAGGATAAGCATTCTGACCCTGTGGACCTCGTCCAACATTGCTTCCACCTCGCCTCTGATCATGTAGATATCTCTTGTCTCTATGCCTCTTATAACGGGCTTGGCCACCATCTATCTCAACATGTTTTTTCCCAATAGAAAAACTCCCAAACCGAACAAATAGTCCCAAATTTTGTTTAATGTCCTTTGCTTGAGAAACCAGGACATCAAACTCCGTATAATTAGTAACCAACATATACGTCTTTACTTTCTTCACCAGCCCATAACAGAACCGTTCACAATGCTGACGCTCATTAGGAACTAACTCATGAGCATACTTTATCAACTAAACAAATTGGATTTTATATTAAAAAATAGACATGTTTCCCTGCTCTAAGGCTATAAACTATCGCTTCTTCTCATCTCGATAATGGGAGCCCAAATACTTATTACGGAAGGTAGCACAAAAGAACTCCCAAGTTACATCCGTAGGTGCCACACCTGCAACAACAGTTGTCCACCAACTGTAAGTATCTTTCTGAAGCAGTGACACAATACAACCCAACTTGCAAGCGTCAGAACACTCCATCTGACCAAGGATCCTCTCGGTACTAGCAAACCATTCTTTGGCCGCTTTAGGAGCTAAATCTCTAAACTATGTACCACCCAAGCTACGCAAACGCTCTAAGGGTAGCCTAGTATTCCTAGATATAGGCACCGGTGCAGGTAATTGCACCCTAGCTATGGCCGCCTGAAAAGCTCCAGTCATCGCTTGGACTAAAGGTGCCATATCACCGAAGACATATCCTTGTGGTGCATGAGGCGCACCACCCTCAACCTCAACATCAACGAGGGGATTGGTGGTGGGGGAGGTAACCCATCCTCATCTCTATCTACTACACTGCTCAAATGAGCTTTCGTCTCACGTCTTGACCCCATTCACAAAATATGTCTAAAACATGATAATGCAATAAATAAAACAATTAGGCCAGCTTGCAGCAAGAATCCAGGTCATTTTTTTATTTAAAAACAAAATCATTTAACTATAGTAGTAATAAGGAAATGTGTCCCCAAGCTAAACACTTCAAACATTCACATATAGCACATAATCTCAAAATTCCAAACACCGTGCATAGCAATTAGCAAAAACATTCATCATCAATCAATCATACAACCATAACCCACCTCCCAACAATCATAACCTGGCTATGATACCAAGAAATGTAATTCCCTTGACACGGTCTAAACACAAGACTGAATCGAGCGAGCTACATTAGGGTTTGCCTAGACAAACCCAAAAGATTTACATTCGAAGGGTCCATTTTTTCTTTTTATCTTTTCTAAATGCATCAATTAGTCCTAAAGTGAACATGCTGGTTATGGTGAAAATTACAACTCAATCAGGCGTCAAATTGACATCCAATTATTCGATTTCGCAACTTAGGGACTAAAATGTAATTTCAGCAAATTAAGAAGATTTACATGAAATTGAGGTTACCAATCCTTAATTAGTCATATTTTAGGCATTCAGTTTAAATTACAACTTAAACTAACCAACCAAACTTATTTAATTGCATATACAAGAAACATGGACCAAATTGCAAAGAAAACAAACTTTAGAAAGCATCTCAACTAAATTAACTACCTGCGTACTGGTACAAGTGCTTCACGTTTTGATACGAGCAAAAATACAAAGGCGTATCGATACGGTCCTCATTCGTATCAGTACGGGTAGCTGATTTCAAGAAAATTGGAATTCTAGTAGTAAAAGACCGTATCGATACGATAACTAGTATACCGAAACCAGACTTAATTTTCTACTATGCGTACCAATACAGTTACTAGGTGTATCAGTGCGCCTAGCCTATTTTCCCCCGATTGAGACGAGACATACTCCAAACATTATATAAACATCATAAGACTTTACAAACATCAAATTCTCAAACATGGCAGCATGCTAGAGCATTAATCACAACATTGCATACTCAAGACACTTCCCTATAGTCATGATCTCTACCCAAGCTAGCATATTGTTCCCAAAACCCTCAAACCCAAAGTTTATACTTCATACAAGTCTAAAACATCTTATCAAACTTATACAACAGGGAATCCTCAAAATAGACCTCCCAAACACATCTTGGTCACATTGTCTTTTATTACTACTTAGTCTATCTTAAACCATACTTTGAAAAGTCACCATGTAACACCCTGATTTTGGGCTTAGGGGTTTTGGGATGGTTTAGTCGGTACGACGGGCCGGAATTAGAGATTCGAGTTAGATTCGGGATTTAAATTGGATTGAATATTTTTGTAAAGGATAAAAATATGGGAAAATAGTCTAAAATCTTTATTAATTATATAAATGATTTTGGTGGAAACAATTTTGGAAAAATAAATTCGAAAATGGGACATTTTGAGTTAGTGACTAAAACGCAAAGTTTGCAAAACTGTTTTAGTGACTGTTTTGAAAATGGGTCAAAACTTTGAATCTTTAAGGAGCTAATAATCCAAAAGGGTTTCATCAGATTTCTCCCTTTAATTAACTATTTTCAATTAAGTTTTTAAGAGGTATAAATAGTGGAGAGAATTAATTAAACACAATTAAGCTTTTTAAAAGAATTTCACGTAACTAACTTTGTAAATTCTTTCTCTCAAATTCTCTTCAGCCAAACACATTTCCAGCTTCAACTTCTTCAGGTAAAATTAGGATTTCAAAGAGTTTTTGATTTCCAATTGATTTCTAAAGCTTTTACATCAAATACTTATTGTTTCTACCTTGATTTTTAAAGCAATTGAGGGGAGAAATTAGCATTGGAGGTAAGGATTCGTTCTTATCCTCTAATGAAAGGTTCTTTATTGAAATTCCTAAGTTCATGATCCATTTTATATGATTTTCATTGGGTTTTGAGTAATTAAACTCAGATTTATAGTTTAATTGATGGTTTATATTAAAAATTTGAAGAAATTCGTAGTAATATGTTTTTGTTGAGTTCAGGATTGGTTTATACCTTGATTTTGATGTTTAATATGATAATAAAGTGAGTTTTGATGATAGAATCCCGAAATCTATTGAATCTCTAGTTTATTAGATTGGTAGTTAAGAGAATTTGAGGTATTGAGGTTAATTATTGGTTGCTGGAGGTATATGGTTGTTTTATGTTGTTTTTTTATGTTAATTGAAGGTTGAGATTCGTAGTTGTGGGATGGGTTGAGGTTTTTGGTGAATCGATGATGTTTTTGGTTTATAAGTTGTGGTGTTGTGGGGGATTATAGTTAGATAAATGTTAATTGATGGTTGTTGTGGGTTTAGATGCATTATAATGCATTGGAACCTCTGTTGTGATGTGTTTGAAACAGGGGAAGTTAATCCGGAAGTGAACCTTGGTGTTGAGAAGTCTTTGGAAGCTTAATTTGGCATCGGCAAGAGAGGTGTTGCTTTATCAGTGAGTGAAAATGTGGTTTAAAGCGTTTTGATGTTATGGGAACATAGTTTTGGGAGTTAAGGTAGAGCTTGAAATGCTTTCCTAGACTCAGAAGTAAGTATAAAGTGGTTTTACTCTCTCGGTCGTGCTCGTTCGAATGATTTTATGCACTTGGTTTAGTGTTCATGTACCTAGTATTTAAGCATATTTTAGAGTATTCGATATACTGTTTTGAAGCATGTTTTGCTGAAGGATGCACATGGTAAGTGATCCTTGTAAAGTATGGTTTATACTTATGTTTTAAAGCATGATTGTTTCTTTGGAAATGGCATGGTCTAATGCTTGTTAAAAACAGTAAGGTAAATGTTATTGGGTTAACTATATTAGCAAGTGATGTGATTTTAAAATTGTTATCGGATATAGTTGGCCGGTCATAGGATTGAGTGCACTGTAAATAAGTCACCTTGGATGTTGAGGGGTTTATACAGTGTACCGAATACCCCATCCAAGTACCCTAACGGTTAAGGGGTTATACGGTACCGAAAACTCCCGTTAGTGGGTTAAGGATCTAACTGATGAAAGGGGTTGGTGTCCCCGTGGGTTGAAAGTGTACCCGGTTGTTATTGTACCACGATTGTGATTGTATCGCTATTCCGGTTGAGATGGCTTAAAGTGTTGGGTTAACACTTGTTGAATCCGTGTATCCGATGAACTCTTTTGCTATTGGACTTGTTTAATGATCACTTGTAAGCCAATATAATTGTTAATGTATCATTGAAATGTTTTACGTTGTATAATGTGATTTATACATGTTTCTCCTTGAGCTTTGCATTTGGTAGTAATGCATGGGAAGGCTTAAGTAGAGGGTTAGCAATGTGACTTGATGTTGATTAATGATGCATGTAGCATATGGTTTAACATGCTGGTTTTAATGATGTAAAGTGCATGTTTTAAAAGGGGCATAATGTTTCAAGGATGATGAAAAGTAAATGGTTTTAAATGCATTGATGGTGTTTTTTTTCTGAGCATTCCTCACTAATCCATGTGTGCTTACGCTCTCTTCGTTCATCAATGCAGAGAATTGAAGTCCCAGAAGGCAACAAGAAGCAAGGGGATCTTGGCAAGACTTGTTTCCAAAGTATGTTAGAGACTAGACTATAATGAATAAGGGTAATGGGGTACTTGTTGTGTTCTGGGAGATGTTTTGGGGAACTCCCTGTTTGAGCATGTTTCTTTCGTTGCTCTCAAGTTGTAAGTGGCCTTTAAAGATTGATTTTGGTGTTGGTTTGTCTTTTGGTGTGTGCTTTGATGCGAAATTAGGAAGCATGCCTATAGATTTCCTTTTTGATGCATGAAGCCTTGTTGTGTTGTTAGAATTGTGATGCTAGTTGGCTTGCGATATGTTCGGCCTGTTGGTGTTGTGTTTTAAGAATGTTGGAGTGGTTAGAGTATGCTTTTGGGATGAAAAACCAACAAAATGTGACATTACAGGTCCAGGTATACCGATACGCAGGGGACCGTATCGGTATGGCTAGGCATTTCTAGGCTTGAAGGATCGGTGCGAGGGTTGGTGTTTCGATATGCCTAGGCCACTTTGGGCTTAGCGTACCGATATAGCAAGGGGTATTTCGATACATGTCTCAGCTACTGGAAATCAACTTTTTCGTCCCAAACCCGTGTACCGAAACACCTGAAGAACCGTATCGGTTCGATCATCAAGGTTTTCGAAAGTTTGATATTTTAGTTAGGCGTATCGATACGGCATGGAGGTGTACCAAAATGGTATGTTTCAATCTGTATCGGTACGGGGTTACCCGTATCGGTACGAGTGACTGTTATTTCTGTTATTGTCACTTTGGGTAGCTTTGCTTTCTTTGCAATTTAGTCCCTGAATCTTGTCAATGCAATTGTATATGATAGAATGATCAGATTGAGTTGATATTTGAATTGAAAGATTGGAACCAAACTAATTAAAGGTTGGTAACTCAAAAGTGAGCTTTAATCCTAAAATTTCCTATAATTGCAATTTGGTCCCTAAATTGCAAATGTGATCAATTGGATGTCAAATTGATGCCCAATTGAGTTAGGGTTGCACCTGATGTCTGCATGAACGTGTAGGGTTAATAATTGGCATCTAGATAAGATAATAAAAAATGGACCGATTTTTTGTATTTCTTCAGTTTGCTACGACAAATCTAATGTAGCATTATTGGTTTGGTTGGGTGTCTAGGCCGGGTCAATGGGGTTACATTTGGTGGTATCAGAGACAGGTTTGGTTTGGTTTGGAGGTTGTTGTGATGTTTCCATGTTTGATTTGTACGGTGATTGTTGATATGCACGCTGGTTGATATGTACGGTGATTGATATATGAATATTGGAATAATATGTTTTGTTGGGGAAGTTTTGGGGGTACCCATTGCCTTATTATTATAGTTTGGAAAGTTTTAATTTTTGAAATGATAGTCTTGGATCCTTGCTTGAGGTAGCCTGACTGCTTTTGTTTTGAAATGATTATCGTGCCTTAGATATATTTTAGCACAATGGGATCAATGAGAGAGTTACGATCGGGTACGATTGTTGCTGCCACTGGGCAGGATGCTGAAGGAGAAGTTGTACCTCTTGGAGGGTTGCCACCATCCCCACCTTATCCATCGGAGGGAGTTGAACAAGTGCCACCTGCGCCGGTTGGGCCAGGGATGGGTGATATGGCACCGTTGATACAAGCTATGACCGGTGATTTTCAGGCAACAGATGCGGATGTTCATGTGCCAGCACCACCGGTTGAGGGGAAAGGTTTGCCGCTTGAGCGTCTCCGTAGTTTGGGCATTGTTGAGTTCTGAGGTTTGTTATCTGGGGCCTCCGAGGGTTGGTTGGCCAATACTGAGAGGATACTGGGCCAGATGGGGTGCACTGATGCTCGTAAGCTGGGCTATGTAGTTTCCCTCCTGCAGGGTGATGCTTATGCATGGTGGACTACCATGATATCCGGTATGGTGACCGAGGATGTGACCTGCGAGTACTTTTGCGAGGCATTTTGGAAGAAGTTTTTGGGAGTCCGATATCAAGATGAGAAGAAATGCGAGTTTATGGCTCTGGTGCAAGGCAGTATGTCTGTTATAGAGTACGAGGTGCAGTTCGTGAGATTGAGTCAGTATGCACTTGAGTTGGTTCCTAACGAGCGTACTCGATGTGGTTATTTCCGCTATGGGCTTGTGCAGGATGTTAAGACATACATGCTTGCTCCTGATTACACCAACTTTGATGTGTTGGTTTCGCGAGCCAAGGATGTGGAGCAGAATTTGGGTTTGGCATCTGGATTGTGAGGTTTTAGCTCGGGTAAGAGAGTTGTAGATTTGGGTTATAGCGTTGGTCAGGCCAAGAGACACCATGATAGGAGGTTTCACTCAGAGCTGAGGCATGGCAGAGGTGTTGTGGGACGTGGAGTCTAGGGCAGGGTGCCCGAGTTAGAGCCCTTTTTAGCACTTGTTGGGTTTGTGGATCTCGGGATCATTCAAGGCGAGATTGCCCGCATTTGGCCAGGAAGGGCCAGGCACCTGTGCTTGTGGTGGCAAATGCTTGTTGGAGTTATGGGTCAGGCGACCATCAGAGGCGTGATTGTCCGTTGTTGGCTCGAGGTGGGCAGGGTGCTGCACCTATTGTTGCTCTGTAGCGGGGTCGTGGTCGTGGACTGTTTCAGCATCGAGATGGTGGGCAGAGGACTGTGGCTCATACTGTTGCTATTCAGCCTGAGAAAAGTGGACCGGCTAGGGTGTATGCGCACCGCGAGGGTCGCAATGACACTGATATGATTGCAGGTACTTCTACCCTACAGTCTTTGTCGTTGTATTCGTTGGTTGATTCTAGTTCTACTCATTTATACATTTTGAGTGAGCATGCTGAGTTGCTTGATATATTTGTTGAAATTCTTAATGTGGGTGTTAGAGTGACTAGTTCTCTTGGGGAAACAGTCGTGGTTAGGAGGTTGTATCGTAGGTGTCCGTTGATGGTTCAAGGACATGTGTTTGCTGTGGACTTGATGGAGTTACCATTCCATGGTTTTGATGTGATTCTGGTATGGATTGGCTGGCCGAACATCGGGCTGTGGTGGATTTTGAGACCAAACGAATATCCTTGAGGTTGTCGGATGATTATGAGGTGGTGGTTGTTGGTAAGAATGCCAAGTTTTTGTCTAATGTTGTTTCGGCATTGGAAGCAAGTCGAATGTTGGATTCGGGATGTCAGGCTTATTTGGCCTATATTATGAATCCTAGATCAAAAAAGTGAGGGTGTAGGATGTTCGCACCGTATGTGAGTTTTTAGGTGTTTTTTCCAGAGGAATTACCAGGGTTGCCACCTGAACATGAGGTAGAGTTTGGCATCGAGGTCTTTGCGGGTACAGTTCCAGTATCTATTGCTCTGTACCGCATGGCTCCAAAGGAATTAAAGGAGTTGAAAATATTGTTGTAGGAGTTGCTTGACCGTGGTTTCATTAGCCCAGTATCTCGCCATGGGGAGCGCTAGTGCTATTTGTTAAGAAGAAAGATGGTACGTTGCGGATGTGTATAGATTACCGGTAGCTGAATAAGTTGACAATAAAGAACAAGTATCCCTTACCGCGGATAGATGACCTGTTTGATCAGTTTAGGGTAGCCTCGGTGTTTTCCAAGATAGATTTGAGGTCAGGGTACTACCAGTTAAAGGTGAAGGAGGTGGATGTGCCCAAAACAGCCTTCTGTACGAGGTACGGGCATCACAAGTTCCTTGTGATGCCATTTGGTTTGACCAATGCACCAGCTGCTTTTATGGACATGATGAACCGAGTGTTTCATGAGTTTTTGGACTAGTTTGTGGTTGTGTTTATCGACGATATCCTTGTGTACTCCCATACTGAGGAGGATCATGATAGATATTTGAGAATTGTGCTTCAGACGCTGTTAGCTAATCAACTTTATGCGAAGTTAAGCAAATGTGAGTTCTAGCTTAAAGAAGTTGTGTTCCTCGGGCATGTTGTGTCAGACGAAGAAATACACGTCGATCCGCATAAGGTTAAGGCCATAATGAGTTAGGAAGAGCCCAAGTCTGTGACGGAGGTTAAGAGTTTCCTTGGTTTGACGGGTTACTATCGAAGGTTTGTGGAAGGGTTCTCCAGTTTGGCGGCTCCGTTAACAAAGTTGCCATAGAAGAATGTCCGATTTGAGTGGACAGGAGATAGGCAGTGAGCTTTTGAAAGGTTGAAGGAAGCCTTGACGCGAGCTCCAGTCTTGGTTTAACCAGAATTAGGGAAGGAGTTCGTTGTTTATAGTGATGCGCGTATGTTGGGCTTGGTTGTGTGTTGATTCAGGAGGGTAAGGTAGTGGCGTATGCATCTAGGCAGTTGAAGGTGCATGAACGTAACTATCCTACTCACGATCTTGAGCTTGCAGCGGTTGTGTTTGCCTTGAAGATATGTAGGCATTACCTTTATGGTGAGAAATGTGTGGTTTATACGAATCATAAGAGTTTGAAATATCTGACAACATAAAATGAGTTGAATCTTAGGCAACAAAGATGGTTGGAGTTGGTTAAGGATTATGATCTGACCATTGAGTATCATCTGGGGAAAGCCAATGTTGTGGTGGATGCTTTGAGCAGAAAAGCGGCTGTGGAGTTGAGAGCCATGTTTGCTCGGTTGAGTGTGACGAATGACGGGGGTTTGTTAGTCGAGTTGCAAGTGAAGCCGTCCTTGTCGCAGATGATTAAGGAGAAGCAACCGTATGATGGGAGTTTGGTACCTCACGTGGAATATATCAAGGATAGAAATCCTACGGATTTTCATTTCAACGATGATGGGGTGTTGTGTTTCGAAGGTCGAATAGTGGTGCCTGAGGCCGAAGAGTTGAGGCATACTATTCTGACTGAGGCACATGCTAGTCCTTTTGCTATGCATCCCGGTAGTACTAAAATGTATCGAGGGTTGAAAGAGGAGTACTATTGGGTTGGACTGAAAATGGATGTGGCTGATTTCGTTGCTCGGTGTATGGTTTGTCAGCTGGTAAAGGTTGAGCATCAGTTTTCTTCCGGGTTGCTGAACCCATTGAGAATACCAGAATTGAAGTAGGAAAGAATCACCATGGATTTCATGTTTGGGCTGCCTTTGACGCCGACTAAAAATGATTCTATTTGGGTGATTATGGATCGGTTTACGAAGTGTGCGCATTTTGTGTCAGTGCATACTACGTATACCGTGGACAAGTTGGCTGAACAGTACATCTCTGAGATTGTGCGTTTGTACGGAGTGCCCAAATCTATAGTTTCAGATAGGTATCTGTGGTTCACCGCAAGGTTTTGGGTAAGTCTGCATCGTGCTTTAGGAACATGGTTAAATTTCAGTACCTCGTATCATCCTTAGACGGATGGCCAGTCGGAGCGCGTGATCCAGGTTCTCGAGGATATGCTGAGGTGTTGTGTTATTGAGTACTAGGGAACGTGGGAGAAGCAGTTACCGTTGGTAGAGTTTGCTTACAATAACAGATATCATGCTAGCATACAGATGACACCTTATGAGGTGTTGTATGGCAAGAAATGTCGTACGACCGTGTGTTGGGCAGAAGCGGGGGAAAATTTTATGTCGATGCCCAATGTTTTAAAAGGCACAACCGAAAAGGTAAAGTTGATATGTGAGCGCTTAATAGCAGCTGCAGATCGTCAAAAATCCTATGCGAATTTGAAGCGTAGGGATATAGAGTACGCTGCGGGTGATAAAGTGTTTTTGAAAGTGTCACCCTGGAAAAAGGGAAGCTTAGCCCGAGGTTCATTGGACCTTATGAGGTCATTGAGTGTATGGGTCCTGTTGCATATCGTTTGAGGCTACCTTCGGAGTTGGGAAAGATTCATGATGTGTTCCACGTTTTGGTGTTGCAGAGGTATAGGTCGGTTCCATCGCATGTCATGCCGGTGGAGGAGATTGAGTTGAGACCGGACCTATCTTACGATGAAGAATCGGTAGAGGTTCTTGATACCAGCAGTAAGGTGCTACGTGGCAGGACATTAGTGCTTGTTAAGGTGTTGTAGAAGCATCACAGAGTTGAGGAGGCCACGTGGGAACGCAAGTCGGATATGGTGAAATAGTTCCCGCACCTGTTTCCTCCAGGTAAGTTTTGGGGACGAAATTTCTTAAGTGGGGGAGAGTTTTAACACCTCGGTTTTGGGCCTAGGGGTTTTGGGATGGTTTAGTCGGTCTAGTGGACCAGAATTAGAGATTTGAGTCAGATTCAGGATTTAAATTGGATTGAATATTTTTATAAGGGATAAAAATATGGGAAAATAGTCTAAAATCATTATTAATTATATAAATGATTTTGGTGGAAACAATTTTGGAAAAAGAAATTCGAAAATGGAACATTTTGAGTTAGTGACTAAAACGCAAAGTTTGCAAAATTCTTTTAGTGATTGTTTTGAAAATGGGTCAAAACTTTGAATCTTTAAGGAGCTAATAATCCAAAAGTGTTTCATCATATTTCTCAAATTAATTAACTATTTTCAATTAAGTTTTTAAGAGGTATAAATAGTGGAGAGAATTAATTAAACACAATTAAGCTTTTTAAAAGAATTTCATGTAACTAACTTTGTAACTTTTTTCTCTCAAATTCTCTTCAGCCAAACACATTTCCAGCTTCAATTTCTTTAGGTAAAATTATTATTTCAAAGAGTTTTTGATTTCCAATTGATTTCTAAAGCTTTTACATCAAATACTTATTGTTTCTACCTTGATTTTTAAAGCAATTGAGGGGAGAAATCAGCATTGGAGGTAAGGATTCCTTCCTCTCCTCTAATGAAAGGTTCTTTATTGAAATTCCTAAGTTCTTGATCCATTTTATATGATTTTCATTGGGTTTTGAGTAATTAAACTCAGATTTATGGTTTAATTGATGGTTTATGATGAGAAATTGAAGAAATTCGTAGTAATATATTTATGTTGAGTTGAGGATTGGTTTATACCTTGATTTTGATGTTTAATATGATAATGAAGTGAGTTTTGATGATAGAATCCTGGAATCTATTGAACCTCTAGTTTGTTAGATTGGTAGTTAAGAGAATTTGAGGCGTTGAGGTTAATTATTGGTTGCTGGAGGTATAAGGTTGTTTTATGTTGTTGTTTTGATGTTAATTGATGTTATTTGAAGGTTGAGATTCGTAGTTGTGGGCTGGGTTGAGGTTTTTGGTGAATCGATGATGTTTTTAGTTTAAAAGTTGTGGTGTTGTGGGGGATTATAGTTAGATAAATGTTAATTGATGGTTGTTGTGGGTTTGGATGCATTATAATGCATTGGATCCTCTGTTGTGATGTGTTTGAAATAGGGGAAGTTAATCCGGAAGTGAACCTTGGTGTTGAGGAGTCTCTAGAAGCTTAATTTGGCATCGGCTAGAGAAGCATTGCTTTATCGGTGAGTGAAAACGTGGTTTAAAGCATTTTGATGTTATGGGAATATAGTTTTGGGAGTTAAGGTAGAGCTTGAAACGCTTACCTAGACTCGGAGGTAAGTATAAAGTGGTTTTACTCTCTCGGACGTGCTCGTTCGAATGATTTTATGCACTTGGTTTAGTGTTCATGTACCTACTGTTTAAGCATATTTTAAAGTATTCGATATACTGTTTTGAAGCATGTTTTGCTGAAAGATGCACATGGTAAGTGATCATTGTAAAGTATGGTTTATACTTATATTTTAAAGCATGATTGTTTCTTTGGAAATGGCATGGTCTAATGTTTGTTAAAAGCAGTGAGGTAAATGCTTTTGGGTTAACTATATTGGCAAGTGATGTGATTTTAAAATTGTTATCTTACATAGTTGGCCGGCCATAGGATTGAGTGCATTGTAAATAAGTTGCCTTGGATGTTGAGGGGTTTATACGGTGTACCGAATACTCTATCCAAGTACCCTAACGGTTGAGGGGTTATACGGTACCGAAAACTCCCGTTAGTGGGTTAAGCATCTAAACAATGAAAGGGGTTGGTGTCCCCGTGGGTTAAAAGTGTACCCGATTGTTATTGTACCGTGATTGTGATTGTATCGCTATTCCGGTTGAGATGGCTTGAATGTTGGGTTAACACTTGTTGAATCTGTGTATCTGATGAACTCTTTTGTTATTGGACTTGTTTAATGATCACTTGTAAGCCAATATAATTGTTAATGTATCATTGAAATGTTTTACGTTGTATAATGTGATTTATACATGTTTCTCCTTGAGCTTTGCATTTGGTAGTAATGCATGGGAAGGCTTAAGTAGAGGGTTAGCAATGTGACTTGCTGTTGATTAATGATGCATGTAGCATATGGTTTAATATACTGGTTTTAATGATGTAAATTGCATGTTTTAAAAGGGGCATGATGTTTCAAGGATGATGTAAAGTAAATGGTTTTAAATGCATTGATGGTGTTTTGTTCTGAGCATTCCTCACTAAGCCATGTGTGCTTACGCTCTCTTCGTCCATCAATGCAGATAATTAAAGTCCTAGAAGGCAGCAAGAAGCAAGGGTATCTTGGCAAGACTTGTTTCCAAAGTATGTTAGAGACTAGACTATAACGAATAAGGGCAATGGGGTACTTGCTATGTTTTGGGAGATGTTTTGTGGAACTCCCTGTTTGAGCATGTTTCTTTTGTTGCTATCGGGTTGTAAGTGGCCTTTAAAGATTGATTTTGGTGTTGGTTTGTCTTTTGGTGTGTGCTTTGATGCGAAATTAGGAAGCATGCCTATAGATTTCCTTTTTGATGCATGAAGCCTTGTTGTGTTGTTAGAATTGTGATACTAGCTGGCTTGTGATATGTTCGGCATGTTGGTGTTGTGTTTTAAGCATGTTGGAGTGGTTAGAGTATGCTTTTGGGATGAAAAACCAACAAAATGTGACATTATAGGTGTAGGTATACCGATACGCGGGGGACCGTATCGGTACGGCTAGGCATTTCTAGGCTTGAGGGATCGGTACGAGGGTTGGTGTTTCGATATGCCTAGGCCATTTTGGTCTTAGCGTACCGATATAGCAAGGGGTGTTTCGATACAGGTCTCAGCTACTGGAAATCAACTTTTTCGTCCCAAACCAGTGTACCGAAATGCCCGAAGAACCGTATCGATACGATCATCAAGGTTTTCAAAAGTTTTGTATTTTAGTTAGGCGTATTGATACGGCATGGAGGTGTACCAAAATAGGGTGTTTCAATCTGTATCGGTACGGGGTTACCCGTATCGGTACGTGTGACCGTTATTTATGTTATTGTCACTTTGGGCAGCTTTGCTTTCTTTACAATTTAGTCCCTGAATCTTGTCAATGCAATTGTATGTGATAGAATGATCGGATTGAGTTGATATTTGAAATGAAAGATTGGAACCTAACTAATTAAAGGTTGGTAACTCAAAAATGAGATTTAATCCTGAAATTTCATGTAATTGCAATTTGGTCCCTAAATTACAAATGTGATCAATTGGATGTCAAATTGATGCCCGATTGAGTTGGGGTTGCACCTGATGTCTACATGAACATGTTGGGTTAATAATTGGCATCTAGATAAGATAATAAAAAAATGGACAGTGTTTTTTTGTATTTCTTTAGTTTGTTACGACAAACCTAATGTAGCCTTCTTGGTTTGGTTGGGTGTCTAGGCCAGGTCAAGGGGGTTACATTTGGTGGTATCAGAGACAGGTTTGGTTTGGTTTGGAGGTTGTTGTGATGTTTCCATGTTTGATTTGTACGGTGATTGTTGTATGTACGCTGGTTGATATGCACGGTGATTGATATATGAATGTTTGCTATTGTATGTTATGTTGGGGAAGTTTTGGGGGTACCCATTGCCTTATTATTATAGTCTGGAAAGTTTTGATTTTTGAAATGAAAGTATTGGATCCTTGCTTGAGGCTGGCCTGTCTGTTTTTGTTTTGAAATGATTATCAACCCTTAGATATATTTTAGCACAATGGGACCGAGGAGAGAGTTGCGATCGGGTACAATTGTTACTGCCACTGGGTAGGATGCTGAAGTAGAAGTTGTACCTCTTAGAGGGTTGCCACCACCCTCACCTAATCCATCGGAGGGAGTTGAACAAGTGCCACCTGCATCGGTTGGGCTAGGGATGGGTGATATGGCACTGTTGATACAGGCTACGACCGGTGCTTTTCATGCAACAGTTACGGGTGTTCATGTGCCAGCACCACCGGTTGAGGGGCAAGGTTTGCCGCTTGAGCGTCTTCGTAGTTTAGGCAGAGTTGAGTTCCGAGGATTGTTATCTGAGGCCTCCGAGGGTTGGTTGGCCAGTACTGAGAGGATACTGGGCCAGATGAGGTGCACCAATGCTCGTAAGCTAGGCTGTGTAGTTTTCCTGCTGCAGGGTGATGCTTATGCATGGTGGACTACCACGATATCCGGTATGGTGACCGAGGATGTGACCTGGAAGTACTTCTGCGAGGCATTTCGGAAGAAGTTTTTGGGAGTACGATATCAAGATGAGAAGAAACACAAGTTTATGGCTCTGGTGCAAGGCAGTATGTCTGTCGCAGAGTACGAGGTGCAGTTCGTGAGCTTGAGTCAGTATGCACTTGAGTTGGTTCCTGACGAGCGTACTCGATGTGATCGTTTCCGCTATGGGCTTGTGCAGGATGTTAAAACATACATGCTTACTTCTGATTACACCGACTTTTGAAAGGGTTCTCCAGTTTGGCGGCTCCGTTAACAAAGTTGCCACAAAAGAATGTCCGATTTGAGTGGACAGGAGATAGGCAGCGAGCTTTTGAAAGGTTGAAGGAAACCTTGACGCGAGCTCCAGTCTTGGTTTAACCAGAATCGGGGAAGGAGTTCGTTGTTTATAGTGATGCGTCGTATGTTGGGCTTGGTTTTGTGTTGATTCAGAAGGGTAAGGTAGTGGCGTATGCATCTAGGCAGTTGAAGGTGCATGAACGTAACTACCATACTAACGATCTTGAGCTTGCAACGGTTGTGTTTGCCTTGAAGATCTGGAGGCATTACCTTTATGGTGACAAATGTGTGGCTTATACGGATCATAAGAGTTTGAAATATCTGACAACACAGAATGAGCTGAATCTTAGGCAACGTAGATGGTTGGAGTTGCTTAAGGATTATGATCTGACCATTGAGTATCATCCAGGGAAAGCCAATGTTGTGGCGGATGCTTTGAGCAGATAAGCGGCTGTGGAGTTGAGAGCCATGTTTGCTCGGTTGAGTGTAACGAATGACGGGGTTTGTTGGCCGAGTTGCAGGTGAAGCCGTCCTTGTCGCAAATGATTAAGGAGAAGCAATCGTATGATAGGAGCTTGGTACCTCATGTGGAATATATCAAGGATGGAAATCCTACGGATTTTCATTTCAACGATGATGGGGTGTTGTGTTTCAAAGGTCGAATAGTGGTGCCTGAGGACGAAGAGTTGAGGCATACTATTCTGACTGAGGCACATGCTAGTCCTTTCGCTATGCTTCCCGGTAGTACTAAAATGTATCGAGGGTTAAAAGAGGAGTACTATTGGGTTGGACTGAAAAGGGATGTGGCTGATTTTGTTGCTCGGTGTATGGTTTGTCAGCGGGTAAAGGCTGAGAATCAATTTTCTTCCGGGTTGTTGTACCCATTGAGAATACCGAAATAGAAGTGGGAAAGAATCACCATGGATTTTGTGTCTGGGCTGCCTTTGACGCCGACCAAAAATAATTCTATTTGGGTGATTATAGATCAGTTTACGAAGTGTACGCATTTTGTGTCAGTGCATACTACGTATACCTTGGACAAGTTGGCTGAACTGTACATCTCTGAGATTGTGCGTTTGCATGGAGTGCGCAAATCTATAGTTTTAGATAGGTATTTGTGGTTCACCGCAAGGTTTTGGGTAAGTCTGCATCGTGCTTTGGGAACATGGTTAAATTTTAGTACCTCGTATCATCCTCAGACGGATGGCCAGTCGGAGCGCGTGATTCAGGTTCTCGAGGATATGCTGAGGTGTTGTGTTATTGAGTACCAGGGAACGTGGGAGAAGCAGTTTCCGTTGGTGGAGTTTGCTTACAATAACAGTTATCATGCTAGGATACAGATGACACCTTATGAGGCGTTGTATAGCAGGAAATGTCGTACGCCTGTGTGTTGGGCAAAAGCGGGGGAAAAATTTATGTTGATGCCCAATGTTTTAAAAGGCACAACCGAAAAGGTAAAGTTGATACGTGAGCGCTTAAAAGCACCTACAGATCGCCAGAAATCCTATGCGAATTTGAAGCGTAGGGATATAGAGTACGCTGCGGGTGATAAAGTGTTTTTGAAAGTGTCGCCCTGAAAAAGGCATTGCGGTTTGGGCGAAAATGGAAGCTTAGCCCGAGGTTCATTGGACCTTATGAGGTTATTGAGCGTGTGGGTCTTGTTGCGTATCGTTTGAGGCTACCTCCGGAGTTGGGAAAGATTCATGATGTGTTCCACGTTTTGGTGTTGCGGAGGTATAGGTCGGATCCATCGTATGTCATGCCGGTGGAGGAGATTGAGTTGAGACTGGACCTATCTTACGATGAAGAATCAACAGAGGTTCTTGATACCAGCAGTAAGGTGCTACGTGGCAGGACATTAGAGCTTGTTAATGTGTTGTGGAAGCATCACGGAGTTGAGGAGGCCACGTGGGAACGCAAGTCAGATATGGTGAAACAGTTCCCGCACCTGTTTCCTCCAGGTAAATTTTGGGGGAGAAATTTCTTAAGTGGGGGAAAGTTTAACACCCTGGTTTTGGGCCTAGGGGTTTTGGGATGGTTTAGTCGGTCTAGTGGACCAAAATTAGAGATTCGAGTCAGATTCGAGATTTAAATTGGATTGAATATTTTTATAAGGGATAAATATATGGGAAAATAGTCTAAAATCATTATTAATTATATAAATTATTTTGGTGGAAACAATTTTGGAAAAAGAAATTTGAAAATGGAACATTTTGAGTTAGTGACTAAAACGCAAAGTTTGCAAAACTCTTTTAGTGACTGTTTTGAAAATGGGTCAAAACTTTGAATCTTTAATGAGCTAATAATCCAAAAGGGTTTCATCATATTTCTCCAATTAATTAACTATTTTCAATTAATTTTTTAAGAGGTATAAATAGTGGAGAGAATTAATTAAACACAATTAAGCTTTTTAAAAGTATTTCACGTAACTAACTTTGTAACTTCTTTCTCTCAAATTCTCTTCAGCCAAACACATTTCCAGCTTCAATTTCTTCAGGTAAAATTAGTATTTCAAAGAGTTTTTGATTTCCAATTGATTTCTAAAGCTTTTACATCAAATACTTATTGTTTCTACCTTGATTTTTAAAGCAATTGAGGGGAGAAATCAGCATTGGAGGTAAGGATTCCTTCCACTCCTCTAATGAAAGGTTCTTTATTGAAATTCCTAAGTTCTTGATCCATTTTATATGATTTTCATTGGGTTTTGAGTAATTAAACTCGGATTTATAGTTTAATTGATGGTTTATGATGAAAAGTTGAAGAAATTTGTAGTAATCTATTTGTGTTGAGTTGAGGATTGGTTTATACCTTGATTTTGATGTTTAATATGATAATGAAGTGAGTTTTGATGATAGAATCCTGGAATCGATTGAATCTCTAGTTTGTTAGATTGGTAGTTAAGAGAATTTGAGGTGCTGAGGTTAATTATTGGTTGCTGGAGGTATAAGGTTGTTTTATGTTGTTGTTTTGATGTTAATTGATGTTATTTGAAGGTTGAGATTCGTAGTTGTGGGCTGGGTTGAGGTTTTTGGTGAATCGATGATGTTTTCGGTTTATAAGTTGTGGTGTTGTGGGGGATTATAGTTATATAAATGTTAATTGATGGTTGCTGTGGGTTTGGATGCATTATAATGCATTGGATCCTCTGTTGTGATGTGTTTGAAATAGGGGAAGTTAATCCGGAAGTGAACCTTGGGGTTGAGGATTCTCTGGAAGCTTAATTTGGCATTGGCAAGGGAATCGTTGCTTCATCGGTGAGTGAAAACGTGGTTTAAAGCGTTTTGATGTTATGGGAACAGAGTTTTGGGAGTTAAGGTAAAGCTTGAAATGCTTACCTAGACTCGGAAGTAAGTATAAAGTGGTTTTACTCTCTCGGTCGTGCTCGTTCGAATGATTTTATGCACTTGGTTTAGTGTTCATGTACCTATTGTTTAAGCATATTTTAAAGTATTCGATATACTATTTTGAAGCATGTTTTGCTGAAGGATGCACATGGTAAGTGATCCTTGTAAAGTATAGTTTATACTTATGTTTTAAAGCATGATTGTTTCTTTGGAAATGGCATTGTCTAATGCTTGTTAAAAGCAGTGAGGTAAATGTTATTGGGTTAACTATATTGATAAGTGATGTGATTTTAAAATTGTTATCGGATATAGTTGGCCGGCCATAGGATTGAGTGCACTGTAAATAAGTCGCCTTAGATGTTGAGGGGTTTATACGGTGTACCGAATACTCTATCCAAGTACCCAAACAGTTGAGGGGTTATACGGTACCGAAAACTCCCGTTAGTGGGTTAAGCATCTAACCGATGAAAGGGGTTGGTGTCCCCGTGGGTTGAAAGTGTACCCTGTTGTTATTGTACCACGATTGTGATTGTATCGCCATTCCGGTTGAGATGGCTTGAAGTGTTGGGTTAACACTTGTTGAATCCGTGTATCCGATGAACTCTTTTGTTATTGGACTTGTTTAATGATCACTTGTAAGCCAATATAATTGTTAATGTATCATTGAAATGTTTTACGTTGTATAATGTGATTTATACATGTTTCTCCTTGAGCTTTGCATTTGGTAGTAATGCATGGGAAGGCTTAAGCAGAGGGTTAGCAATGTGACTTGCTGTTGATTAATGATGCATGTAGCATATGGTTTAATTTGCTGTTTTTAATGATGTAAAGTGCATATTTTAAAAGGGGCATGATGTTTCAAGGATGATGTAAAGTAAATGGTTTTAAGTGCATTGATGGTGTTTTGTTATGAGCATTCCTCACTAAGCCATGTGTGCTTACGCTATCTTCGTCCATCAATGCAGAGAATTAAAGTCCCAGAAGGCAGCAAGAAGCAAGGGGATCTTGGCAAGACTTGTTTCCAAAGTATGTTAGAGACTAGACTATAATGAATAAGGGCAATGGGGTACTTGTTGTGTTTTGGGAGATGTTTTGTGGAACTCCCTATTTGAGCATGTTTCTTTTGTTGCTCTCGGGTTGTAAGTGGCCTTTAAAGATTGATTTTGGTGTTGGTTTGTCTTTTGGTGTGTGCTTTGATCGAAATTAGGAAACATGCCTATAGATTTCCTTTTTGATGCATGAAGCCTTGTTGTGTTGTTAGAATTGTGATGCTAGTTGGCTTGTGATATGTTCGGCATGTTGGTGTTGTGTTTTAAGCATGTTGGAGTGGTTAGAGTATGCTTTTGGGATGAAAAACCAACAAAATGTGACATTACAGGTCCAGACGTACCGATACGCGGGGGACCGTATCGGTACAGCTAGGCATTTCTAGGCTTGAGGGATCGGTACGAGAGTTGGTGTTTCGATACGCCTAGGCCATTTTGGTCTTAGCGTACCGATACAGCAAGGGGTATTTCGATACGGGTCTCAGCTACTGGAAATCCACTTTTTCGTCCCAAACCCGTGTACTGAAACACTCGGAGAACCGTATCGGTACGATCATCAATGTTTTCAAAAGTTTGGTATTTCAGTTAGGCGTATCGATACGACATGGAGGTGTATCGAAATAGGGTGTTTCAATCCGTATTGGTACGAGGTTACCCGTATCGGTACGGATGACCATTATTTCTGTTATTGTCACTTTGGGCAGCTTTGCTTTCTTTGCAATTTAGTCCCTGAATCTTGTCAATGCAATTGTATGTGATAGAATGATCAGATTGAGTTGATATTTGAAATGAAAGATTGGAACCTGACTAATTAAAGGTTGGTAGCTCAAAAGTGAGCTTTAATCCTGAAATTTCCTGTAATTGCAATTTGGTCCCTAAATTGCAAATGTGATCAATTGGATGTCAAATTGATGCCTGATTGAGTTGGGGTTGGACCTGATGTCCGCATTAACATGTATGGTTAATAATTGGCATCTAGATAAGATAATAAAAAAATGGATCGGGTTTTGTTGTATTTCTTCAGTTTGCTACGGCAAACCTAATGTAGCCTTCTTGGTTCGGTTGGGCGTCTAGGCCGGGTCAAGGGGGTTACACACCACGCTTGGATCCTTCCTTGCACCCTTGTTGTCCGAGTGACCTATTTCGCTGCATTGATAAGAAAAGAGAGCGTAAGCTATAAGCTTAGTGAGGGATTTGCTAAAACACTCACCAATGCAATGTAAAACCATTTTAATTCAAACCAAATCTACTTGTTCGTGGCAAAATCATCTCATGCTACAACAATATCTTTCAAATGCACATTTAAAATCATTTACAACACATGTATCATGGATTCATCTCTACCTCAATTTAAGCTTCAATTGCCAACTTATCTACATAACAAGCTTAAAAAGTCTCACATGTATAATCCATATTATACAAATATAATCCATTTCACATGATACATCAATTAGTATATTGGCTTTCAAGTGACTCAAAACAAGTTCCTTCCAACTTACAAAAAACACATCGGATACACAGATTCACAAGTGGTTCACACAACCACTTCACATACATACCTCAATCAATGTAACGACACACTTGCCCACCTCTACGGTTTAAACTGGAGTAACGAAACCTTTACCCACCTTAACGATTTGGATGTATAAATCCACCAGCTAGAGAAAACGAAACCTTTACCCACCTCAACCACTACGGTTCTCATGGTGGAGTCAACGGTACACTTACAGACCCTCGACACACATGAGGCGACTTTTTATAGTGCACTAACAATCCTATGGCATGCCAACTATATCCGATTACATTTTTACCTAAGCCACTAGCCAATATACTCATTTAAACCACATTAACTTACTGTTTTACATATGCATTAACTAAAACCATTTCTATCAATACATCTCAACATGTATTCAAGCAACCTCCACATGCTTTCATAAATCATTTGTTTTACTCTAAGCTCAACATGAATAACCATTTGCAACATCTTTTTATTTAAAAACATGCATATAACAATAAGTAATCAAATCTATAAACATGAGCATGAGATTGTATTTTTTCAAAGCCGAAAATTGAGAGAGAGCTCAATCGATACTTAATTTCGAGCTTAGATAGGTGTTTAAAACTTAATATAAACTCCCACAACTTCTTTCAAACCTTTCTAAGGAAGTAAATCATAATTCCACTCACCGTCAACCAATCGCCCACTTACTGATTCGCGTTCAAGCCTATGGAGCTTTCGCGATGTCTCCAAAAGCCAAAGGATTCAATTCCCCCGCTTTACCCAAACAAAAAAAAGGGGTTAATGCACATCTATGCATCCCAAATCCCCAACAAACAACATCCTCAACTTTGCCTACCTCTAAACCACCAAACGCATATCCTAAACAACTGAAAACAACATGAAACTTCCTCTAACTAAAGCCCAACCACAACCTAACGATTTCAACCTCTTAATAACATCAATTAACATCCAAAAACATTCTAAACTCGTCCTTATACTTACAGCACCACTACAACACCAAGATCAATTCAAAAACTAACTCTAAACAACCTAGAAAATTAATAATTCATGTAGTTTCGTGATTTCTTTGATTAGACTTTCCTTTTAACATCAAACACATCTTAAAATAGATTTAAACCAATTAGAATATTACAAAACAAATCGAAATCCATTTTTACTCAATTTCCACACAAAACTCAATTTAATTAACAAATCCATGTTTAAAACATAATTCCATAACAAAAATCAATAACAAAGGATTAAGAACCTGGGAATTTCAATAAAGAACCTTTAATTAGAGGAGAGAAATGAAAATCACCTCTAATTGTCGATTTCTCCCTTAATTGGCAATGTTTGATTGAAATCCAAATGAATTTAGCAATAGGAATTGAAGAAATCAATTAGGAAATAAAAAGGAAATCAATAAGAATTGATTCTTGAGGATTTTGAAGTGAAAATCTTAGTTTGGTTGATGGGAAAAGTTGAGAGAAAAGGAGTTACGTGAGAAAGTGTTTTTGTAAAAGTAAATTCTCTTTTAGTAAATCATATTTATTTTATTAATAAACCAATTAAAACACTTTAAAAATAGCCTAAATTAAGAGAGAAATCTAATAAAAATAATTGGTCAAAATAGCTCCTTAAATATTCTAATTTTGACCCTTTTACGATTTAGTCACAAAACAGTTCTACAAACTTTTCATTTTAGTCACTAGAACAAAATGTCCCACAATTAGATTTAATTTCCTCAAATTGAATTTACCAAAATACTTAATATATCAATTAAGTCCTTTACCAGTTTTTCCATATTTTATTTTGACCAAAAATAATTTTATACGATTTAATTCCCGAAACTAACTCGAATTGCCTAACCCGGTTCTCCCGAACCGTCTATTTGATCCAACTAATTTCTAGGCCCAATTTCCGGGCGTTACAGAATCCTTTGTGGAAACAAAGATCTATGTGCCTGAACAAGGGGAAATGTGTAGATTCTCTTTGAAGCTCTCTAGGAATAGAGGTTTCATTGAAGTTTATATATCTTTTTGCATTGATTGACGATGATTTACTCTTTAGCTTAGTTATGAACTTGATTTATCTTGGATTTTAAGTTTAATATATTCTAAGTAGCATTATTTCATTTTCAATTGTTGGATTTGAACTTTGTTTGCAAGAGAATATTTAGCATAATCACTTACATCGATAGATGCTGTAATACCCCAAAATTTACATTACTGTTTAAGGGTTATTTAGTGCTAAGATAATTGCTTAAAATCTTACTTAGTGACTAAAATGACAAAAATGTAAAAGTTAGGATTTTCTCAATTATGGACTGTAGAAAAGAAATTTATGAGGTTTTAAGGTGTCATGTGATAGAGAACGAGTAAAATAGGATACTCGCAAAATTTGGTTAAAATCCAAGGAAAATTGGAATGGGAATTCAAGGTTAAAGTTTAGTGACCAAAATGATAAGTTTTCAAAACTTGTATGGTACAAGTCGAAATGTGAAAAGTTGAGGGACCAAAGTTGTAATTTCCAAAAAGTTAGGTGTTTTATTTCATAAATGGATAGAGCACCTATTGGTGTGGATCGAATGTGGAATTACTAGTTTGATTCAATATTTTGATTATTGGGAAATCACTGTCAAAGTTTAAGTGGAATTCGGATACCCGGATCGAACTGAAAAATTATGAAATTTTACCTTTTGATAGAGGAAGGTTATAAAGGTCATTTCCAAGTGTTGGAAATATTTTAGTTTGATTCAGGAAGAATCCTATGATTTAGTTTGATTAAGGAATTTATTTAGTAACCGATAAAATTCTCGGCATTTATCGGTAAATCGGATCAAGCTAAAATTTCGGAGATGATTCCAAAGACTTTGGAAGAGTTATAACATATTATTTTATGGATATTTGGAGAGTTAAATTTTTGGATTAAATTTATTTGACTGAATTGCCTAGAATGGCAATTTTGTAAAAAAGTTTATTGGTAAAAGGTATTTTGGTCTTTTCACCCAAAAAGGACATGGAAGGAATTTTGAGATTTCTTTAATATATGAATAGTGGTTGGTTGGAATCCAAATAAATTTAGTTAAAATTTTACAAAATGGTAAACTAGTAAATATGAATTCAGTTGGGGGACATTTTGGTAAATTGGAATACAATGAATTAAAAATTTATTTATATTTATACAAGTGGCATATATATATGATATATGAAGAGTTATCATCAAAAAATTCATTCCCAAACCGTGGAGAAAGAGGACAAAGAAGAGGAAATCTTACAAGCTCGATTTCAGCCTAGAAACTCAGTTTTTAGGTAATCTTCTGAACTACAAAGTTGTTATTCTCTTCAATCTCTATCTATTGATGTAAATTATTCATGGATTTCATGCTTAATTGATGAGATTTGATATGAGAGAGAAATTAGGGTTTATGTTCAAATTTGGGGGTTTTATGATTCTATGAATCTATGTTCGATTTTATGTTGAAATCAAGCAAGAATGATGTTGAATTCATGTTTTTGAATTAGGATTTAAACCCTAAAAAATTTATTAGCCTTGAAGAATATTATGGTTTAGGTATCCAACCTTGAACTAGGGTTTGTGAAGATGAGTTAGTAATCTAGCAAGCTAAATTTGTTGTTTGAAATCAAAATCCTAAATTTAAACCCTAAAGGAATAATTCAGCAAAGTGTTAAAGTTAGGGGTTTAATTCTGATTTTTGGAGTTTGAAATGTATTTTTGTTGTTAGTGATGTTTCAGGCATGAAAATGAAGTTAAAATGCTAAACCGATGATTATTCGAGCTAGTGACCATTTTGACAATTTGTCAAAAGTGGATAACCAATTCAGCAATGGTGTATACGAAGAGGACAAATTCTAACTTTTTTTATGTTAAGTGATGATTATGATGTATAGTTGATGATTGGGGGCCTAATTGCAAAGTTTTAAAGCTAGAATCCTTGAATTGTAAATTGGTGACTATTTCGACAAATTAGACAACAAAGGTTTGAAATGTGACAATTAAGTATTTGAAGAGTACTATGTTGGAAAAATTTATTTAATTGATTTAGATGTTGATTTCGAAGTGGATAGAAGCTTGTATTCACTTAGGGACCAAAATGGCAATTTGTAGAATACAAGGGACCAATTCGGCTATTAAGAAAAAGTAAAGAAAAAATTGTGGAAAATGGAAAATGCATTAATTGGATCAAAAAACATTCCTTTGGGGACCAAGAAGACAAATCGGCTTGATGTTTAGGGACCAAATGGAACTTTTCAAAGTTTAGGTCCTAAAGTAGAAATGATGAAAAATGTAAGGATCAAGCTAAAATTAACTATTTAAAGCTTGAAAAAGTCCTTAGGGACTAAAATAAGTATTTTAGTAAAGGTTGAAAGCTTAAGGTAAAATGTGAGAAAAATGTGATTCGAATATAAGAAACTTTATTGGATCAATTATATATTTAATGGATAGTTATTTTATTTACTTTCCATTATTATATTTAGAGTGAATATGTTCTAACATATACTTGAAATGGTATATGTTATTTTGTAATGTAGCTTTCGATACGAATTGGGACCGTACTAACAAAAAATGGAAATGAAAATGGTCAGGAGTGAGATCAAGTGATAAAGTGGACTTCATTACAAGGCCAGGTGAGCGCATTTTTACTTATTTATTATATATGTGATATGAGTGAGTGCATTTTTACTTATTTATATATATATGTGATACGAGTGAGTGCATGTAATATCCCATTATTTGATTAGTGACCAAAATGCAAAGAATCAAAAGCTAGTGGTTTTAGTTCAGTGACTAAAATATAAAGTTTTAAAGTTGGTGACAAAAGTGAAAAGTTGAGAAAAATTCAAGGACCAACATGGTAATTTTCCCAATAATTATTTTTATTCCATAAATAGATAGATCATCTAAGGGTGTGGAATGAATATAAAAACTATGGTTTGATCTGATGTTTCTATTATTGGGTAATTACGGTTAAAGTTTAAGTGTAATTCGGGTAATCGTATGAGCTCAAAATTTTATGAAAATTTGAAGGAAGTCTTAAAAAGACCCGAAGAGCATAGCATCGAAGTTCGAATTGTTTTTAAATCAGTCTAGATTCTATTCTATTTAGTATTATGTATAGGTGATGGAATGGCATTTTTGAAAATAATTTATTTCATTAATGGCATTTTTCATTTCACCTATACTTTTTAATGAAAATTAATTATGGAAGAAGATAAAGTGTAGGTGTTGAATGGTGATTAGTTATAATTAAAGGGACTATTTTAGAGATTTTTATTATTATATAGCCAAATTTAAAGACATTCAGCATTAATCAAAGAAAGAAAAAAGTTGGAATTGTGTTCATCATTCTCCAAGGCTGCCGAAACCTCAAGGGGACTAGGTAAGAAATTTTCAATTCAATTTTTGACTTGATTTGTTTGATATTTGACTAGAAACATGAAACAAGAAATTGATCTCCCTTAAATTCTCTATCTTTTGACATAAGTTTTGCTTAGTTTCCATGGTTCTAAGTTGAGTTTGATGATTAGGGTGGTTGAAGAACATGTTAAGATTTCATGTTTTAAAGCTTAATCAATTTGGAAATGGTGTTGTAGTGTTGTTTAGATGCTAGAAATGATGAAAACTTCTTGGTAAACTTTAAAGACCATTTCGGCTATAAGAGGAAAAATTAGGGGAAATTTTGCAAAAATTTATTTGATGATGGAAATGATTAGAATGGTGTTTTCTAAGTTTAATTATATGGTTGGATTGAAGAAAACATCATTTTAGGGCTATTTTGTGAATTTTGTAAGTTGGGTGAAATAGGTGAGAAATTTGGAAATATTCAAGAAGCATAGTTATATTGGTTGCTATAATACAAGGATTATTTTAGTATTAAAATTTTTGGATTATTAGATGAAATGTGAAAGTTTCCAAGTTTTAGATTATAAACCCTAAAAGAGAGAATTTAAGGTTTAAAGGGAAATTATCAAATTATTGGTTGTAGTGTGTAGTTTGAAATAAGATTAAAGTATAGGAAGTATTGTGGTAGCAAAGAAGTGATTGGTTGAAAATATTAAATTTTCCATATTGGTATGTACATTTATTAGTAAAGGTTGGACATGTACTTAAGGTTGCTTGTGTCATGTATTTAATGTACATACAGATAACAAGCAAGTTCGAGATCAAACGAGCGAAGAAAGAAGATAGAAAGTGCAATCGAGCTTAGTGAGGCTAGTATAAATTATACCTTTGAAAGTGTCAATGTGAGTGCAATGCATGCATGGCATGATTTTTATGTCATTCATTATATAATTGACATGTTAAAAATATGTCCAGAATTGAGAATACATGCATGGATCACTACTTATTCCTGGAATGTTATTTTACGTATGAATTGCTTAATATGTATATATGTTACCATGTATGAGATTATGATTGATATAAAGCCCAAAGTATGAGATAGGAAATTAAAAGTATAGTTGGATATCCATAGAGTCGTAAACAGCTGTATAAACATTTTAGCACTCCCGGTAGAGTGCAAATTATTATAAGCACTTCAGGTAAAGTGCAAAATATTTAATAATTGTATACTCCGGTAAGTATACAAAAGCACTTCGGTGTTAAGCACTTCCAGTTAAGTGCTCATAATATGCTATACTCAAGTAAGTATAGGGGGGATGACTCGTGTACAAAAATTTCCCTAATTCAATACTTGGGCTAAATGAATTGAAAAACAAGTTAAAAAGGCTTGAAAGTTCGATGATGAATATGGCAACGATATTGGTAAGAATCAAGGTTATTACCATGTAATATGTTACTATACATATATCATGTCATATATGTTAAAATGCATAAAATGGGAGGTGATCATATGCATTGTTACTATAATATATTGATACCTATGTTAAATTGCATTTGAATTAAATGTTGTTGCCTCACTAAGTATATGCTTAGCGTATGATGACTGTCCTGCGTAGGTTTTAAAGGAGCTTCGAGTGAAGAGTAGCCAAGCATCACTTTTATATTTTGGGAGGTATATCTCCATACTCATAGTAATGTAATGGCATCCATCATTTCTTTTAGAAATGTACTGGATGGCATGTATATTTTAGTGGGGTTTGTAATAGTTTATTACCAAATGTGGTTGGTTAATAGTTGATATAATATGGATGATGAACCTAGTAAGATTTATTATGGTTATAAATGATAATGGACTAAGTTTATACTAAAAATGGGTCCTAAGATAGAAAGTTTAAAATCTGTCCAGAAATGTACGCAAAAGCAATGTGTTTGAAAATCAGCATAAATTCCACAATCAGAATTAGATTGTGAATCTTATATGTATGAATTAAAAATTTTGTCTAGTTTCTCACAAAATTAACGGTGACTGATTTCGAGTTCTATGTAAAAAGATATGAATTTTTTTCGAAGGAAGGTCAGAAAACAGGGGAACAAAATTTTAGTATTTTGGGGCTGTGACGTGAATTTAGGAATTTATTTGAATTTTTGTGTAATGAGTTTAGGATAATAATTTATATGGTTAGAAAGCTTGATTAATCTAGTTTAATTAGAAAATTTTGGGCTATAATTCATGAAATGCTTTTATGCAGGTGGATAGGCCAACAAGGCTAGCGTATTTCATACTGATAAAGTAAGAACGATATTATGACTTTGGATATATATACATACAATTATGATTTATATTGATCCTTTGAACATGGAATGTTGATTTTGCCCAAGTACTATTGTGACGTCTTTGGTATAGTTGGATATCCATAGAGTCCTAGCAGCTGCGTCCTAGCACTACAGTGCGTTTCAGTCACTTCGGTGATGTTTAGACACTTCGGTGTCGATTTAGACGCTATGGCGTTGTTCAGACACTTTGGTGTTGTTAGCACAAAATGTGCGATTATGAGGAGCAAAGAGCGTCCTCGAGTACGTACTCATCTCAGTCTCTTCGACGATGCAAACGCTACGGCGTCGTAGATACTACGGTGTCGTGATGACTCGCGTACCATAGAATCACATTATATTGTAATTCGGGCTATAATACATGAAATGCATTTACACAGATAGTTAAGTTAAAAAGCTTAACGTATATTTGATTAATAAAATAAAGATTTGATGATATGATATAAACTGCAATTGGGAATCACTTGTCATCTTGCAAGAATTGTTTTAAATGTTTGCCCTTGGTAGCATAATAATAAGTATGACAGTATTGTGGTATACCAGAAGATTCAATCTGGCACTTAAATGTGTCCATAGTTATCTGGCACTTAAATTGTGTCCATAGTTATCTGGCACTTAATTGTGTCCACCGTTTGCACCTAAGGGAATTGGCTAGTACTCTGGGAGTACATGACTCGTTTACTCGTCTCTTGATATTTACCTTGAGCCATAAGATTTTACAGTACAGGTTCATTACATGAGTATCATGCTTTACTAAATATCATGCCTAATATAGCTATTTCATCTACAAATAATTTTATACCATATTTTACATGTTACATATTTCTGTGCCTCACTGAGATATACTCAGCGTGTATTTATGTTATACACGTAGGTGATTGGGATTAGTAGATGACATCCTTTGCTTCATCATCATTCTGTATAGTAGATAATCGACATGTATTTATGTAATCATGACATCCGTCTTTTGTATGTTTAATAGTGGCATATATTTAATAAATCTGTGTATTTTGTTAAAGTAATTATCGGGGCCTATAATAGTGGCGTAAACTATTTTAAATTGATTATTATATCTACAGTTTGGTGTTAAATAGTCTGATTTGATATATTTTATATGAATTAGATATCGAATAATTTTATTAGAAATCCTTTTGTAAATTAAATTATTTTAGTATGTTTGTATACTTTATGTAAAAAATTTTATAATCGGAAGTCGAATAAATATTTTATATCGGTATTAATTAAAGTTAAATGTGCTTGAGTTATAGAAATATTAAGATGGGTGACCACTGGGAAGTTTTTTAAAAAAAAATTTAAATCACCCCGTATTTGGTTAAATGACATGTTTAAAAAGCTATGACATTTCTGACTCGTGTCTGGTGTACGGTCATGGGAAGGGGGTGTTACATTTATTGGTATCAGAGCTATAGGTTTAGCCGGTTCTGGAGTTAAACCGAGCTCGATAAAAGTGTTAAAGTGTGTACATGCCACTAGGATGTCATATTTACTGAAAAGAAATATTTGTATGATTGATGCAATTGTTTACTAGTCAAAGGGGTTACTGTAGGAATGAATGTCTGAATGAGAATGAATACCGTTGGACAATTAAAAGAGGGAACATTAGGAGTTCCTAGAAATGAGTAAGAAGATAAACTAAGTCTAGTACCCGATTTAAACGGGGTAATAACAAATGAACTGATATAGTAATATATTGAAATAGCGTTGTAAAGTCTATAAAGTCTTTACTATGAAAAGTTGATAGAGTATTGGTTACAGATGAGTATTTTGCTCAAAATATTTCAATGAAGTGTCACTTAAAGCGATTGATTGAAAATAAGCACGAGTGGTGTTTAGATCCTTTTATCAAGTAAAAGAATTTCAAAGTATTAGAATGGTGACTTTGGTAAAAAAATGAAAAGATTGTTAAAGTAAGGGTTGAAGAATTATTTAGTCTTCGTAGTGAATACTAAGATTATTAGTGAGGACATAAGTACAATTCCGACAGCTCGAGATTGATGTAATTCCCAGTAATGAGCCAGTGTCTATGGCTTCATACAGAATGGCACCTACAGAACTGAGAGGTTAAAGTCTCAGTTGCAGGAATTACTAGACAGAGGATAGTGCTACATATTTAAAAAAAAGGGTTATATGTAAAAACTCTTGAAAGGTGAGTTTGGTTATCAGAAGTGGCTTTCTTGTGTCACATTGTTTTAACTGAAGGGATCCACGTCGATCCTAAAAAGATACAATCATTGTGTAATGGAAGGTTCCCAATAATATTAACGAGGTTTGCAGTTTTTTTAGACTTGCTGGATATTATCGAAGGTTTATGAACAACTTTTCGATGATAGTTGCTCCACTTACAAAGTTATTGAGAAAGAATGTTCTATTCGTATGGACTGAGAAGTGTCAAGAAAGCTTTGATCAGTTAAAGAAAATTTTAACAGAAGCTTCAGTTTTTGTAAAACCAGTCATAAAAAGAGTTTAATCTGTACTGTAACGCATCCTATAATGGAATAGGGTGCGTGTTGATGCAAGATGGGAAGGTGATCACGCATGCTTCCCAGCAACTAAATCCACATGAAAGGAATTACCCGACTCATGATCTGGAACTTGCGGTTGTAGTTTTTACTCTAGAAGTGTGGTGATATTATCTCTATGGTGAACGCTACCATAGGTATACTGATCATAAGAGTTTAAAATATTTGATGACACAGAAAGGGTTGAATCTACGGCAACAAAGATGATTGGAACTAACAAAGGATTATGACCTGATCATTGATTACCATCCAAGCCGAGCAAATGTCGTAATCGATACCTTAAATCGGAAGACATTTATTACATTATGAACTTTAAATGCTCATCTGACATGAAAAGGATGGTTCTTTACTAGTAGAGATGCAATTAAGATCTTTATTTCCAAGTTGAAATAAAGAAAGTCGGCAACAAGATGAAGACTATATAGCAAAGATGAAACAAGTGGAGTGCCAATATCTATAGTATCAGATCGAAATCCAAAGTTCACATCAAGATTTTAGAATGCACTACATAAAGCTTTGGGGACACGACTAAACTTTAGTAATGTGTTTCATCCTCAAATAGATGACCAAGCTGAAAGAACAATTCGAATACTAAAAGATATGCTAAGAGCTTGCGTGATTGAGTTTGAGGGATCATGGGAAAAGTATTTACCACTAGCAGAATTTGCCTACAATAACAGTTATCAGACAAGTATATAGATGGCACCCTATGAAACCCTCTATGGTCGAAAGTGCAAATCGCCATTAAATTGGTTTGAGTTATATGATCGCAAGCTGATTAAGCCAGATTTGTTGCAAGAAATGGAAGAAAATAATATGTTTCGGGGACAAAGGAAAACTAAGTCCCAGGTGTATTGGACCTTAAGAAATTCTAAAGAAAGTTGGCCCTGTGGCATATCAACTAGCTCTTCCACCGAAGAAGAGTAAAATCCATGATGTTTTCTAGGTCTCGATGCTCTAAAGATACAGATCGGATCCTTCACACGTGATTATACTAGAGGAGATAGATTTGCAATCAGATTTGACTTACGAAGAGGAACCAGTAAAGATACTGGCTTATGGTGTCAAATAATTAAGGAACAAGCATATACCATTGGTTAAGGTCCTTTGGCACAACCACCAAGATGAAGAGGCAACATGGGAAGCTAAGGATACAATGGAAAAACAGTACCCACATTTATTCGAAACAGGTACATCTTGAAAATTCGAGGATGAATTTTCTTAAGGGGGAAGAATTGTAATACCCCAAAATTTATAGTACTGTTTAAGGGTCATTTAGTGCTAAGATAATTGCTTAAAAGCTTACTTAGTGACTACAATGACAAAAATGCAAATGTTAGGATTTTCTCAATTATGGACTGTAGAAAAAGAAATTTCTTAGGTTTTAAGGTGTCATGTGATAGAGAACGAGTAAAATAGGATACTCGCAAAATTTTGTTAAAATACAAGGAAAATTGGAATGGGAATTCAAGGTTAAAGTTTAGTGACCAAAATGATAAGTTTTCAAAACTTGTACGGTACAAGTCGAAATATAAAAAGTTGAGGGACCAAAGTTTTAATTTCCCAAAACTTAGGTGTTTTATTTCATAAATGGACAGAGCACCCATTGGTGTGGACTGACTGTGGAATTACTAGTTTGATCCGATATTTTGATTATTGGGAAATCACAGTCAAAGTTTAAGTGGAATTCGGATACTCGGATCGAACTGAAATATTATGAAATTTTAAAATATGATAGAGGAAGGTTATAAAGGTCATTTCCAAGTGTTGGAAATATTTTATTTCGATTCAGGATAAATCCTATGATTTATATTGATTAAGGAATTTATTTAGTAACTGATAAAATTCTCAGCATTTATCGGTAAATCGGATCAAGCTAAAATTTTGGAGATGATTCCATAGACTTTGGAAGAGTTATAACATATTATTTTATGGATATTTGGAGAGTTAAATGTTTGGATTAAATTTATTTGACTAAAATTGCCTAGAATGTCAATTTTGTAAAAAAGTTAATTGGTAAAGGTATTTTGGTCTTTTCACCCAAAAGGGACATGGAAGGAATTTTGAGATTTCTTTAATGGATGAATAGTGGTTGTTTGGAATCCAAATAAGTTTAGTTAAAATTTTATAACATGGTAAACTAGTAAATATGAATTCAGTTGGATGGTAAATTGGAATAAAATGAATTAAAAACTTATTTTTATTTATACAAGTGGCATAAATATATGATATATGAAGATTTATCATCCAAAAATTCATTCCCAAACTATGGAGAAAGAGGAGAAAGAAGAGGAAGTCTTACAAGCTCGATTTAAGCCTCGAAACTCAGTTTTTAGGTAATCTCCCGAAAAGTTTTTCTTCTTTTCAATCTCTATCTATTGATGTAAATTATTCATGTATTTCATGCTTGATTGATGAGATTTGATATGAGAAAGAAATTAGGGTTTATGTTCAAATTTGGGGGTTTTATGATTCTATGAATATATGTTCGATTTTATGTTGAAATCAGGCAGGAATGAAGTTGGATTCATGTTTTTGAATTAGGATTTAAACCCTAAATCCTTTAAGAAGATTAGGGTTTAGGGGTCTAACCTTGAATTAGGGTTTGTGATGATGAGCTAGTAATCTAGCAAGTTTGATTTGTTGTTTGAAATCAAAACCTTAAATTTAAACCCTAACGAACTAATTCAGCAAAGTGTTAAAGTTAGGGGTTCAATTCTGATTTTTGGAGTTTGAAATGTAATTTTGTTGTTAGTGATGTTTGAGGCATGAAAATGAAGTTAAAATGCTAAACCGGTGATTATTCGTGCTAATGACCATTTTGACAATTTGTCAAAAGTGGATAACCTAGTTGGAAATGGTGTATAAGAAGAGGACAAATTCTGATTTTTTTATGTTAAGTGATGATTATGATGTATAGTTGATGATTGGGGGCCTAATTGCAATGTTTTAAAGCTAGAATCCTTGAATTGTAAATTGGTGACTATTGCAACAAGTTAGAGAACAAAGGGTTGAAATGTGACAATTAGGCATTTGAAGAGTACATGTTGTAAAAATTTATTTAAGTGATTTAGATGTTGATTTTGAAGTGAATAGAAGCATGTATTCACTTAGGGACCAAAACGACAATTTGTAGAATACAAAGGACCAATTCGGCTATTAAGAAAAAGTAATGGAAATTTGTGGAAAAATAGAAAATAGATTAATTGGATCAAAAACATTCCTTTGAGGACCAAGAAGACAAATTGGCTTGAGGTTTAGGGACCAAAAATGGAACTTTTCAAAGTTTAGGTCCTAAAGTGTAAAGGATAAAAAATGTAAGGATCAAGCTTAAATTAACTATTTGAAGCTTGGAAAAGTCCTTAGGGACTAAAATAAGTATTTTAGTAAAGGTTGAAAGCTTAAGGTAAAATGTGAGAAAAATTTGATTCGAATATAAGAAACTTTATCGGATCAATTATATGTTTAATGGATAGTTATTTTATTTACTTTCCATTATTATATTTAGAGTGAATATGTTCTAACATATACTTGGAATGGTATATGTTATTTTATAATGTAGCTTTCGATACAAATTGGGACCATACTAACAAAAATGGAAAGGAAAATGGTCAGGAGTGAGATCAAGTGATAAAGTCGACTTCATTACAAGGACAAGTTAGCACATTTTTACTTATTTATTAAACATGTGATATGAGTGAGTGTATTTTTACTTATTTATATATATGTTATACGAGTGAGTGTATTTTTACTTATTTTATATATGTGATATGAGGGAGACTTTTGAAAAATCGACCATGATATTAATGAAAATGTATGTTGATCAAAGTTATGTAAATGGCATGAGATATTAAATGGCATATGTGATACATTAATATGGCATAATGATTTATCTAAGATAAATCGAATTTTAGATTTTGGGTATGAACTTCCCATTATCGAATTATGGATGATAGAATTGATGGATTGGATATTAAATGTGAAAATATTATATTGTTATGTCTGAGTACTAGTGTGAGAGTCTTTGGTATAATTGGATATCCATAGAGTCTTCGCAGCTGCATTCCAGCACTACGGTGCGTTCTAGACGCTACGACATTGAAGACACTATGGTGTTGTTTAGACACTTTGGTGTTGACATTAGATGCTACAACGTTGCAGACACTTCGGTGTTGTTTAGACACTTCGGTGTCGACTAGCACAAAAGGTGCAATAATGAGGAGCAAAGGGCATCCTCGAGTACGTATTCACCATCAGACGCTACGACATTGTAGACATTACGATGTCATTATGATGACTCGTATACCATAGGTTCACATGAAATTGTACTTTGGGCTATAATTCATGAAATGCTTTTATGCAGGTGGATAGGCTTATAAGGCTATCGTATTTCCGACTGATAAAGTAAGAACGATATTATGACTTGGGATATATATAAATACAATTATGATTTATATTGATGCTTTGAACATGTAATGTTGATTTTTCTCAAGTACTATTGTGAAGTCTTTGGTATAGCTAGATATCCATAGAGTATTAGCAGCTGCGTCCTAGCACTATGGTGCGTTTCAGTCACTTCAGTGATGTTTAGACACTTCAGTGTCGACTTAGACGCTACGACATTGTTTAGACACTTTGGTGTTGTTAGCACAAAATGTGCAATTATGAGGAGCAAAGAGCATCCTCGAGTACGTACTCATCTCAGTCGCTTCGGCGATGCAGACGCTACGGCATCGTAGACACTACGGTGTCGTGATGACTCACATACCATAGCATCACATTATATTGTACAGGCTATAATACATGAAATGCATTTATACAGGAAATTAAGTTAAAAAGCTTAACGTATATTTGATTAATAAAATAAAGGTTTGATCATATGATATAAACTGCAATTGGGAATCGCTTGTCATCTTGCAGGAATTGTTTTAAATGTTTGCCCTTGGTAGTATAATATTAAGTATGACAGTATTGTCGTATACCAAAAGAGTCAATCTGGCACTTAATTGTGTCCATAGTTTATCTGACACTTAATTGTGTCCATAGTTATCTGGCACTTAAATTGTGTCCATAGTTATCTGGCACTTAATTGTGTCCACCATTTGCACCTAAGGGAATTGGCTAATACTCTGGGAGTACACGACTCGTTTGCTCGTCTCTTGATATTTACCTTGGGCCATAAGATTTTATAGTATAGGTTCATTACATGAGTATCATGCTTTACCAAATATCATGCCTAATACAGCTATTTCATCTACAAATAATTTTATACCGTATTTTACATGTTATATATTTCTGTGCCTCACTAGGATATACTCAGCGTGTATTTATGTTATACACGTAGGTGATCGGGATTAGTAGATGATAGCCTTTGCTTCATCATCATTCTGTATAGAAGATAATCGACATGTATTTCAATAATCATGAACCCGTCTTTTGTATGTTTAATAGTGGCATGTATTTAATAAATCTGTCTATTTTGTTAAAGTAATTATCAGGGCCTATAATAGTGGCGTAAACTGTTTTAAATTGATTATTATATCTATAGTTTGGTGTTAAATAGTGTGATTTGATATATTTTATATGAATTAGATATCGAATAATTTTATTAGATACTCTTTTGTAAATTAAATTATTTTAGTATGTCTGTATACTTTATGTAAAAAGTTTTTTAATCAAAACTTGAATAAATATTTTATATCGGTATTAATTAAAGTTAAGTGTGTTTGAGTTATAGAAATATTAAGATGGGTGACCACTGAGAAGTTTTTTTTAAAAAAAATTAAATCACCCCAGATTTGGTTAAAAGATTTGTTTAAAATGCTGTGACATTTTTGACTCGTATCTGGTATACGGTCACGAGAAGGGGGTGTTACAGATGCAGTGACAGTTCAGATTAACAAGCCATTACAACGAAAGTTGGATGAGGATGCAACGAGAGTTGATCCACTTGTTCGATGATGTGTGGTTTTGATGAACAATGGAAGTTGTGGTTAATTTACATGTTTGAGTCGCCGATTGAATTGTTGAGTGAAAGCCAGCAAGCAAGCTTAATACTATTTGTCAAATGAATCATTTTATGTTGCTGCCTTGTTGCACACGATAATCTGCTGAGTTAAGCGAAGGGGATCCAGTTCTTTAATTGGTTTTTCTTCTGTATTTGTTAATTTGTCCTCTCTGCTTCAATATCAACCTTAAATTCAATCCTTTTATATCTCATTTACAGTCACAATTACAATCATAGTCCTTTGATTTTCAGAATTGCTTACAACGACATAAGAATATAACTAAATACTTATCCTTGTGGGATCGATATCTAACAGGATCTACTTGTTAGCTATACTTGCTTTGGTAGTGTATGCTTGCACAATTTGTGTGATGTTGATTCGCCGATCAAGTTTTGGCACCATTGCCAGGAATGTCGTTATTTGGTGTTTATATTTTTGTTTGTAATTCTATTTCTTTTCTTTAGTTTGTAGTTGTTACTTATCTTTTTTTTCTTTGTTGTTTTTTCTTCTTTACAATAGTATATTGGGTGTTGTATGACCATAATCTCTGCCACACCACTTCTCATACATGATATAGAAATTGAACTCTCAGATGGAGATTTAGAGAACAAAGAGAAATGGCAAGACAAGGCAAAATGAGGGTATACATACATTGCCCCCACAAGATCCCAAAATCCACCGTTGTATCCACCAATTCCAGTTCAAAACAGAATAATCTGAGATGTTTTAGTTCCTCCTTTGGATGATTTACAACCAGGAGTGGTTCAAGTCTATTCAAGCTGAAAATTTTGAGTTGAAGCCACCATGTTGCAAATGCTCAACCTCGAATGGGCAGTATGTTTGTTGCCACATAAAGATGCTAGAGAGCATCTTCAATCATTTCTATTAATTTGTGCTTCTTTTAGTCAACAAGGTGTTCTGATGATGCCTTACGTATGCAATTATTTCTATATTCTTTATAGAGAAGAACTTGCACTTGGTTTCGTGGACTTCCTACTGGATCTATCACTTCATGAAATGACCTTGCAACACAGTTTGTGTTACGCTTTAATCCACAGATAATGAACTTGTGTCTGAGGAATGATATCACTATTTACTATCATTTGGATGATGAAACTCTCCATTCTACATAGGAAAGATACAAGTCATTATTGCAACGATATCCCAATCATGGTCTTCAACAAGAAACTCAAATTGAGAACTTCTACAATGGATTGAACACTTCCAAAAATATCTTGTTGATGGATCATCTAATGGACCTTTACTTGATTGCACTTACACTGTTGCTATATTAGTTTGGAGCAATTCACACAAAATGATTCTCAATATCCTATTTCGAGAGCTGCTTCATGCAAGGCGGTACCAGGAGTTTTCGAGCTGGATGATATTTTTTTCTATAAAGGCTTAAATTTTTCTAGAGAATAAAATCAAGAATATGGAAGGAACAATTAAAGTTGCTCATATTCAACTTGCTCAATAGACAACTGCTTATGTGTTCTCTTGTGAGATATGTGGTGAAAACCATAGTTATGAAGATTGCCTACAACATGCAGAAAATGCGAGTTATGTTAGCAACATGCGGGGCATTATCATGAGAAATTCTTACAATGCATCTAATAGGCAATCTTGGGGAAATTCTAATTCTGGGAAAAACTCTGGAGTATTTCGCTTTGGGAATAATACTTTTCAAGGAAACTCTAGTGTGCGGCAAGGGAATTTCAGTTATCCGCATTAGCAATATACTCCATAAGTTCCATTGCAGTCACAACATAACAAGGTGAGCGAAAATAGAGGGACTTACCAGCTTGGTTCGATCGAGAGGAAATAAACGGAATATATATATTTCTAAATATTATTTTCTGGTTGTGATCGAACAAGGAAAGAAAACAAGGATAGGAAAAGTTGAGAGGGAATTCTTACATTAGAAAAAATGAGAATTGACCGAACTAATGGTATAATCAGAGTAAGAGATTAGAGACCCAAGTTTAGTAGAATAAAATGGGAGCCATCATTATTAATCAGATGAAATTGATAACAAAAAGCTGTATGTAAGGTGAGTGTAGTTATGAGTGTAGTTATGAGTCTCAAGATTGGTTCAATACAATCTCGATTGTATTTGATATTTTTGATTGCATATAATATATTGTGTGATTTGTTTGTAAGTTTAATTAGAGTATTTTGATAATATGGTGTAAATACGGAAGTACGCTTAACCTTTTGATATTTTCTCTTGTGAGTATAATGTTTTAATTTTGATATGATTTATGTTTTAAATGAAATTAAGACTTGAGTTATGATTAGTGACAAATTATTATGATGTGTTAAACTATGGAGCTCAAAGCTCATTTATGACTGTACTATGATGCTAAAACAAGCTATGGAACTTCAAGATTCACTTATGATATGAATATGATACATTGTAGATAAAAGCTCACTTATGTGATAAGACTCTTCTTCTAAGAATAAAGCTTAAAATGCTATAAGTTGATTAAACAATGGAAGCTCTTAGACGCTTTGGCATGGTACACTGGTATATTCGGACTACGATCCACGGGCTATAGCTCAGGGATGATGATCCCATATATGTAATATACTTGAACACTAGTCATTATTTTGTTCTTTGTGCTATGTGTAACACGGACCAATACGGTTAAACACGGACCGATGCTACCTATGTCCAATGTGATCCAAGGCAAATATTGTTAAAATGCATAAACTCAGATATGAACTCTAATGAGAACTCCGATAAGAGTTCCGATAGAATCTCGATAAGATATGATAAGTGTAAGACATGAAAGGAAATGCAAAAGTATGTCTTATACAAACTTTGGAAGCTCTTGAATTCTGATAAAGCTTTCATAAAACAAAGTTAATATAAAATATGACTTGGAAGAAAAAATTAAACTATACCATCCCTAACTTATGTGCATTGAATAACATCATATGTCTTATTTACATTGATTCATATCATCTTTTATCATTGAAATATTTATATGTCATATGTCTTGAAGTTCACTACCTCACTAGGCTATATAAGCCTAATGTACTTCATTTGTATGCATTGAAGGTTTTAAGTCTTCGTGATCGATTAAATCGTATCTTTGGGCTACAAGTCACTTTTAAAGCATTAGGTAAGTTCCTCAGGTTCCTTTGATAAACTCCTAGTATGGTGGCATATGATACAAGCATGTTTGAATACATTTCAGGGTATGAACTAAGTATGCCGATTTTGCATTAGGGTAAATATGACCTTGGTTGATAACAAGATATGATTAAGTGATAACTAGGACTTTGATGTACGGTATAATATTATGATTGAATTAGTGGTTATGAATCCCTGCTATATAAGATTTTGAATGAACCTTTAAAACAAATGGAAATAAGTGGACCTACGCATAATGGATTTGTAATGCTTGGAGCTAAGTCATGTTAAGTTTAGCTTGTTAAGTATGATGTACTTTATTAAGTTTGAAAGTTCGAACAGTGAGTTGATATAGTATAACATGCTTAAATAACAGATTTTATGCTTAGTACTAACAGTCTGAGTCTTGAAGCATAAGTGTAAGAATTAGATATGAAATATGCGTAAATGGGTGTTAAGTTATATACCTTGAGATTTTGAATAGGCAACAAGGAAATTTAGAGACGGATACACGTGTAATTAGTCTTAAAAAGTTCAAAATTATGGTATTATGGTTAAAGAGGTTTAAAACTTTTTTGAATGGAATTAAAATGGAATTAGAATATCAGACGTGCAATCTGGTACGACATTTGCGACGTACCGGTACGACTAAACTAAAATAGACCATTTAGTACATGGTGTATCAGTAGAATGGAGTGTACCGGTACGAAAATTAGATATTGAAATTTAATTGGTCCGGCGTACCGGTATTGTGTATTTAAGTACCAGAACGGTGCTGGTCGGTACCGGTACAAATGCTAGTACCTGTACGAAAATGAGTTATTGAAATTTGAAAAATTAATTGGTACCGGTACAGATGGCAGTTAATACAGTTAGGGATAAATTTCAAGTTTTGAATCTTTCCATTTTAGTCCTAAATAAACCACTTATCAATCAATTGGATAAGTCATTTATGCCCTAATGAGTTAAAATATGACAAGAAGGCATGAATTGTCATGAATTTCAAGAATGGGTCCTTAACATCGAAAAGAATCATGAATTTATAGAAATTACAAACTAGTCCCTAATTAGTCAACATGTTACTTGATTAAGTTCTAGACCTCCAAATGAGTTGGAAAATTACAAGTGAGTCTAATAAGGTATGAATTGCATGTATGTGGAGTTAGATTCTGGAAAATGTCATGAAATGCTAAAATTACAGTTTAGTTCTAAAACTTCGAATGTCTTGCACAATGATCCTAAGCGTAAACACAAGCTCGACATGATCTGATATGATTATTTACATGGAATGCATGACAAGAAACATATTTTCACTTTATAATAACATAAATAATTTGCAAATCATGAAATCATATGTTTCAGAGTTAAACTTTTGGTCCCTAGCGAGGAATTTAGATTATTGTCTTAATAATTAAATTGAGTTTGGTTTAATCAGGTTAAAATTCAGACATGGGTGATTGACTACAGATGAAATCTGATAAGTTCCTTAATTTTAAAATATTCACGCTTTAGTCTTTAAACTTGTACCTTTTGTAAAATAATCCTTAAAGATTAAAATCAAAATTGTTAAGAATAAGGCCTCTATTAATTAATGTTTGCTTTAGAATTATGCATGTTATGGTTTATGTACAACATTGATTCGATTTGTTTTGAATAATCTACTACTCCGATTCTCTAATTTGTTTTTCCTAGTACAACTTCTGATCTGGTTTCCTCCCAAATCGGGTAGGGGGTGTTACAGTTTTGCAACGATGCAAGGGCACTAATCTCATTCTAAACTGGGAAAAATGTCATTTTATGGTCACATAAAGAATTGTTTTAGGCCATCGAATTTCTAAAGAAGGAATTGAGGATGATAAAGCTAAGGTGGATGTTATTGAAAGATTGCCTCCACCAACGAATGTAAAAGGTATTCAACGTTTCCTTAGCAATGCTGATTCTTGTAGAAGATTTATTCATGATTTTTTGAAAATCACAAAGTCGTTATGTCTATTGCTGGAATAAAATAGAAAATTAGACTTTGACGATGCATGTATGGATACATTTAATCGAATTAAGAAACAAGTTGTGAACACACCTATTGCCGTTGCACCCAACTGAGAGCAACTGTTTGAACTTATGTGCGATGCTAGTGATTTCGCTGTTGGGGTAGTTCTAGGCTAAAGATGAGACAATGTATTTCATGCAATCTATTATGCTAGTAAGACAACAAAGGCTTAGATTAATTACACAACTATATAGAAAGATTTATTAGCGCTTTTGCTTTTGATAAGCTTCATTCTTATCTTGTTGGTGCAAAGATTACGGTGTTTACTGATCATTTAGCCTTGAGACACTTTTTTGCTAAGAAATATGCAAAACCAAGATTTGATTCGATGGATCTTGTTGTTGCAAGAGTTTGACATTGAGATAAAAGACCGAAAAGGGCCGATTATTTTTCAAGATTAGAATCAAGTAGCGAAGATGGAAATAAACTTCAAATTGTCGACGATTCCATATGAAAAGCTCTTTGTTGTGGATGCAACATCTTGGTATGTGGATTTTGTCAATTACCAAGTATGTAGAAAAACTCCTATAGGTGTCACTGGACATAAGAAGGCAAGATTTCTTCGTGATGCAACTAAATATCAATGGAATAAACATTATCTATTCAAGGTTTGCAATGATAATATTATCAGACGTTGCTTTCCTAATGAAGAAATGATACCAATTTTACAAAGAAATATCATGATGCTCCGTATGTAGGGCACTTTGGTGGTATGAGAACTGCTACAAAAGTTCTTCAGTCAGGATTCTATTAGCGTTCATTATTTAAGGATGCCCATGAGTTTGCACAATGGTGTGATCGTTGTCAGTTCACATGATCAATATCTAGAAGAAATAAGATGCCACAATAACCAATTATGGAAATTAAACTATTTAATGTTTGGGGATTGATTTCATGGATCCTTTTCCAAATCCTTTTGGTAATCTCTATATTTTACTTGTTGTGGACTACGCTTTCCAAACATATAGAAGTGTGGATGTCACCCTAATGCTTACGAAATGCCTCTATTTACAAACACAAAAACAAACGCTGGCATGACAAGATCATATTGCAGTGACAATTTGAAGTTGAACAATTGGTTTTGTTATTTAACTCACGACCAAGTTGCACCATGGCAAATTGCGATCACGCTGGTCGACCTTTTGAAGTTGTGGTGGTTTTACCACATGGTGCAGTCACAATCAAGGATCGCAAAGAAGAACACCCATTCAAAGTCAACAAACAAAGGCTCAAGCTTTATTTTGGTGAATTTGATTCTAAAAGTGTTGAGAGCATTAAATTGGTCAATTTGTCTCATTGATTATTTTCTTTAATTTCTTTGATAGTTGTAGATTTTGTTTCTTTTCTTTTCTTGTTTATTTTCTTTTAAGTTTTTCTTTTTCTTCGTGCAGAATAATTTTCCCCTTGCTTTGGTTTAGAATCTTCGTTTCTCTAAAAGCGTTGTATGGCAAAGGCTCAACGTGATGTGCATGATTTTTAGGGGCATTTCAGGCAATTTAAGTACACCAATTTATCCATCCAATCACACCCTCTAATTTGCAATAGCAGGAGATGCATTGGGCGGACATGATTTTTTGCCACAATCAAAATCATTAAATCTCACCGCATTAGACGGTAGAGGTTTGTACCTTTTTATTTCACTTTTTTCTTTCTCCTTTATTTAATAACAATGGATTTACTGAGCTTTTTCACTAAGTTTTATTATGTTTTCTTCTTCAACATCACAAAGCTTCAATCTTTCTCAAAGTTTTCCATTTTCTTCTTTTAAGAGGAGAAGGGGGAAAGAAGAAGAAGAAGAAGAAGCATCGTGCCACCTCCTCCACACAAGATCCATGACTGAGTTAGTTGTTAAGATTTCTGTAGGCATGCATATTATGTAGTGTAATTTCTTTTAGTTAAAAGTATTGTCATTATATTTGCATTATCATTGTAATTGAATTTACTTTTATTGTCATTACATCCATCTTTGTAGCTACATTCTGCATTCTATCATTGCATTCTATTTTTGCATTGGGGATAATGCAAGGTATACACCTGGGATTTGAAATACACCCCAATTTAAAAAAAATTAAAGCAAACGGAAGGTTCTTTTTGTGGTAAAAATCTTTTGCTTGCATTCAGTGTTTGAATTCTTGAATCATGCTAATTGTTAATGAGTTGGTTGGATATATGTGTTGGATGATTGAATTATAACTCGCATGAATAAATTTGCTTGTTTATGTAAAGGATATCTAGCATCATCTCTTTGATTTTGGATGAATTCTGCCTGCTCAGCTATTGCTATATATGCTAATAGTACTTATTATGTGTAAATAAATGGCATACCAATATGAGTGCAATAAAATAGTAGCTTAAGGAGGAGTACTCAATGCATGAGTTAGAAAATGAATCTGGCCAAAGGATGTCGCTGCATGTGTGTGTGTCCAAGCAATGAAGTACTTCCTTGGGGTTCACTGCAGAATCACTGCTTTCACTTGTAAATACATATTAATATTGCATGTATGTTTATTATATTATATGAATGTTACTAATATATATAAGGTGTGGTGTGTGCATGTATATTATAAGCTATGTATGTATACGTATTAATGATGAATGTGTGTCGCAGTATGTATCTAGAGTATGAGCGATATGATTAATATATATAGATGTTATGATAATTATGGGCAGGATTATATGTACGTATGCCAATATGTTATACTTGTATAAGTATATGTTTGTATCATGTATATGTATTGTCGTTATAATTATATTATTATTATTAATATTATTAAATAAAATGAAAAAATTAAATATATTAAACCCAAATAAAAATTACAAGTCCAAGTCCAAATACAATTACAAGGCCCGGTTGGCCCAAACCAAATCTTATCTAATTACAATTATGGTGTGCGGTAAAATGTGGGCCGTTGGATCAAGATCTGATCCAACGCCACGATCAAAACCAAGAAGTCAAAAATATCTCGCCAGCCGTGTGTTCACATGTATGGACCGCTTCGAGTGCCACGCCGCTGGCAGGGTCCACGCGCGGACGCTTTAATATCCCACGCCACGCGTAAGATCCACGCGTTCGACTCCTCGATCGCGGAGCTCCACGTGGCAAGATCCGGAGCCGTCTCATCAAATCGAGGCTTCATCCAAGCCGTTCATCATTCAAGCCATCTCGACCGCTAGATCGATCGATCTAACGGCCGAGAACGCGCGTCGCCACCGGGCGAACATCCATACCGCCACCACGCCGATATTCTGCCCCCGTGTTCGAATATGCCCAAGACAACAAGCAAAAATTGTCGGGCAGTTCAGATCAAAAAAGCAAGATGCAACTTGCACCAAAACAAAGACAATGATATATATGAAACAGGGACTTTTGTAACAAAGGGGGAAAAGAATGTAGAGGTAACAAAAAAAGAGAGATACATAGATCTTGTAAAACAAAAAAAAAAAAGTTGTAAACATTCAAGGAAATCGAAAGAAAAGTCCAAAGGTAAATCCTGTCTTTTTTTTTTTTTTTTTTTTGCATGCATATACGAAAAAAAAAAAAAAAAAAAAAAAAGAGTCGTCTTACCATCGATGTTTGTGGGTCTTCCTTCCTTAGTGATAAGCCTTTCGGCTTCTCCAAGTCCGATATGGTGAACTAAAGGGAGGGGAAGACCCTTGTAGTTTCGTTTTGGTCTAAAAAAAAAACTTTTTTTTCGTATTTTTCTAGATCTAGGGCAAATATGGTGTATCCTCCAATCCAACCACGGATTCATGTTGAGGATGAAAAGGGGTTATTTTGGTGTGTTTTGGAGGCTTGCCGGTGCCGTTAGCGCGCGGAGGAGAACACGACGGCCGGCCGGATTCGGGTTTCATGGGAAAATTGAGAGAAAATAAGAACATGGTTCTTGCAAAATCAAAAAAATGAAACAAATGGCTGAAAATCTGATTTCGCCTAAAAAGAGGGCTTATATAATTGTTATTATTATTTGCTAAATGGGTAAATCACACACTTAACCATCCCGCGTTTTCAATATTTTCGCTTTTGTCTTGCCGCATGGTATAATTACAATCCCAAATTCGATATTTCAAAATCATTAAATCCAGTCCCTAAATTACACCGATTCAGATTTTAAATGGTAAAATTACCCCCTTAACCATCCCGCATTTTTTTGAACTTTTCATTTTGGTCCGCCCCTTGGTCTAATTACGCTTTGATCCTTTTAGGTTTTGTTTGTTTCGCAATTTCGTCCCTAAATTACATATTATTTTTCTTTAATTTATGCCACTGACTTTTATTTTTCTTTCATTTTTTAGTCTTTGTAAATATTTTATGTTAGATTAGTATAATCGTTATGTCAATATTTATTGTTTTAAGTTTTTCACTTTTATATTCTTGCCACTAAGATTGCATATGATATATAAATTGTTAATGCGGTGTAATTTTATCCGATGTAAACGGGCCGATGATCGCGAGTTTTTATCCGCTTATTTCATAATAAAACCCTTAAAATTAATTCGCAATTATGACTCGTTTTTTAAAAATCGCTACTTTAATCCGAAAATCCAATATTAATAAAGCGATAATTATTAAAGTACCAATTTTGGGCGTGTGGGGTGCTAATCCTTTATGCATAATATATTGTTCCATATTTTGAATTGAAATTTATGGTGTCCGCCTACCTATGTATGTCCTTTGAAATATTTTTTTAAATGTATTTTTTAAAAACCCACTTCAACAAAATTTTATATCCAAAACACCCAAAACACCTTCAAAAAATCTATTTTTATTTTAGCGATGAGAAAAAAAAACATCGCTCGCTCTGGCGCGACTGGCTGGGGACATTTTTTTTTTTTTAAAAACAAAAATGAGTCAAGCTTTTAAAATAATCACCGCTTTACTAATATTGAAAGTTCCGATTAAAGTGACTATTAAATTAATATTTGGTTATAATTGCGCGTTTATTTTAACGCATTTAAAATATGGCATATAAACCCGCTTTTTTAAGTGGGGAAAACGCTAATGCTTTCGTGGAGATATCGCTTCTCCGTATGGGCCTAGCAAGTACCTTCGGGCTCGAGTACCTTATGCTTTAAGTAAGGATATCGCTCCTTCGTACGGGCATAAACGAATGGGTCCCCGAATTGAACTCGCTGAAAGGAGCCTATAATGGGTGATGATCGGGGCCTTGCTACTCTTAGTAGAGGACAACAGGACAATTCGGTACCTCCTAGAACCAAAACTGCATGTAGAGAACACATAGAAACCCACCCCTGTTAGAACCATGCGGATAACCTAGGTGTCTTAGATGGAATGTAAATAGATTGCCTTATTTGCTTATCGATTTAATTTGCCCTTTATTATGTACTTATCATTTTTGTCCTAGATTGACTTGTTTTCTTTTGCTTTGTTTTTGCATACCATCGCATTCGCATTACACAAGGGCATTGATTCCCGAGTGATTTCTCCCAATAGAAGATTGTTCATGATGGACCAAAGGTTCTTTGACCTGAAGGAAGGGGGTCCAATTCCGGAGTTCCATCCCAAGACTAGGCAAAGACAACGAAGAAGAACCATTCAAGGACACCGTAAATAGTTCGAGTAAGCGTGTCAATCCCGTGACAAACAAGATGAAATACAAGAACTAAAGAAGCAGATGTCCGAGATGATGGACCAGATGAATGCCATGATGAAAGGCAAGCAACGCATGTCGAACTCAAAAAAGATTCGGTCGGGGAGCAGAATGTGGAACAGAATGGTCAGAATGTCAAAATAGACAACACCGTTAAATATAACAAATCAAATCCCTTTGTGATCAATCTCAAGAAGCGCATAAGTAACATATCCGGGAAGATACCCAGGGAACAGAGGCAAAACCAGGGGAAGTTCGAGAATCTAATGACATCAGAAGACATTATCCTATACCCATGAGATACACCGAGTTACTTCCGTTGCTTGTCGAAAGGAACCTTATCATACCAATGAAGTCTGTACCAAGAAAACCTCCTTATCCGAAAGATTACAACAATCGTGTCGGTGCAACTACCATATAGGCGATTCGAGTCATCACACTGAAAAATTGTAGGGTCCCGGGGACGTAGTTCGAGATCTTATCGAATGGGGAATTTTGGGTTTCAAGACGAACAACCCCAATTCTTCACCACCAGCCAAATGCTGTTGCCCGAGGGGCAAAGTCGAAGGAGATCAATACCCAGCCCAAGGTTCGGATAACACAGAGTGGGGTCACTCAAGCGGGATAAAATTAGAAGTCAAGAATAAAAGCGGCTCGTAAGATGAACTTGCACACAAACGCGACCAGCTCGAGCATGAGAGGCACAATCTTAGCATGAAATCAAAGAATGTACAAGACGAGTACCGAAGCTGCACTTTGAATTCAAGAGTTTCGTCCGGTGACACCGCGGAAGAATGGGTCAATGGTATGATTCAGCCGAGGAACGGTTCGTAACGCCGGAAGCGTAAATGCAAGAATAGTAAGAATAAAGTCGATCATTATCAAAGAAGCTGGAAGAAGCCGAGGCCAACGCGACATTCTCCAAAATGAGTTGGAAAGCAGTCCGCCATGGAAGATATCCTCAAATCAAGTCTGCACCAGAAAGGAATGAATCACAAGCCTTCCAAATGGAAAACGCAGCACTCAAAGAATGTATAGTGAGGCTTGAGATCGCTTTTACATACCAAAGTGAGATCCGTGGCCGGGCAATGACCGTTAAGCTACAAAAGGTCGAGCAAACAATACGGAGAAAGACCGACATGAAGATGGTTACGACTCAAGCCCGACAAGTAGCTCAACAGATAGCAGATTTAGCCGATGCAAAGCACCAATAAGCCGTAATATGGATCCGGCATTGGACCGCGAAGGAAAACCGACGGAACTATTGAATGAGG